>OX388342.1:37821746-38421746 GCA_947579665.1 Sympetrum striolatum | reverse complement strand
TGATTAATGATTACTATTAACTTATAGTAAGTCATCGAAGTATATTTAGTGTACACTATAATGATTTGAGGTTAAAAAAATCCATCTTTATGAGCGTACCACTATGCAATCTATTCCGGAAACAGTGGAGAAATCGAGATTAATGACCTTAGAATCATCTACTGTATATACATTTCAATACCGATGCTGTAATCTCCAGGGCTGAAATGCACCTAGCAGTACATTGTGTAAATCCAGTGCTAGTTCCGCGTCTTTATAAGAGAGAACAGTTTTAGCTTTGGCTTATTTAATAATAATTTTCGGGTATCTCCGTAAGATCGATTATACCGATTAAAACACACGGTTTTTAAATTCTGCAACAGGTATTTCGGTTTACGAGTGAAAATAAGAAAAGGTTACACGTAATTACGCATTTACTGGGTAGCTAAGGGGGCAACAATATCTTCATTAGCGAGACATGAAACGAATTTGAGTTATAAAATGTAAGAGGCAGTAAATGGCTGAGAATATTTGTCGGGAATGGCGTCAAGCGTCGGGTAGTTTCGTGGGAAAGCAGTGAAGTGAAAGGAACGGAGAACTTTGGGAAGAGGATGTGAGGAATTTCGCTAAGTGAAAAAGGTTGGAAGGGAGTGGGGGGAGTGGAGAAGTGAAAGTGAAATTCGCTAACTAACAGCGATGGAAGTGATATGAGAGTTTATAATTTTATGTCGCATTAAATGGAAGAGCAAAAGCGAATTGGAACTTTTTCACGCTCATCAAGGGAAAAGAGAAAAAAACGCTGGAGAGATGAAATCGTGGAGTCCAAAATTTTTCTTTTTGATATTCTTTAAACGTGCTTCTGTCGCATCTCAGGTTAATAATCTCAATAGAGAATACATTTATTTCATTTCAGTTAAATAGTTTACGATCCAGCTGCTCTATCTTCGTATACATTTTTTGTGAATTTCTCATCAAATCCCTAACTGTGAGATATAATCTTTAAGAAAATTCTCAGGAATCCACACGTTTAAACAGTTTGAATATCATCAAATTGGAAGATAAAAATCTCTCAAATAAATTAGTATCTGTATCATTTAGCGTCTTTTAAAAATTTATTTTAGTATATTTGAATTTTTATTAAATTTTGTTTTTTTTTATTCTACAGCTCTAGAACTTTATAAGATCGATAGGCTAGAAATACGTCTTTTTCTCCGAGTGTTCAAACTCGAAAATTCAATGTATCGAATATTCTATTCGTTTTATCATCCGGAACTTCCATACTTTTTCTTAAAAATTGCAAATTCCGTTTCTACAAATAATTGTATGATAAAAAAATAAAGAAAGTCAGAGAGAGGGTGTATAAACAGATATAAGTTGATATAAAATTGTTATAAAAAGGGTAATATTTTTCAATGAAAGCAGTGAGTTATTTAGCGAATGGAGAAGATGGATTGCTACATGTGGGACAAAGAATAATGTCTGCTTAAAAAAGTGACTGTAAAAGTCAAAATATTTCAGAGAGAGAGAGAGAGAGCTAAATGTGAAAAAAAATCCTTTCAGACGACATTGGGATTTTGAAAATTCATATAAAACAAGTGAAAATAACCTAAAAATATGTGAGTGGACAATTTTTGCTGATATATAGCATTAAACGAATTCAAGTAAAATTCAAATGTGAATAGTTCAGAAATAATTAAGAGTCAGAGGATATGAATAAAATATGAAGAAAGATATATTAGGCCTTCCATCATTGTTTTGTGTTGTCAAGCCAAGTGATGGTATTTTCTGAGGACGCACTTTCTCTTGCCCTTAGGAGTATATCCCTTAATTATTTTATTTTGAATATAAATAGGAGTATACGCTGAAAATTATAAATGCGATCTGAGATGTTAAGTAAATACTTTTTCCAACGCAAAGACAACGAAAAGAAGAAACATTTCAAAAATATTTTATTTTAACTCTCTCATTTGTAAATTCTATTTTTCTCCTTCCATATTTTTTATGGGATCAAAACTTCAAAAAGTCGCAAAGAGATTAGCACGAGAAAGCCATAAACATAATGTATTTGGAAAGTTATTTCATAAAATGGTCACGATAAAATGGGAACGGGAAATATAAAATGTCCTCGTCCTTGGGAGAGAACGGAGTTCTTTAGAGGGAAGAAAGAGGAACAAAAGATCCTGAAATAAGGGGAACTGAGCGAAGAGAGAAAGGCAAAGATGAACACGGTCGAAAGCCTAAGAAGAACGAATTAGCACGGCAGAAATGAGGAAAAGAGCAGTGGAAAGTAAGAATTCCTTGAAGCCGAACACGAGTTGGCGTGAGATTTGGAAATGGGAGAGGAGAGGGAAAGTGAAAGGCGAATGATGGTCGAAAGAAAAGGCTCGATACGGGAGAGACACGAAAGAATAATTCGAAATACATTCATAAGTGCGTTGCGAATTTTTTGCGTGAAACGAAAATTTCAGATAAGAAGCAGAACGGAATCCATTAGATATAAGGAAGAAAACATGGAGCACTGCTTAATATTCATACTTATTGCCAATTTTTATTTTTAAAGTTTGCCAAGAAAATCTACTCCTTTTTAAATAATAATGGCATTTCAAGTGGTAGTCTAGACTTCTTACTTTTCGGAAAGGTACTTTTTTAACTTACCGAATACTAGGAGATGCTTGGCGCAGGCAGGAAACAGTTCGTTGGAAATTTATTAAGACTCAAGATATAGCTTGAGATAAGAGGAAGTATTGGTGGAAATTAAATCTATATATTCTTCTTGGAGCCAATAAAATACTCTTACTCATACAATCCCGGAGGTTTATTTTGGTAAAACAGTTTCATTAGAAAACAAAAAAAATTGTCATAAAGAGTTTATTATTGATGAAAAATTCCTATTTAATAAAAAATTAAGTCGGACTGACTCGATGAACATTGAAAGTATACTTTTTTCTTCTAAGCCTTATTCCTATATATTAATTATGGGGTCGGCTGATGAATTGGATGATGATGAGGATGAGGTTAGTTTTGGCGATGATATGACTTTTACGGCCAGACGCCCTTCCTGCCGCCAACACTGAACGGGAAGGTGAGACAAACACACACAACCACATCAATTTCCTGATCAGAAATCCTGATCAGCCGGGATTCGAACCCTGTTGGAGCGCTTCGCACGCTAACCACTCGACCATCAAGCCGGTGAATATTGAAAGTATAATATGAATCAATATCCTGAGAGTAATATATTACACATATATTGAGTGATTTACCCGAATATACTTGTTTTATGCAAATGTCTAACCTTTTCCATTGATGTATTGATTACATTGTATGTACTATATTTCTCAACTGGAGTACCGCAGCATGATGGACTCTCATCAGAAAACTTTCGGTGTGCATTGTAAAAACCGTCAGTAATATATACGTTACATCTCTCATGATATATGCTAGATATTTAATCCTTTAATAAGAGGATTTAATAAAAATACCGAGATAATAGATTTGATTTCATATTATCTCATAATTTTAATTAGGACAAGCCGAAAACCGAATACTTTACTATTCCTCGAAGGAAGTATGCCGTGGAAATCATACCTTTAAGAAAAGAAAACATAGTGGATGTATTAGTAGTAAACGTTTTGCAAGCCTTAAAATACCAGGAACCCAAATATAATTATTTAATATTTTACTGAAGATAGCATGACATCATTCACTCACAGCTTCGTAAATATGTATTTTTCATTTAAAACTTTACCAGTTAACCCTCAAATTCGAATTATTGCAGGGTATCCTAAAAGGGATATATAGAGCGAAAGAGGAAGAAAGTAGATGACGTAACTAAGGCAGACATGGATAGGGAGATAAAATCTTTGGATAGAAAAGTGAGGGATACAGGCCTCTAGAGCAAAATTAAATATGAGTGGAAAAGATGAGGAGTGGATGTCTCCAGCGAAAGGTGTGAGGACGCAGATAAAAGCGTAGCGCTTTGGTGAGGACGGGGAAAGGACCGGAAAGGGATGAGAATAGCCGTGGCGTGAACACGAGGAAATGATAGGAGAAGGCGATAAAGACGCTGCGATACAAGGGAAGGTACTACATAAAACAAAAGACTCCGTGTACGGAAGGAAACGGAGAGAGGTGTAAATAAAGTACCACGAGAAAGGGATCATGGCTCCCAATCTGGAGACTTTTCCTCCGGTCTTTCATGTCCTCGGCGTTGGTTTTATCTCGGTGTAAAAAGACTTATACTTCCAAAATATCGGAGGATTCGAAGATTTCAAAATTATACACATTCGAATAAGCAAACGAAAATACGTTAGGAAAGTCTACGTGTAAATGGTTTTGATAGATTTAATTACTTTTTAATAATTTTTAAGTTTAAGTATCGAGAGACCCATAATTTTAAATTTTGTACTTATGGGAAATTCTACCCAATGCATTATAATAAGTTATTATTAAAGAGAGATACAGCTCCTCAGTATCCTCACTTAATCTCTCTATCCTTTTATTATTTTTATTGGCATTAGGCAAGTTTTTCACAAGATCTTGGTATACCTGAGCTGAAATTGATAATGATTTTTAATAAATCTTGAGGGAAAGGAGTGTACTAGTACTTTCACATTCTTTTTCATTGACCTACATAAAATCTAAGCCTTGTTCAAATTAGATAGATCTATAAATAGTTAAATAGATATATAAAATAGTTTAATAAATAGTTTTTGATTACATTTTAATAAATATTTATTATTATATTTACTAATAAATTAGAAATAATATATGACATGCAAGAAAAATACTCCTATATTAAATGGTTCCTTAAAATATTTCACATTTTGTAAATAACGTAAATATCTACACCTAACTTCGGTGCAGCAAATATTTACTGGAAATAAAATCAAAAGAGAAGAGAAACAAAAAATAAATAGGACTCTAGACAGATTGTACGAAACTGCTGTCAGCTTTCTCGGGCTAAACTTCGTCGCATTGAAGGACAATGAGGGAAGACGGCAGAAAACGAAGCGAAGCTGCTTATCTTGAGGAAAAGAAAGGACGAAAGCCAAAATGAGAGAGCTTCTCAGGGAAAGGACGAGAAAAAGCTCCTAGGAAACGATGTGATAAACACGCGAGTATGTAGAGGGAGGAGGAGAGAGGATGAACGGGGAAAGAAGAAGGTGCGTTGGTGTACGAAATAAGTTAGGAGTGGTATCAGTGGAAGAAGAGATATGGGGAGAAACGTATTTAAGTTAAGCGGAGGACTGAACGGAAGAAGGACTGTAATTCAAGTACGACAGGGAAAACGGGGCCCTTTAAGGAAATAAATTTTGCGCGCATGAAGAGGAAAGTTAAAATAGCATTCCCCTCAAGTGTGTTCAGTGTAGCTCAAGTTTTTCTTTCGCAGGTTTCGGGAGGAAGAGATGATTCTCGTTTGTTATCTTTTTGAACTATGTGTTTTAATCGAAAGCCTATATGTACTTAGGCAGGATGTGTATAAATTATGTAAAGGAATAGAAAACCCAATGTATAGGTTTAACCTGAGGTTAAATATTATCTTACCGTAAAATTTCCCTAAAATAAGCTTCATACTTAATGCTGTAAAACGTTTTCTCTAGAAATATTCTACATCTGTAAACGTTTTTAATATTATTACTCACTCAGTAAATCATTTTAACCTTCTTTCGATCAATAATTCTCCGTAAGGAGATCCCATTCTCAGGTTTTAAATTAGTTTTGTGAGGCAAATGGCTCACTTAATATTACCTTTACGTTAATTAAATCAACGGTGAATGGTTTACTCTAGTAATTACATTACCATAGATTCACTACAAGATTTCCCTTCGTCAACCATTCCTAAATTAAATCCTAATAAGAGAATAACTTTAACATTTTTTAACTCTAACCCTGGGATAGGATATAGAAAAACAATTTCAATACACGCTCATAATACCAAAATTCGATGTTAGGTCCTGAAAAATAACTCTAATCTTAAGAGGTACAGTTCCAGCATAGCAAAGTTGTGACACGGATTTAGGAACACCTTAAAAATTGTTCTGTTTTCTATAAAATTTCAATAACTGTTTCCATCAAAATAAGTGATGTATGATATTTCTTTGGTGTGAAGTAGTGAAAGAGAAAAATCATTGCAAGAAAATTTTGCTTTCAAAATATTTGTATGTTGTTTTCAGTTGATTTAAAAAAACGAGCATTTGTTCGTAGATTCGCATAAAATATGCGAGTCCAATGAAAATTATGCACACGAACTTATGTGCCGGATTTTCGTTATTAATTTATAAAAAAACTTCGGGAAGGAACTGAATACAGAAATTCTTTCTTGCATAAAATTAACCTACGATTAATTTAATTACATAACATCTACTAGTTGATTAATGGAAGAAATATGTTTTCAGATCGAATTAACGCCATTCTTAGATATTGTGTTATATTTTAATAAAACATTTTCTTATTGTCACAGAACCAGCACAAGAAAAAATATATATACGAAACGATCTATTGAACTTCACCTTGCTTATTTTTTGGGTAAATGTTCAAAAGGTGATAGAAGAAACGAGCAGACACTGTGATGAGGAAAATAAAATGAATCTGAGTAACTTACGAGTAGAGAAGAATTATGAAAATGCAGAGGAAATAATTTGAGTAAAATGTTGAAATGCACGCGGATTTTCTCGCGGACTTAAAGGCTCGGGGATTATATTCGCTGAGCAGCAAAATGAAAGAAAGGACATTCGGTGAGAGAGGCGAGTCGCCTGGCCGGCGTACACTCGGATGAGTAATCTCTTGCCTCGGGTCTTCATGGTGAAATAAAGAGCTAACTCCTTGAAGAATGCAACGAGATCTGAGACAATGGGAAGGAAGGAAGATAATCGGGACGAGCAAAGATAAGGAAATGAATAAGCGCAGTTAGCTCCGATGAGGAAGTCATTGAGTTAAAATAAGAAGAGATGAAATGAAGATGGGGCTTGAAGTAATTAACTTTTTATCGAGGCTGAGCAAAGAAAGGTTTATATGGGTACTAAAAGAGGATATCTTAGTTCACGCGGATAAAGAAACAGCTCCGGAGTAATTATCTCACAGATAACGTAGAAAATTATAATGAGACACTAAAAATATGGTAATTTTAAAGGATCCCATTACTAAAAGTAATTGCGAAGAATATTATTCTTGAGAAAATTTACGTTGGATAGTTGTGATAGGAAGTTTTTAGGGTCAGGCACCAATGACTGATTAATAAAGAATAAAATTATATCTTTCCTGAGATAATCAATGTTTGTGAGAGTTGTATTCATAAGTGCTTAAATTTATATGTGTGTGAATAAAGAAAAATGTTGTCAACCTAAATGGGTGACATGACTGTACACAAGAATTGAAAACGCGACACTAGAGTTTGTCAACCGGGAGGATGTTTTTTCCATGTCAAAGATATTCAAATACGTTAATAAATGCAATATATTTTGTATCATTAATTACACGTTAAAATATTCGTTCTTTTAAAAAATATTTCGCAAGAATTCTCCTCCAAAAATTATGCATGCACATAAAGAGTCAAATCGATTGTGGCAGGCTTTACTGGGTGGGAATCCGTATTAATTCGGTATGTAAGACACCCACCAAAAACCATGTGTATTTTCCCTATATAAGCCGCTTTATTTGCTATTTTCTCACCTTATAAAGGAGGATCTGTGGCGAAACCGGTCGTGTTTTAAATATATTTTAGGAAAGCGTAGTTATAATTTTATTCTTACTTATAATACTATCATGTATGTATATCATTCTGAAATCTCCATGAACGAAAATAATCCAATACGTGGTATAAACCGTGAGAAATTTGTTGAAAGGATGGGAAAATTGCAATCGGATGTAACAGAGTCGTTAGGAACAGATTTGGGAGAATCTTTCGTTTGGAAATTTTCGCCTTAATGGTGAATGTGAAAAGGGCACAGGGATTAGAAAGGAAGAGGCTCTTGAGGCGGAGGGACAAGGAATGGACATTAGGAAGGGCAGCGTGTAACTTTAAAAGGGCCAAATTGCCTTCCTGCTTGCCACTTAGATGTAGCCAGAATAACACGACTCTTTCTATTCTGAGGAATCGCGTAAAGGTTGACAGGAATGCAGGAAGAGAAAATAGGACATGAAGATAAAATGTACACCAAATCATTTATGTAAAAATCTCATTCATTATTGAATACTTCAGAGAATCCTGTGGAGGAAAATTAATGATATACTGCCAAAATAATTTCCGCACAGATATTTACCGATGATAAACCAAAATTGAGCTCCACGGTTGAAAAATTTCACCGCATGAAAAATAGACTGCTCAAATGTATATTTGATTAATAAAATGAAATTTAATGCGGTGGTGAAAGGACTCGGATGTATTTTTTGCAGCATGCAAACAATTTGGTGAGCAAAAAATGTGAATTCGAGGTAAAATATTTACGTGCAACAAATTATTAACCCAGGATTGTTGGAGCGGAGTTTGGTCTACATTTTTCAGTTCAAATAAACTACAGTTGTGAAATATACTTCCACTGCGTACAGAACTTAATGAATACATTAATTATTTATATATAACTAATATAACGTAATGAATTTATAATGAAATTTTTATAGGATAAAAATAAGATGGAATCATAGCTTTGCTAAAATTTTCGGACTGATCCCGATCATGTTCTTATTAACTTTCAGTGGACTTCAATCAGGATGAATGGATATTTTATACTATATTTGCTGCATTATGCGTACAATTTCTTACATTCTTTGAGAGCTCACATTTATCAGCGTTTAAGTTATTATTATAAAAGTATGATATGAAGTGAGGAAGAGATAGATTCTACCACATTGAGTTAATAATTACTTTAAGTTTGTATTTTGATTGCAATTCTCTTACGAGATTATATATTAAAGTTATACTTTGCAAAATACATGGAAATAATTTCAAGTTTTTAAAGTGATACTTAAGGAATAACGGAAATTAAACTGAAGTAAAGGCAACGTACGGCTTCCTGTTATCACTGAAAAGGAACTAGTTTTCCAGTTTTCCAACTTGTGATTTGTTACTGTCAATTTAATGCGCCCAAGAGGCAGTTGAAAAAACACATACTCTATCCTATTTATTCAAAAATTAATCGTTCCGTATTAACAAAATAGACTCCTTTGGGAAGAAAAAAGCATTTTCATAGTATATATTTAAATATTTCCAAAATAATGTGTAAATAATATCAAAATTGTAACATTTGCTAAAATTTAATTGAAATCTCCACCAAAATTTCATTAATGAGTTTTAAATTAGTTAGTAAGAAATACAAATACTAAAAAATGTGCAGCACGTCATATAGAAGTTAAACAAACGAAATGAAATTGAAATTATTTTAATATTATTTAAGTTGTTCATGAACATGTTTAATGCGAGAGTTTTTAAAAGGAAGTTACATTTTTAAGGGAGAAAAGATTTAAACATCCCCACACAATATTATCCAAGGAAAAAATGGGGAAAAGTATAAATCTTTCCTTGCTCGAGAATGAAATACAATTTCGGTTTTATCTTTGCCACTTCCGTTTAAAAGGAAGTCGGCTTAGTTCAGTAATCAATTATATAGTGTAGTTGACAATAGTAAATTTTTATTAAGAATTTTGTTGAAAAAAGTGGACTTTGGGGTATCCATATGTTTATGTTTGTCTTAGAGCAAATATAGGTAATCAAAGAGCTGTTCTTCAGAATTCTGGAAAAAAATTCAACACTTTCATGCTTGTGATCCAATCGTAACAGATGGTCGTACCTGAAATACGACTCAGAGTGCCAATATAGGTTACCCTTCCTATCGATTATGATGATGTGACAGGGTTAGCTGAGGGATTTCAAAGGGCCTTGCGAAGTCCAGTAGAGAAAGGGTTAGAGGGAGTTGGTCCACGGAAGAGAAATGGGAGGAGGTTTCAATTAGAAGACCGCCATCCCTTCACTTTCATTTCCCAGCTTTGCGTAACGCCGCTGCGGAGCGCATTTCGTCCGGAAATAAAGCGAATTTTCCGCGTCGTCGCGTTCGATGCCTCTCTGAAATTTCGCAGATAAGCGTTTTGTGTTCGACGGTAATGATGCCATGAGTCGTAATTTTCCGGTTTCTTCGGAATGCGCGCCGGATTCGAGCGGCGTTTCGCGATGGACGAGGTCGTTAGCGAGAATAGGGGGTTAAAAGGGCATGAAAACGTCAACGGGATGCGCTTCCAAAAGTGGTTTATCTCCCCTACTGAGTCTATGATGCGTAAAAGGTGATGTGAAACATACTCGAATAAGAGGACTCTTATGAAAAATATTGAGACAAATACGATCATTATGTACCTTAAGAGATGTGATGAAAATATCTCATTCTTACTTTTTAAAGATGACTGAACATCGATTTTCAGTTAATGATTTTGCTTACAGAAAGAGTTAGAGCAATTTTTTATTGATGACTCTTTTGCTCCGAGCAGATGATTTCTTTTCCAATGAAACGTAAATCCTACACACCAAATATATCGTTCCAAAAACGACCTGTAGAATATAACGTAATGCTTATAATAGGAGTATAGCATTATTCATAGGGTAAATAAAATAGTATAGCGATAGATCAGGTTTAATTCTTTAAAGATATAAAGGGCAAACATTGGCTATTGGTAAATTCGTGATAAATTTTCAAACATCCATTACGCAACTAAGGATGAAAGAAAATATAAGGCGTTTTCTATGGAAAGAAGTAAATGCAAAAGCATTCTCTATGCCAAAATTTGAGGCAATATAACCACTGTAAATTGCTTAAAAATTACTACAAACTTACCAATGTCACAGAATCACCAATTTTTACCTAATATAGATAGGTTAGAAGTCGAAAATAGTTAAGCTATTTTTTATTCCAATTTACTTATCTATTTTGTTTTCAATTGGAGAAAGATTTATATCTCATTATTCAGGAAATCTATCGTTTGGCGCGAATGACCCAAACAATAAAGTAAACTTTATAGCACTATTTTATCTAAGAATTCCTTTAGGAAACTCAATCAGGAAACTGATGCATACTTGAATAATAGCATGATATTTGAATTGGCAATGTTGGAAATACCAAAATAAAATATGAGAGTGTTTTATTTATGTTTTTCCCTCATTTCGGAGGTTGTGCCTTGGCAACGGATATTTCCATTATGACACACAGTAACTTTCTTTGTATTCTGCAATTAAAAATTATTGGCTACAATCATTCTAATTCTCATCTTCATTTCTGGGAAACATAGTTCATGTTCCCCACTCTAATGACCTAAGTTTAAGCAACAGCCGTCTTATTTATCCATTACAAACTATTTTTACGTTTAACCTATTCTTCAAGTGCAATTATATATATATTTAACACCAAACTAATTGAAGTTCTTAGCAAAGGCAGTCTTCTATCCGCTATCATACCACGCATTATCAAGGCTTCATGTATATCCGGGGATTTAATAAGTCCTGGTAACTCAAACTCCCGCGTAAATTAATTTAAAAACCATCCCTCACTCTAGAGGATCTCTACCCCAGCAGGAAGTAATCATCTCTTCGACATTAAAGGCTTCGTAATTAAATTTTTGCGGAGAGCGGCGGGGCAAATTGTTATCGCAGGCGACGCGTTAATCAGCGATACGGAGGTGCGGAGATCTTCCCCATCGCAGAGGATGGCTTCCGGGCACGCCACGCTCAGCTGCGCGACTTCGTGCCACTTGCGGAGAAAAATGTTTCAGCGAAAAAGAAAAAGGGAAACGGAAAGATTGGTTTGTAACGTTTACGGGAGAAAGAGATATGGGAAGATGATGGGCTCGCTAAGAGTGATTAACAGCGGCGCATGTGTGTGTGTGTGTGTGGGCGCCGGGGAATACACGTAGCACGAGATTGAGGTCACCTAGATCGCAATAAGGGAATGGCAAATCAGGAATTACCGTAGGGAAATGAGACGGCGGAGTCGCTAGGGTCCTCTAATCAAGGATATCCAAGGCATGAGCCCTTCTCCCTTCAGCACCCTCTTCCTTAACACCTCCTGCCTACTCCTTGGATACCCTCTGGAAAAAAGGAAGGTTGTGGAGGAAGACTGCTTGGGAATTCTCTCACATGCTGCACGACTCCTCTGAGAGTCAATGGGGAACGGGGTTTGGAATGCGGGTAAATGGGGAGAGAAATAGAAATGAATGCAATGAGTTAGGTCCAGAAAAGGGCAAAACACATAAACATATCATCTGGAACAATTGATCGATATAAATAAATGAGGATGAAACAAATTTAATAACACTTTTGGGGGAAAATGAAATTTATGAGTTACTCGTAAGATTTAAAAGGGCAAACACCTTTCTGAATATTAAGGTATAATACCCTATAACCAAGTAAATAAACATTCGTTTAATTTATAAAAGTATCACTCAATAGAAATGATTTTACTTTAAAGGAAATGATTAATATAAAATGTCAATAGTATGATCTGAAGTATCCTTAGTTCTCCACAACTTAGAGGTTGAATTAATCACTTAACAAGCCAATGAGAAATAGAGCAAAACTAATTATGGAAATGAGTTGAAACTTAGTACAAGAAAGTGTGCGACTTTACCCAAAGTTTTACAAGAAAAATACCAGGAAATAAAACAGAAAAACAGTGAATTGGCTGAAAGAGACCAGGGTTCGAGTCCCAGCCCAGTCACTATTTTTCAGTTCGAGTGCAACCGTGAGCAAAGTATGTAAAATCTTTTGAAAGATGTTTTTCCTACCATATACATCTAAAACATCAATGAGACATGAAAATAATAATATTTTTAAGTTTTCGCTACGATGAAAATATTACGAAGGAATTATTATTCAGAAGAGAAAAAATCTCAAGAAACGACTAAATTAAATTTGAAACCTTATTTAGTGTTTAAATTATGATATTAGAAATGATGTACTTTCATTACAAAAATAATCGAAAATATTCCTGTAGTTCCAAGAATAAACCAGGAGATAAGGGCAATAAAAACTACCACAGAACAATTATTTTCCTCTATGTGTAGATGCCACCCGATAAAATTAAAACCATCCATTACATTCAGTAGAATGTCTATATGAATATTGCTTCACTGTACAGATTATTTGCACGTGAGCCCTAACAGGGGGTTGAACCCGGGAACCCTTCCAAATAGCATAAGAGGATCGCGTTACCACACAGATTATTCTGAGGCCTTTCAGTAAAATTAATGCTGAGCATATCATCTTAACTAAATATAAGTTGCAAGGCTCAATGAGAAGCCAAGATATAAAATTAATCAAAGTCAAAAATAATATTTTGACTCAATAAAATTGAAAGGAATGAAATATGGTCTACGGCATCATAAATTCTGACTTATATTTTATCACTTGTAATTTTTGTATTACTATAAAAATGCACTTATAAATACAATCGGTTTCTGAGAATGATTCTGTCTAGATATCAAAATAGTGGAAAATAGAGATAAATTATTTTAAACGATAAGATTGTGTACGTTCAGTGCCTGAAGTTTTAGAGTGGCCATATTAGTTTGCGAACGTCTGGACGCTGCGTGAGGTAAGAATTCGTGAGGAGAAGAGCAATGACATGAACTAGTCACCCTAATGAGGCAACAATAGGTTCGTGCGAACGTGATGACAATCTCTGATTGCGTGCACATTACTTTGAGTAATAATCCACATCTTGGTTAATGGCAATCGAGGTTATTTCAAAATTGTTATTCTGAAAATGTTTGAGCATATTGAATCTGATGTCTCCAGGCAGAAATATTGAAATCAAATTAAAGCATTCGGAATTTATGAGTTGAAATCAGTAGTTAATTATAGTAATCATAACAGGAAGGGAACAGGAAGTGTCTATTTTGCAGCAGCTATCCAATAATAATGACTTCATAAGAAAAAAATCACATGAATTTTAAATTATCAGATACTTGACGAAGTGTTTTTTTTTTTCGTTTAACTTTGTTCCTAGCCCAAGAAAACTTTGCTAAGATCTGCCGTTCCAGATAAAAGTAAGTCAGTAGAATTTGAGAGGCAATTTCCATAAAATTGCATCATAAATTTTACGTTGATAAAAAAAATAAACTAGGTAAATCAGGTATCGGAAAAACTGTGTCATTAAAATAGAATTTAATTTACGACAATATGATAACCTTAGAATCAGTTTGAAATTCAAGAGAGGAAAAAAATGTAAATAAATCTAGAATTTTCAGTGATACTTATGATGACACACAGAGTTTCAAATTCTAAAATAGTATATGGCATCCTTAAGGGGATTCTGCATATGATTATTTTTTTCCACCGAAATAGATTTTCGGTAATAATTATCATCAGTACTAGGCCACTTTTCTTTATCTCCCTTCCGCTACTTCAAAATGCAAACAACCGAAGCATTATCATAGAGATGAGCTGCATACTTCGTAACCCATTTCAACTTTTAACGAAGCATATTTTTTACGACCGATGTAATCGCGAGCGGAAGATCTGTAACATATTTTATAAACTGTTACCCACTCTGCATGGAAATGGCCGTCTCAAGGGGATAACTCGACGCGGCAAAAATTATTAAACACATGACCCGGATTACCTCTTGTAAAAACTCGGGCACGGACGCCAACTTCCGGTTCGGAGACCGGTCGTACTTCATTTTTAAAACGAAACTTTTGAGAGGATAAACTTGCACAAGACTACTTTTTACGCACCCGTAGTTCATGTTTAGCATTTCTATTTCAAAAGTTACGGGAAGCCCTTCCCTCCCTCACCAAAAAATCCTCGTGTTGTCCCTTTGGGGAGCCCTAAACCCTTTCTTTTTGTCCTGTCCTCCTAGGAACTTGTTAACATCAGACACCCTACGTTGCCCCTTCCTCCTGAGATCTCTTACGGGGCGTGATCTGGCTTCACGAGTTTCGGAAGAGAGCAATTTCCGGCCGATTCGGCGCTCGAGGCAGAGGCTAGGAGAATGATCCTTGACCCGGCTTGAATAAATATTGGATCTGCTGGGGTTAATCGAATTAAAAGACCGCCGTTTATTTTTTCCCGACACCTAAGAAGTCGGCTTGGTTTCACGGAGGTGGCAGACGAATGTGTGCTTGGATGGAAACCTTATTTACCCGGCAAAATTTTTTTCTTCCATCTCTTTCGACTTCTGGACGCGGTTTTCTTTGCCTCAAAGGCAATGTGATATATATATATGGATTAAATTGAATTTCTCGGATGGATTTCTAACCTTGTCAAAGTTGTCCAAAGAAATACTCGACTGAAGGAAAATTTTAAGTGGAAATTGTTTCTGTGATAACATTACAATACGGTTTTAATTTACATATTGGTAGTTTAGGCGGAAATCACTCATTTTTCTATTTTGTTAAATGTGATTAAAAAAACTTATTTTTAATATCCAAATATATGTGATGTCTCCAATATTAAATATGCTTGTCAATGTAAATAAATATATAGAAGATATCACCTTTAGCATCTTTCAATTGATCAATTTTCATCTTTCTTCCAAATTGGGAGGAGGTTAATCAAAAATTTCTGAATTCTGGTTATGCTATTATTGCTTCAACCTCAAAAGATACAACTAAATTATAATTCCATTAAAGTAAATCTTGCCGCACATCTGTATCTTATAAAATGCACCAGCGAATAGTAATCTTCGATGTTTAGATGAAACTGACCCTTGAAATTAAAAAATAAAATGATCTAGAAAATTAGAATTCTGAAAATAGTAACTAGCCAAACTAAATGCTGACTGAATATAACTTCGGGTAAACGTTCAGAATATCTTAAATTCTTAATGTGGCACGCAAAATATTAAACAATTTACATTTTACAATTAAAAGAAACATTTTAGGCAGTTAATGTATTTCAAAAGAAAATGTCTCATTTTATCGTCGACCTTGATATTCAGTATCTTAAGATAATCTCTCACGATTAAAAGAAATCCGCTTACTTAAGTATTTCATCCCAAGAAGCAAGAAGTCCCGACCTACTTTAGAGATTAGGTAACAAAAGTTCCTCGTAGTTGGATCCTTGAAACTTCCACCTCCCATCCAAAAGGCAAACTGTTCCTCTAACCTACAGGTTTTATCTATGAAATTCAATCTCTTGTCTTCTTATGATCATATTTCAGCATATGAGCCCATTCTGACGCCCTATCCACCGCTTGCTCGCCTTTAGAGGTGTTTGAATGCTTTAGCAGGAAAAGAAATTTTAGGACTTTATTTTTTATTAAAATTAAAGAGGCGATAAGTTGATGCGACCCAATTTAGTATTTACAAAGAATTTGTTGTAGAAAATCAGTTATTGATCAGATTTGAATTGAATCTGCGTCAATTGATTCAGAACTCTAAGATCTAACTCTAACTTTCAAAATCTGTAAATTTTCCCTCAAATTCGAGTAAAACTTTTTCTACTACGATTATATCATTTTGCTTTTTAATTAATAGTATTCATAAATTTGATGGCTATCTCATTCATTGATCAAGATGGCAAAATTCAGTGAATTAAGCGACCAAAGTAATTTTCTTTCCAGCCATAGAGCTGTTAAATTAAAAAGAACTTTGGTTTCGGGTATTATTTAGCAAATTTTTATCAGTTTTCAATAATAAATCGTTCGAAAAGGCGAAAATGACTGTACGTAAGAATGCGGTTACTCACGCTGGGTAGCAGTGAATCGTACGTGCACCAGCAGATGCGAATTAAACCGAATGTTCATTTGGAATGATGTAAAGGATAAGAAATGGTTGGAAGAACAACATCCATTACTTGTAAGGTATCAACTTAATATTGGGTAATTTTCGTATGGAAGAAAGAGATACGTTGCTTTAGGATAGGTGATAACATGTGATAAAAAGTGATACATGCCAATAAGCTCTAAGGTTAGAGGTGTGACCTCGCGAGATGATTTTTCATAAAATATAGTCTTTCCTTTTCCAAAAAACTCTTTATTTCCGTATCCTCCGCTTACATCGCATTTCTTCTCCAATCCTTTTCTCTCTTACCAAGCGTTCAACAATCACTTATTTATCAACACAACATGACAATCAACAAACGTTAATAAATCAACATTTCAAAACCTACACAATCTAGCTAATTTAAGCAAACAAACAGCATTAAAAGAAAACATAATAACACATAAAACATTACAATTTAAGAATTAATTACAAACATGGTAGGACGTTACAGTCGGAGACCGAGGATAATAATGTCTATGTTGACGGACTGGATAGTGGAGGAAAGAGAATTCAGTGATTTGTGGAAAGGATAAATAGACGTGTTCGAAGTGACAGCTGGATAGAACGACAAGAAAGGATGGAGTACTGTCAAATAAAAGCGGATCTCAACACTCGAGTGCTGCTTAGCTCAAAAGTAAACAGCGAGGTTGTTATGTAGACGACAATTCTACTATTTTCTAACTTAATTACCAAGTGTCAACCCAGGAAGTCCATCTCCACTTCAAAAGGAGTTGGGACCCTTAAAATAATAACGCAACCTAAACTCTTTCCACGGAGACATGGCTTGTGATACCCTTTCTAGAGCTAGACGGGCCCTTCTGGTCCCTTTGTTTGAGAAATTGGATGCAAAATGGGACGAAAATTATGGAAAGAGGAAGATGATATGCGGAAAGAAGGTGACGTAGGACGTGGAAACCAAAATATTCAGCGGACGTGCCTCGAGGCTACGTGATCCGAATTCACGCCATCCCGAACGAAGGAAAAACAGAAGGTGAATGGGATTTTTTCCTCTCCAAAAATTATTATTATTTATCTCGGAAGGGTTACATTACTTCAGCAGCCCTGTCGAGATAAGTGAATGAGTCACGTATTCGCCGATCTGAAATTACGGACGTTGCTTTCACCGGGGTGTTTTTTTCCAACCGGGAGAGAGAGAGGTATAGGGAATAGGAGCGAGAGAGATGAGCGGGTCAACGACTCCGGATATATTATTCGTTTTTTCCACGTATTATTCTTCCTTTCTTTCGACCTCGTTATTTTTCGTTGGAGGCGACGCGATAAAAATTCCGCCAAGACTTGTTCCTGATGAGAGTCCCCTTAATCCAGACCACATTCAGATGTTATCGCGCCCTCTGGGGATAATGAAACGACTTATGATTTTTTGAATTTGAGTTATCGATCAGGAAGCCGCAATCATTCCTTCCTTGGATGGTAGCTGTGGGTTGGATTGATTTGGAAAGTCAAAAGTTGATAAAATATTCACAATCATTAAATTGATGCATTCATACGTATTTTGAGAAAACTCAAATGACATTATTCGGTTTATTTAATGCTGAATAATGCCATTTGGTTCTTCACGTGATTTTGAGGCATTTTTAAAAATTTCCAACACATTTCCATGCATTCGGAATCGGTAAAAACTCCTATATCGCTGTAACTGTAATTGCTATTAACTTTTTTAATTCTTCACGGGAAAAACTACCATAAGAAACAAGCCGACTTTTGGATTATTTCCTCATAACGCTTCCTAGTTTTCTCTCGGAACTCGCGAACCCTGTTAACTCGAATGAAAAATCAACAGTCTCACCGACAAGATCCGCACCGATAAATTAAAAGTCATAAAAAAGTTTTCATTTCACTGATTTACGTTGAAAATTAGAAAAATAGTTTTATCTTCATTAAAAAGCGAAATTTTTATGATGAAAATTATAAGGATTAACCACGAAAAATAAATACTGTTTTACCTTGATTATGAAATTGCTAATTCTTCATAAGAAATATTCAGTAAAAATGAAAAATTCGTCGAGGAGAAATAATATTTACTTCTAATGAGCTAGCGAAAGGGTTCACTGCCGACGAGTATTCACAGAAGAAGAAGAAAATAACATGGAGTTCTTGCAACTTGAGGTAGTGTCACTGGAGGCTACAGTAATGTAGAACCGTGTATCTCGCGGTATTACTCCACTTGGAATTAAAATTCGCCATTTCTCAACAATGGGTGTATACAGATCTCTGCTGAAAGCGATCTCGAGATTATTTTTTTTAATCACGCCTTTAAAAAATCCCTTGAAATTACTCGAGTAAAGGAAAATATATTGTGCATGTCATAAATATTCTAAAACGGTTTATAGAAATTCCTTTCAACACTGAACTTATTTTGTAGTGAGCAAAGCATTTGAAGAGTAAGTCCCTCAGTGAGAGCAGAAAATGAAATTGAAAAACGAATACTGATGAAAGGATTGAGGATAACTCCTAAAACTGAGAAATTGAGAATTGCTAAGAAATCGGAATGAAGCGTTATCCTTATGAATTTCCGATTCGTATGGTATTTCGAACCATGAGCGAGAAGGACATCGAACAATAGAATTCACATGATCCCTTAAGAGGAGATATAATGGAAGAAATAATATAATTGCAAGAAGTAAATCTGCTATGTCAACATTATTTTATGGAATTTAATTAATATAATCAATAACCGAAAAAAGAAAACTAAGGAAATACAGCAAGGAAATTTCCATGATGAGTGTACTTTGACGGAGATATCCTTAAGATTCACATTGAAGTGAATAACAAAAAAATTCAAATAGCATGGAGGGATACTAATAATATGGCCATAGAAAGTTAATTCATAATAATAATCATAAAAAACTCTTATATCCTTCCGATATAGGCAGTCATGCAGCCATTTTAAAACCTTTTCTCGGTTCTTCATACTCAAGGATAGTTTCAGTAAGTGAACTTGAACGCAAAACGTTTACTATGATCTGTAGTATAGATATTTTATTGATAATATTTCTTGACGTGTTAATGCATTATTAACACCGATACTTTATCATTTCTTATACCAAAAAATCACATTAAATACCTGAAAATTAAATTTATTGGATTCAAGAATAAGTAAAAATAAATATCCAGCATAGATTATCCAAGGAACTCTAAAAATTCCAAATTGGTACAGCATTGTGGGCAAAGACTCTTGTCCCAACATTTTGGGAAAGTATATAAATTATAGTATAATTCTTATGATACTTGCGCAGATCAGAAAAAGAAGGTCACTATTTTGGCGGGGCTATGCCTCGGCATTGTTACCAAATCGAATGTCATTCCTTCTTAACTTTCGATATCTCTTTCTGTCGATAAAATGATACTGCGGGCGAATCCCGTGGGAAAGGAAGTATCTTTGCGGAGGTTTTTCGGACCACGTCACAGGGAACAAAAGTCCCGGATCGATCCCTATTAATCAATCACAGCGGACGACGATGACAAAGTGTTTCTAAAACGAATACGGAGAAACCAAAACCGGTCTGAATAAAAAGGAACGGCGAAACGCCATTTATCCGAGACGAACAAAAAGGGAGAGATAGATTTCTCATGAATCCGTCACAAACTATGCAGGTAAAAAAACCATCACGAAAACGCTGACAGCCGGAATTCGAGGTGATATTGTTTCTTCTTCTTTTCCTCACGCTTCGAACCCTCTTTGCGAGGGCGCAAAAAGCGGGTTTCGGAAACCGGCGAGTTTCGGAGGAAGGAAGTTTAACGTTCCCCAGAGGAAAAGGAGATGTCAAACATGTGGAAAAGGTGGAAATTTGGAGGCCTTGAAACAGTAGACGCTCTCGTAATTCGGGAATGAGAGGGAAGTAAATGAGAGAAAAGAGTGAATCGAAGGGGAGAGAAAGATAACCAAGCCGGAAATTAAAAAAAGGTGAAGCCTGAAAAAAAGGTTGGTAGGGTGCGTTGTAAAAAGCAAAGCATGAAAACAAACGAAGATGAAAGAAAAATGAAACGCGAGGATGCGTTTGCCCGGCCGTTGGGTAGAGCATAAAGGCTTTAATGTGAGAGTTCGAACAGAAAAAAGGGGAGAAAAGAGAAGTACAGGGGATAATGGAACACAAGAAATTAAGTGAGGAAGAAACGGGCGCGTATCGTATCAATGATTGCGTTTCAAGAGATTTGTGGACGGTGAGTGAGTGGGAAGCAATTGAGTGCCATTGTGCTGGAGTAAAGGGAAAACCACGGTAATGTTTCCATTTCAAAAGGTAGATTCCATAAAGGAAAACATTACGTTACATTCGTGAGTTTTTCACTCCATGTTAGGTTGAAGCACCTAAGAATTCTCTTATTATCTTTCAACATATACTAATATGGGAGTGAGATAGATTTTCCAAAATATCCGAAGTAGCTACTTAAGAAATTTATACTTTGATAAGCATCATTGACAAAAATAGCGACTTAGTTAGATTTTATATGTATTTATATGATTTAAGGATTCAGAGCTGGTTGTAAAGTATCCTCGGTTAAAACAGAAAGAAAGACTTCAAATTGAATCATATCAATATACTATATGTGGTGGCGGCAGACATAGCTGAATATTATTTAATCTAATTATTTCGTCTTCTTATTGGTAGGTAGAATTGGATTTTGGATGGTGCCTCGACAGATAAGGTCATTTGCACCAAAATGTTGTCTTCTTATTACTTACAATCGACGAATCCATATCAACAGTGAATTACTTTGAAAATAGACATCGCTTAATGTAATAGATGTTCTCGAAGGAACCAGTAATGAACAATATGTGCGTGATTTACAGGCTTTTGATAGTCATTGAATTGATTTTGGTAACGTCCATTAACTAACATCTATTGAGTTCAACTCCAATGTTTAAAATAATGTTACCCTGCGCAAAATTTCAATTATGATGAAGGAAAGCAACTAAACATAAATACATGGAATCATATCCATGGGCATTCCTATTTAATCTACTTTGACGTGAATTTCATCAAATATTATTTGTCTATAGTTTAGTTTAATCTTTAATTATCTATACAGTTTAAAGTTTTTTAACATAATACTTCGAAAGAATACCTTTGTATCCTAAAAACGCCTTTGGAAAATTTAAGTTTCTTTCTTGATTAAAATCCTTGAAGAAGGCTTCATTTAGTGGAGTTTCATGAAGACTACAACAGAAAAAGAGAAGGTATATGACTTTTTCCACAATATTTAAACAGCAAGATCGATTTTACCGATACCGCGGACATGTATGATTCCTTTAACTACTCACTTTCCTTCTTCAAGATCATCGAATGAAATCTAAAATTATGTACAATTCATAATTTGGAAGATTTATCCTATTTTAACTCTTCATACCACAACCACATTTCCACCTAACTTCGTATGTCCTCTTTTGATTCACAAAAACTAATCTAAAAATCTGATGTAGCCAGCACATGACTTTCTCCATGTATAAGATGTAAATATTTATCTACGACAGTCATTTCGAACTCTATATTCCATCTAAACTTGGAAAATGAGTGATTAATTTATATATTATTATCTTTTACGCCACAAACATTATAAATAATGTTTTTCAGGACATGCTCGATGAAAAACGATGAATTTGGACTTTCGCCCATAGAGCCCAGAGCGTCCGCTTAGTACATAATCAGCAACTTCCAGTTTATCAGTATTTAATGAATAACTCCTAAAAAATCAATGATACAAAAATATGTTTCATACAAAAGTTATAGTAAATTACATTTTCTAAAACATTTATTTTTAATAGTATATACCAAAATATCATATTTATGGAGATATTTTGAAAACCGGAAATGAGCTTTGAAGAATGAAGCTCAACTTCCGGTGAATCGATTCACTCCAAAAACTAATCAACTCTAACGACTGTAATAAAAGTACTATATATGAGATTTGGTGTTGATCTGACAAATAGTTTTCATGTTAGAGCGCCCACAAAGTACATAATCATCTTCTTCCGGTTTATCAGTATTTTACGAATAACTCCTGATCAACCGGTGATACAAAAATATGTTAAATATAAAAGTTATAGTAAATTACATAATCTAAAACTTTTATAAGGAATACAATATACGTATATATCATATTTATGGAGATATTTTGAAAACCGGAAATGAGCTTTAATGAATAAAGCTCGACTTCCGGTTGACCGATTTACTCCAAAAACTAATCAACTCTGACAGCACACACCACAGTACTATATATGAAGTTTGCTATTGATACGACTAATAGTTTTCACGTTAGAGCGCCCACTATCTCTCTCTCACACACACACACACACATCATTCCGAAAATGGTCAAAACGTGTTCAAGGGACCCCAAAACATGTATTTCCGTTGAAATCTCGAAGTCGAATTTTTTCATGAAAACAATACTTTCTCTATACTTCGTATATGGAGAAAGTAAAAAGAGTAAAGTTAGTTGCGGAAAATAAGTCCTTTGCATAGCAGCATATCATATGGTATCATGTTGGGTTACAGATACTCGTAATGTTGTAAGCATCCATAGCTTACATTTTTAACCAAGCAGCTACCGAATGCAGTTTATATGTGTACGGCTCGTCCCAGACAGGCTTCGAAAAGTCCCTCTGGAGAACAAACCGCGAAACAACAGAGGATAACGTTCTCCATGCCTCCGCTAGATGGCTGGTGCGGCGCCAAATGAATCCATAAATACAGATTGTGTCGATACGAAGGGGAATGCACTGTATCTGTTATGGAATAGCCTATGAAGAAACTCTTTGCATGCTAAATCGCCCGTTACTTTATGAATAGATAACCATTAGACCATGCAGGAACTAGGATACTGGTGCGTTTACGACATCCAAGAAAATGAGGTGTGTTTTTGATATAGTTTTCAAACTCTCTTTAGAATAATAGTAACAAGATATAGTATAAGTAAAAGGCAAATATCCTAGGGCTCCTCTGGGGGAGTCACAACTTTATTAAAAACGTTAATCGGTTCTACCAAGCCTAAAATACCCGAATGGAGTTAAAATGTGTTTTTTTAAGACGAGTCATTAAAAAAAGTAAAAATTAGTAAAAAATGTTCTTCAGTTTGAAGCATATCAAATACTGATATTCAAGTTTTGAGACAGAGTACAAGACAAACAGTATAGTTTTAACAACTTTTTCCATTAATATTAAAACCAAAGTAATGCTTTCTAATAAAAGAAGTATGCTCAATTATTTTCTGAAATTTTTCGAAAATATACATCTAAAATAATGATAAAATACGATTAAACACCTGGCCAACTGATTTTGGATTCCAAATAAAGCATTAAATAGGAATTAAATTAAATTACGAGTACATTACTTGCAAAACTAATAATTTATATAAGGTAGTTTCTATTCTCCCTCAATTTGACGTCAATCGATAATTTTTAGTTTTTTATTGAAAATAATCATAATGTTAATCTGATTAGAATCTTTAGTTAAACATTTAAATTGAATATTTTTTAAGATAATTTACTACTTTTTATATATATTTAGTGGGAGGTTATAATCAATCTAAGACAGATCAAAGTTCCGCTTTTGTTTTTTTCACATAATATGAGATACGTAGCTGTTATGATCTATAATAACGGGAAATGTTTTCTCGAAATTAGAGCATTTAACAAGGTAAACTACAGCTTCCGTGAGAGTATGCGATACAATATAGATAAAGTACTACAAATGACATCAAAGTAGTTCTTTGGAGGAATCTTCGTGGAAACTTCTTCGTTTCGCATCAAACGCACTCAAAATTGCGCAATGCGTTAAGAAATTACTTCTCATTTTAACAAATGCATGGTTTATCAAGAAAGATGTGCCAAAGGCGAATTCTCTAAAGCAGAGTAGAACGTACCTAGTCTAAATAAGCCTCAGGGTATAATTACAGAGAGGAAACATTTACACGTCGGGGAATGCTCCGGAAAACCTAGATACAAAGACTTTTCAAGGGCCTTTAGTCATCCATTTGTTCGCCAAGTTCTAATGGATAATTAATTTTCTGGTAAGGCCAATTCAGAATGAGCACTTGCTTAGTATTTTAAGAGGCTTACGAGATAAGAGGCAGTAGTTACAGCTTACAGAGATTAAGGACATCTTTACACCAAAGCGAAATGGAACATGATGACTACCACCTAAAAACAAAAATTAAATGTACTGTCTCACTACCCGTGACATATTAAGGTTGAATTTTTTTATAATTATTCAATCTTATTAATTTTTATGATGGTAAATTTCTTTCGCAACGTATTCAGGCGTAATATATCGTGAAAAAAGAGATATTAAAAAGGCATGCCATTCCTTATTCAAACTTTGTTAGAGATTAAACTAATAAAAATACAAAATGTTTGCATGAATTTAACACGAAAGTTATCTTGGATAAGCTGTTTTCCTTTTATTACTGATCTGTGAATGTAAATTAACCAACATCGGAATTTCAAGTGAAATATATGCCTGACAGAATAGTCTGTATAAAGCTTACATGAATTTGTCTCATTAAGGCAACAATGAAAATCAATGAAATTTTAAATTTGCATAATTTATCGCATTGAATCTTTTTACGATGACACGTTGCTTGTGTATAGTACATGGAATAAAGATATTCATTAATAACTTAAAGTGAATGAGCATAAAGAACTTTCATCAAATAACATCGGAAGTCATTACTTTTATTAATACCCAAGTCAGCCCAGTTTCACATTGTGAACAACATTACAGGAGCCAGCAAACCTAAATACAACAAAGCTTTATCGTTGGTCTAAATTATTCGCTTATAAGCAAATCTGTGATCATCAATTTGATGAAGCTTTGGAAATAGAAGCAACATGCATTTGGATGCTTCTGGAATAAGGCCACCGAATAAAAGAAGGGCACGTGTTCAACCTGCATTGCGCATGCGAATCCAAATACGAACATATAACATTGGATGCCTACCTGGAATGTAACGCAAGAGTACGCAATTTCGCTTCACTTCACACGGATACGGCATGATAGCCCCTGGCGGTGCGGCAACATGAACTACATTTAAGTAGCGCGGGTGGTTTGACTCGCAGGGTAAAAGGTTGCTATTGGAATTTTGTTTCCCCCATTTGATAATCTCTGTGCAGGAAGTTTACATTGATTTTAAATGGTTGTCTTAATATTTTTCGCCGATGGCAATTGTGAACGTCCCTATGAAGGAGAATAAGAGAATATTTAAGGATAAATATCGAAGAGAAAGAGAATGCATTCGAACGTAACTTGGTTATAGTAATCGAGAACACAATTTTCCCTGCTTCTTGAAGACCTACGTTACTAAATTTTTGCATAGGTGCTAGCATTAACACCATAAAAAAGGGTATTTTATCTTAATCATATCTGTTTATCTGCATAGCTATAGACTAAATAAACCATGACACACTTGTTTGTCTATAATGTTTGGCTCAGATAGTAAACATACGTGAGCAAAAGAATTCTTTTAAGATTTAAAGGACTGACTACAACTTTTTTTAATGAGACAATAAGGAAATTAAATATAATAGGATAAATAAGGGAATTAGTTTTTGAGAATCCATTGAAAATTAAATCTGCGCTGCCCTTTGTAAGAATTTAATTTACAATATTTTAACTATTTTATAATTAATATCAAACTATAACAGGATGTGCTATTTTTATTAGAATAAGCATATGAAAAAACGACAAAAGGACATATTCCAATAAAGGTACACTAGTAAAGGGTGGTGATTGAATATTTCAAAGAAATATTTTCAAATAACAAAACTAACGGTAAATAACCAGGAAAATAATTCCATTAAATACAGGAGCAGAGAAAATCAAAATTTAAGCTACTTCTTCTGGAGAAAGTTGTAAAAGAATTTAAACCCTTTTGAAAAACGATTCTGAGTTGGGCCACTTTAGCAGCGAAAAAGTTAACCATGTGAACCGCTGCATTCCGCAGGTCTTCTTTTTGAACGCCTTTCTTTCCCATCGTCTTAATTTTCTTCCCTCGTCACACCCGAAAATGCAGGGAAAAATGCTCGAGCGGAACAATTGAAGAGAAGAGCGAGGAAGAGCGAGTTTAAGTATTTTTCGCCGGAGCACTTGACGAGGAGTGCACTCCATTGGAAAGGGTGCTTGGGGAGACGCACGGGCGCCGAAAGATTTTAATGAAGGGATGCTGAGGATGGAAATGAGAGGTTTTCCTCACGATTGTATCTCCGACACTTCCCTTTCGCTCCGCCGAGAAAAGCTGAAAGGGAAGGTTCGCCTGCGAGAATAGCAGAGTATGGATTTATTCGAGATTTATGCACGATAGTGAGCGGGATATGTTGCTTATATTTTTATCAAGCAGCTCATCTTTTACCCTAGTAAACATTTCTAATTGGAACGAAAGTAAAAAAATGCTGCTTGGATTAAAATGCAATCCTTAAATTTCAGCTGACTAAATCGCAAAATTGTGGAATTGTTTAATTATACTATGAAAATCTATCACAAAATTAAGGCCGAAATAGTTAATTTTGGTCAAACGCAAAAATTTCCTTCGTTGCACATCACCTTGAGTAATTAAAATAGAAACAAAACAAAAATGTGTATTTAAATTATAAAGTTAAAGAAATATTTACACCATGAAATGGGGAAACATAAGTACACAAGATATAAATGGTAATGAAATGCATGAAAATCATTAACATGAATACCAATAGAAATAATTATAGGTTTTACTCAACTGGAAAACATCAAAAGGAAAATTTTCTAATATTAAGTTAGTATTTAAACATTTTTAAATTGAGGCTAAGTCTCCCTCTCAAAGCAAAAGAAGGAACCTCATAGTAAAATAACATTGGACCGGTCCTTGCTGAATCACAAAATTTTCCTTGAGCTAAAAAAATGTCACTCTTGGTGAGAGCTTCAGATGTGTGCTATCGTGTCTCGTTTAATCGCTTCCACTGAGTCGTGTCAAACTTTGTACACTTTCCTGTCGTAATATAGTGGAATAATAGAAAAACACACAAATTAGATGTGAAAGTGATGGAAAATGAAATTTGGACGGAAGAGTTCGAAGGCGTAGAGAGATCTCGAGAACGCGTTCCTGCTGATGTTAATGAAATTGTGAAGAGGGCGAGATGAGAAGTGGATGAAGGGAAACAGAAATTGAGGAAGAGTGGGAAACTTAAAGCAAGAGCAACGACCTTTTCCCGCTGGTTTCACTCGAGGGAGTTTTGATTTCAGAATTACGACTGTAGCATTCGATCGCGACTGATGATTATATTTACCTAGAATTACGGCGGGCCAAAGGAAATGAGCAAAACTCAGAGCAGACTGATGAAATAATTACATTAACAAAGACAAAGATTAAGTTCGTTATTCTGAAATGAATGAAAATTTCGGACTAGCAGCGCAGACAAATTAAATTCGAAAGAGAATATAGACTCTGCAAAAAACACAAATTAAATATTAAACAAACACTATATATACATTTGTATTTTTTAGTTTAATGTCTAATTAATAGACAGTTAATTTGGAAACTAATGAAAGTGTGGCTAATATGCTTATAGATAGATTGCTTAAGCTACGAGGAAAATATGTCAAAGAGTTGATGTAAGTTCTTAGGATATATAATTAATATGGATATATAAGTAATATAGGATTGTTGCATGAAAAACTCGATAATTAACCATTTTGGAAAAACGTGATATTTTCTGCAAAACTCACTTCAGTAGGAGCTAATAAACTAGGGAACAAACAAAAATAATTATTATAAAATGATATGATACGATAAGCTATGACTAGTGAAATATAAGCTTTGTAAATTTAAAGGAAAAGAATTAATCAAAACAAAGTATTAAATCGATCAAAAACATATTTCTAAAAGTTCCAAAAAGTGACCTAAATCAATCCGAAAAAGATATATTAGACAGCAGCATTTCAAGTTAATGAATATGAAATGAAAAAACAGGACAATGTCGTCCTTCAGCTGTCTCATCACGCAAGTTATTTATCAGAAATCAAAAAAATGCACATTAATTTACCTGTTTCTCTTTTGGCAAAAGTTTTTTTTCCGGAAAATATCTTAAAACTGTGATAGTATTGCTGTAGCATTGAGATATCAAAGTAATGTATCTGATTTATTCAGAAATTCGTATGAAATATAAAAAAGAAAATACATGAAGTCAGAGGACTCGCGGAAAGATCAATCCAACTACAGGTTATAGAATGAAAAAAGAAGGAAATCTCAGATTTAATATCTATCGAAAGGAGTATTTTTCTCTATAGAAAATAAATTGGGACAATTATAAACGAGGTTAAACAGAGGATAACGGTAACTAAGAGTTTAAGTTTGGAAGAGGCAAAATAAAAACGTGAGGAAAAATAGAGATGAATGCGTAAGAAGATAAATATCTCTATATCGTTTAAGATAACGAAAGCAAGAGAGTGATAAAAGAATTAGATTTAGTAATTTAGTAAGTAGGCATATCTCTATTTTGTCATATTAATTAATTGTTATTAATTCAATGTATAACGAATGGAAAACAAATGATCTGCTGACCAAAGAGCAGACTGCTGGAAAATTACGAAGACAGACGAGGAAACAGCCCGACCGAAGAGAAATAAAAAAAGACATAAGAAAAACCGAGATAATTAAGTATCGATTTTCCATGTCATTTCCGAATTGCTAACACGCGTTGAATATCCGACTGCTCTTGATGCTAATTAACGACCGGTTAAAAGTTTCTTCAAACAATAATAAAGCGATGATATTAATGCTCCCACATCATTACGGAGCGTAACGACCTCATCTGCATCCGCATGTGGTTGAGAAGGGGAAGAGGATGAGATAGAAAGAGATTGGGGAAAAGGTGAGAGAGAAGAAGAAAGGAGAGAAGAATCGAGTGGGATTTCAATCCAATTTGCGGGGGATCAGCTCTAATTGGGAATATTGGCACACGAGAAACAGCCGTTGCTGCGTTGAGGGTGTCACCGATAATGACTCTTTCCTAGGCGTCGAACGCCATGACGGATATTCGGCGCAAATAGGAAGGGAAAGGTTGAATCGAAAGCAACCGTCGGCACGTAAAATCGAGCGTTTAGATCGATTAAAAATCGGTGGAATTCAGCCTTATGGAACCACAGGCAGAGATTTTTGGCAATAGGAAGTATACTGTGATTTCATTCACAGAAGATAATTTTGTGGCAATAAAGAGAATCAAAAGTTCTAAAATCTGAGAATACTCGTATTCTCTGCGGATGAAGTTTCAATACTTATGCAGTTGAAAAATTCTTCGATGAAGACAACAGGAAAACGGTACAAGCACTAAATCAACTAGAAGGTGAAATGAAATCGTCAAAACCAACTCCAAATGTTAGAAATTCAATAACAAATTACACCATAGTCGACTATAGCTCTATATCTATTCATATTATTTAGCATAATATCATAACTTAAATGGCAAGGTAATTGTAGTTTACTCAATAACATACCGAAATTGTAAATTGTATGTAATGACAGAGGTTTCTTGGTTGGTTCATCACTTGAAAATATCACCAAAACCAAGGCAGAATACGCTACGACGAAAAATGCAATTTAAATTTAATGAAAGGAGAAGGAAAAAAAATAAAAGAATGGCGCAAAGTTATTGAACTCAAATACTCAACTTGGATAAACTTAATAAAAATTGGTATGTTAATTAATAGGAAGTAAGGTAAAATAAAGATTCAAAAGATTCGTTTCACGTTGAGGGAAATATGTAGCTAGATTTTGGGACTTGTAAAAATTTTGAAAGGGGAAGGAAAAGGAAAAGAAACATAAATTGTTTTTCCCTTTTGCATTCTTCGTTATTCAGCCATATTTATCGTGACCAATTTTTTTAACGAATCGATTTTCACTAGGGAAAATACTCAGCCGACGGCCGGTTTGTTCCTCTATCCCACTGCCATTAGCTAGTAAAGCCGTAGAGAGAGAAAGAGGATTACTGAGAAGTATGAGTAATTCGCTTTTACTTTCATCAATTACCCATTAATGCTATTGGTGGAAACAGTCCAATCGCACGAGACCTGTGACAACACTTTCCATATCATTCAATTAAGAGAATAAATTCTGTTATTTAGTATAATTAGTATATTTAAATACTTAAAGCTTAAATATTGATTTAGAGATAAAAATATTGAAATAAGAATAAGAGGAGAACAGATTTTCTATTTATATTATACTCAAAGGCAGTCGAGCTATGGAGTACTAAATATTATTATAATAACAACAATGCATTTATTTCGTATACAATGCATAAAATAAATATTCAATTAATTATCTCTGATTCGTTGCGTACCCGCTAAAAGACCTAATATACTTTAAAGAAGAATGTGTGACATGCAAGGTTTCGTAATATTGATACTTTTCCTAGAATACAATATTTCAAAGTTCAGGTAAAATGAAGGAAGATTGAGAGATAAAAATACCTAAATATACTCAATGCGATGGAAATATCCCCCTGGAAGCAGAAGAATCTAAATAGAGCAGTTACGTAAGGTAAGGATTAGAATGAGAAATGAAAACGGAGGGATAAAAAAGATATATCTGGGAGGGATACGGCCGGAGAATACGAAATATATCATAAAGCAGAAAGGAGGAGTGGAAGGGAACGAAATGGTGAAAAAAGCACAGAAAATATGAGCGAGAAACTGCTTGAATGGTGTAAAAGAAAAGGCACGAGTATCTTGGGAGCAAGAACGAGGGAAAGAAAGAAAAATCTGGGAAATATGGGAAAATTATAGCGCACGAGGGGTAAAGGCAGACGATAGGCGAAGAATAAAGCGCTGTGGACGAGTGATCGAAACGTGCTTCTGGAGAAGCATGAAAATGATATTGGTGGAATAACCGAAGGAAAAAATAATGAGAAAAATGCAATGCAAACCAATTTTTTTACTGAAAATTGATAAAGAATAATCCTAACCAATATTTATTCGAATTAAATGTGAAAATAACACCTCGTTTCATCATCAATGTTTTCTTTATCTCTACAAATAAGAGTTGAAATATCTCCTTAAAATTAAGTATCTTAGTAGTATATCTCTCACTTGTTACCCAATTTATAAAGATATTTTGTAATTAGATATTAAGTAATAAAGATTGGATAACAAGTGAAAGATATACTACAAATATATTTGTCGGAACATATTTATATACTCCTAATATCACTCATATCATATTTAGATGACGAATATTATTTTCCCCGCTACTTCGATCTCAGTTAACGAATACAGATTAGCCGAACGAAGTATTTGCGGATGTTTGTGCATCTGCGCTCGCATAAATAATTTACAATTACCCAAATAACGGATTAAAGCTTCCTGTCAAACGAGTGAAGAAGGGTTTAAGGCACTCTAAAAGCATAATTTATGCGGAATTTACGATTTGAAGCACATAAGAAATGGCATTTTGGCTATCAAAAACGTATCCTGGCAGTCCTGTGAGTCGCCTTGACTCACAGACTTTCCTTCTTCCGGCAGTCTTTATTACAAAGCTCTGTGGAATCATAAAAAATATACGTTAATATAAGCGTGATGTAAATTTGAACCGTCCCTTGTCAACAGAATTTGTTTGCTTTTGAGTGTAACCTCCTACGACAGATTTCACAGGCAAATTAGCTCATGGATGAGAAAATACAGCAAGATATAAAAGAGGAAATGCATAGACGAGACGAAGATTGATGAGCTGGAGATGTTGAAAACGAGAAAAAAGGATTAATTAGAAAATTGAAGAAAGGTTCAAACTGACGGAAAGTTAGATGCAGAAAGAAAGCAAGGCATTTAACGCAGTAACACAACTATTGAATTAGGAATGTAAAATTAAACATTGCAAAAGTGAAAGAGTAAATGATCTCAGAGAGAAATCGATGATAGCCGCCTCGAGATCGAAGTTATAATAACACGGGAAATATGTAAAGAAATATTAATAACAGCGTCCAGAAGAGAGAAACAAATAAAACACAATAGCTAGAAAATGTTGCTGAATATGAAATGACCAATGGATTCATCAGTTACTAGACATAGGATCAAACATTTACTAATGAATGATAGAACGTCTCTCAGATTTTCTATGCGTAATTAATACATAAAATCTTATAATATACTGTAGCAATTACATTTTAAATTATAGTTACCTGGTATATAAGTATTTACAAATTAATAAATAAATACAGATAAAAATCCATGTTTGAGTGCTATAGGAAACACTTAGTAATGACAGAAGGTATTTAAGAATGGTGAATTTTACAAGAAAATCCAAAGAAGTAAGGTTCGCAACATAGTGAAACAAATAACTGAAAAGAAAAACAGGAGATTAAGGAAACAGCGAGGAGTAAAATGAAGGAATTCGATGCCAAGACAGAAAGGAAAAATAAGGGGGAAAAGTGAAACACCGATGGAAATAAAGATATAAAGGGAAACAGGAAAGAAATGCGTAAGACAGGAAAAGTTGGAGTACTGTAGAGGTGTGGTAAGTTGCAGAGACAAAAGGGAAAAAATTTGGAAGGAAAAGAAAGCAAATCAAAAAGGAAAAAACACATCAGTGGACTCTCTTCAACGAGGGTCTGTTTTTGGAAAATACAAGAATCTAAACGATGAAGAATATAAAAGGACGTACGAGGAGTGGTTACGCCCCCACGCTTCTGTTTAAGAGGATATCGCGAAAAGGGAAATGTATGCATGGAATGCGGTGTAGGTAGGAAACAGGCGGAGCGGAAATAGATATATCAGTCGGTTGTATGGGATAAGTTGGAGCTAGAATGTAGCCAACGAGATGAATGAGAGAGAAGTTTTGTGAGAGCGGAGATTCAGTGTTTAAAAATTATTTCTCAGGGGAGTTTATTTTCCTAAAGATCCAAGATCTCTCAACGCCAGTCGCCAAATTGAAAACGTTACTCTAAAAGGGAGTAGAGAGTCTGTTTTAAGTGGATAAAGCTAAAGGGAGAGAGAATTAAACCTTGAGGCTCAATTTTATGTGAAGAATCTCTTGGGATATCAAGTAAACAAGCAATTATGTAAGAGAATAAATTTTCATGACTCCAAAATAAACCCTTATCATCGCGTACGATTAATGTATGTACTTAAATATCTCATTATTATCTCCAGCTTTAAAGTTTAGTTTCGTAAGAATTATTGGTACTCATGAATAAAATAAAAATGGTAAACGTTTTGTCTTACAGAGAGACATAAAATGTTTGAATATGCGTTAATTTTAAATTCAATAAATTTCAAAGAAACTCGGTCATTAGTATTTCAGGTGTATCGGAACTCAGGTATTGAGATACATGTAATTCCAAAGAAATATAAATAAATAGCGTCGTAGTTTGGGCGAGATAGAGAACAGTTCCCTTTTACACTTAACACATCGTCGGCTAAATTCAAAATTAAGCTAATTTAAATAAGAATGGATTAGAAAAAAATTAAGTATGTAGAAAAATAAGATGAAATCAGGGAAAACCAGCCATATCTCCAACCACCCTCTATGAACGAGTGCAAGGTTAAAACCTGTGTAATACCTACAGACCTAATTGAAATGTCTGATATGATTATAAAAGACAACCCGTCGGCATAATGTATAAATATTAGTATCAAACATTCATTTCAAAGAAATCTTTAGTGGAAAATAACTTAAAAATTATATGTCCATGGCACCTCCCAATAAATAGTTACCGACTCATAAATAGATTCGAAATAATTGTTTCGTCTTAATATCATTTGCCTTATCATCAGCTTGAAGTAATTAAATGGCTAGAAGAACTAGACCTCATGATGTTAATTTCTAGATATCTATTTATTATATCTAAATTCCCTGCAGTTTGATAACTTTTATTCGTATTCTTTATCTATCTGTTGATCTTCGAGTTTTGTCGAAATACTGATTATAAAAACTAAAGATACTACTCTCTGAGTAGTATCATTTCCGTGTGATATGAAAACTGCGTAGTAATTCGGCGGGAAATTTGAATTAAGTCTTCAAAGAGTTTTGCTTTCCCAACATTTAATAATAATATTCAAGATATCTTCTATCTAGCATAGTAAATTATAATATCTTATAACAAGCAACTACAATAAGTGAATTATTAAAACTAAAAATATTTGTTTAACAGTTATTCTGGCAGGAATTTTAACTTAGTACGATAAATAATGTGGTACAGCAGTAACCCAAAATTAATTATCTTAAATATACAATAAATAGGTATGAAAGCACCAGATCTATCTTAAATATAACTTAAGTTTAAAAAAAAACAGAAAACTCCAAAAAATAATTAATGCTTTTCGAAATCAAGTCATTCCTATTTATAATAAAGGAAAGAGTGTGTGGTTGCACTCCTTTCTTCGGATGTGATCTTCACCGGGAACTTTTTAACGAAAGCCACAAAGAAAAACAATGAGGATATGGTTTCGGGGCATTAAGAAGAGGGAAAATCGAGAGAACAAAAACAACAACGGCGAAAGGGTGCGCATCTAGAGAGGTAAAGAAGTCTTAAATTTCTCGAATGTCTTGCTTCTTTTGTGTGGGATAAATAAGATGCGGTTGGAGAAGAAAAAAGGGAAAGAATAGCAATTCCGCTCTGTATTTTTATATTAATTTTGGTCCGAGAAATCCTCAAATGAGGTTTTGTTTTTAGACTTTGTTTTTCTTTACATCGCTCTTTTTGTTTTCAGTCCACTGCGTTATCCGAAATCAAAATGTTTGTTCTACCGATGCTACTGAGAATTTTATACTTTCTAATATTATTGTATTTACATAGGCCAGACTTTATTTTACCTATACCATTATAATATAAAATTGAACATTGTTTGTTATCCATGTTAAATGACTTCAAACTCAATCTATGAAATGGGATACATTGAAGTGCGATGGTAAAAATGTGTATGTAACTCACCCTTTGATGTTCAAAGTGCCAGTGTTGTGGAAAATCCAGTCAGGGATTCTCCTTCTCCTAAAAATATAAACATATAGACAATTATTATGACATTGTAAACTTCTAATTAAAAATCGTCTATATTATATTTATACCTTTACCAGTTTAAATAAACACAGGCATGATGGTGATTAATGCCGTTCAGAAGTTTATTTGCAGTATATATCAACAGTTTTCATGAAGAATAGAACTCCTTAACGATAAGTCAAACGCTTAATTTTTTTGACCAAAATATGTCGTCAGTTTTAGTGGAAGGATTCGTTGTATCCAGAAAAATCACTCATTCCGTCTTGAACAAAAGTGAATCAAATCAGGAATCTACATTCGAGAGCCTTAGGATTTTCACCTACTCAAATGAATCTTAATTTCTACTAAAGTATTTTATAAATCATTAAAACTATATATCCGTTGAATCCAACCAATAAAGGGATGGCAATTCCAAGACAATTTTGTTACTGGTATTCAGGGCACCCTATCCTCAGCTAAACACTGAATTTTCTCGAATTCCGAACCAAGAAATTAACAATAGAATCCCTTCTCTCCATCATTCTTTTCAATACTTTCTTTAGGAGTCTATCTTGCCTCAGACAGCGCTCGATCAACTTCTCTCTGCACAACAAAGCTATCTACAGATATCTCTCTTCAGTCATTCTTCAAAATAAATGATCCGAACGGAAATAGGACTTTCCAATTTATTTATATCATTCTTTTTCAGTGGCACCACATCTCCTCTACCTTTACTAATGTTAATGCGATATTAATGCTATTAATGGGATAGAGAAAAGCCGCATAAATTTCAAAGTCTTCAATACATTAGAAATTTAAAATTTGAATTGGCAATATGACTGTATATGATTTTGAATAAACACTCGTCCTTACCTGTGTCCATTGCCTTTCATCATTCGACTCTGATATTTAACTGAGGTAAACTGATATAGATTAGATCTAGATTTCCGAAATGCTAATTTACTCATTCACCGTTAGAGCGAGCCTATCTTTTTCAGTAAATTCGTATTATAGTTCATGAAATGATATAAATTCTACAGAGGAAATTAAGTTTTAAAGAAATGGTTGACACACATTCATCTTTTCAGTATAAAACTCCTCGAGAGTGAAACTGACTGGAGTATCTCCTGACAAGTTTTATGCTAAGAAGGTTAAGATTCTCTTCTTACATGAGATGAATGTATTTAGCAGAGTAAATGCTATTATTTTTATAAATATCCTTGTGTTTTATTGGTAATAGTTGTAAATTTACCGTTATTTATAGGCTATACTAAGTTAAATATTTTGAAATGCTCTATTATCCTATAAACGTGTTATAATTTGTAATGCGAGTAGATGTATATATACGAGTATTGAGTATGTCCAATTACTTCTCTTTTTACGTGTTTCTACTCTTTAATTTCAAAAGAAAGCAACACAGTGTCTCCGGAATATGAGAAACAATGTTCTAAAACAGTCGTAATGTTACAAAATGTATTTTATCTTTGGAAGGAGTCAGCAGTTGTTTTCTATGGGGATTAAATATGTACAAGTTCCACCAAGAACTAGTTGAGTTGGTTATGTTTTTACTCTATTGTTTACTCTTCAAAATTAATAAATAAAGAATTATACAATGGTTGATAAGAACCATCCTTATTTTGGATTTATTGAGCGAAGGATCCTTTGCGATCCTATTCAGTCAAGCGAAAACACACGTGAGTGGATCGAGGGAGAAGATGTCATTGCCCGTGAAGTCTCTTCCTTCGCCCTCGGATACCATGAATAGCAAATGAGTTTGAAATTTTTTCTAAGAAATATGAAACAAACTCCCTGCAACGTCTACCTACTCCACATTTGCTTTCCTAGGTCGAGTAATAAGGCGCTGCAGAGAGAGAGGGGTCGACGAACCGACCGAGGCAGAGAGAAAACAAACACCGCACAGAAAGATGAGGGAAATGTTTACTGAAACATCTCGAGTGCACATTAAAAAGAGAGTTCAAATTCATATTACTTCATACAAATCTTACATTTCCGTGTATGCATTTAATTGATGTTTATGAGACGATACGTATATATGTTTTTTTACCTCACCTTGTTTTATGTTACCGAATCTCCCAAGCTAACCATTTCATTTAATTTATTATTAATAAATTATCCCTCCCAATTTACATAATCCAAAATACTTAGACTCTTTCATCCTTTCTGTCTCTTTAATTTTATCCTTCTTCCAATTCTTATCGATCTCTCTGGTCTTGGTAGTTTACCCAGCCATTTTCACAGTCTTTGTGGATCTCTCTTTCTCAAGTAAAACAATATTTCGTTTATTTTTCTATCAACTCAACCTACGTTTCTTATTACACGCCATACCCACATCTCAAAGGAAAATACTTAACACTTTATAGTAGAGAATAAACAACTTTTTAAAATTTAAAAAGGCAAAGTAAATAAAAACAGCTATATTTCTAGAGATACTTCTATTTAAAAGGAGTTTACTTCTAGAGTTAGTGTAGCTTGGTTTGAGTAGTCATAGCAATTAAAGAGATTTTACATTTACCAATCAAATTTTAAAATATCGAATTTAAATTTGGCTTCGATGTCTTTTCAAATTCATAACCTTTAGGTTAAAATTTCAGATAATTATTGTTTAAAACATAGCAGAAAGTTAAAAAATGTATTTTATGATATCTTTCCAAATATTCGAAGAAGAAATTTAAATATGATACTAAAATCCTCCATTAGAAAGGTCACTGAAACCTGTTGATATTTGTTGAAAGAATAAATACTAAAGAATGAGTAAAATAATAAATGTAGTATATTTAAAGCATCCCTAGCATGAGCTTATGAAAATTCACATGAATATCATCGCTAACGTCATTATAGCTGTTAATACTTCGAATATAATATCTGAGCACATTAATATTTTAGTATTAGATTCAATAGCAGATAAGAGCAGACCTTAGACCATAAATCATTGATTGATCTTTTACTAATGGCCGCTAATACACTAAAATTACGTCGTACAGTATTCATACAATGAGTGCACTGAACCGTGAGCTTGCTTATAAACACTTTTGTATCAGTGACCCAAATAATTTATACAGTTACAAGAGTGACGCATCGTTCATTCGGCATCAGGTGACTAAAGAGTACCTCGTGCAGTTATGCGGGTATGGATGTGGAAGTGAAATTCCACGGCGTCCCATTCTACACCCCGCTCCCTATTATGCTTTCTTCGTCCATCTGCCTCCCTCCTCCTGCCTTGTCTTGGTGAACCTCAGGTTTCTGCGGCATCAAACGATTCAAGGCATACCGCAGATTCCCTCTGATGCATCATCCGTTAACGAAAGCATTCATCTGCGATATGTTCATTCACATAAATGTATCAATTTTTGAGCTGATACAGCGCAAAGGTTTTCGATTTCATTAAAAGCTAGGAATGTAATAAATATCTTAGTCGTAGAGTCTACATTAAACACCGGAATGTAAATAAATACATACGTACGTATACATACATACGTAAGTAAAAGGGGGAAATCAAATCTCTTGCACAAAAAGTTAGTTTACGTTTTACATCTACATTAATACCCTGCAAGCCGCCTTTCGGCGTGTGGCAGGGAGGCAATTTTTAACAAGTATAATATGCCCAAAAATATGATTTTCAGGCTATGAGATCCACAAATTAGAAAAAATTATTTAATGTATGCATCCCCATATTCAAGTTCTCAGTTTACCAAATATACCATCATAGCAGAGAGCATTCTGAAACTCTCAAGTCTACTGCAGGAAACTTTAATGTATCAGTCGTTCTTTAGATCAATTTCAGATAATCTTGTTGAAGATGTCTTCAGAAGGACTATTCATTTAGTTTTTATGTTAAACGTCAGACTTTGACGTAACGATGCATAAAGACAGAGGTATCAGAAAAAATTACCTGATCGCGCTGTACATATATAAAAGTATTCGTTATTTTTCTAAGAAATTTAAATATTTTAAGAAAAAATGTGCTTTCTTAACGTAGTTGTAAAGAAATTGAATTTAATAGTACTGATGGAAGTTGTAAGACATAACTACGTGTGTTTTGGTCATAGTATTGATCAACTAGAGTCATAACGTCAAAGGCCTGATGCACCTTGAATGATCCTCCATGTAATTAATAATTTTGGAAATGATGAAGGCCATTTAATTCTCATAAATTAATTAGATTGGAAAAATCTAATATTTTCATATATTAGATTTTTCAATGTATATAATTTGAATACAATTTTCAGTTTTAAAAGTCTTTTCATATTAATTTTACAATGCATCTCCAACCTCGCCAACATTCTTCACATCTGACGAAAAATCGATCAATAAAATACAAGATTTATTTGAAATATCTTGGCTATAAATAAAAAATATCGCTCACCATAACAATATTTAGCCATATTTTACTCGAAATGTAAAGTAAGATTCTTCATAATATCATTTTCACTATTTTATCAGATGGGTAAAAAAGCTCGTCCTCTAGTAGTCCTGCATTATTGATGTTTATAGGAAGCACGACTCCTTCATCTCTTGTCAAACCAACGTTCTTTATCACTTCCCCATTTTTAACGAGTAATGTTTCCTCTGACACAACATTTATTTTTTGCTGTCGGAAATCAAAAGCTTTGGTGCCGTTCCAGCCGCGGAGACCTGAAACATTTCAAAGCCTCGGCAGAGACATGCGAGTAACCGCTGCGCGAATCTTCCGGCCTCAGTAGCAAAACGACCAAGCCATCGAGGGCGAACTTTTGATTGAGACTGTGGAGCAAAACGGAGGAAATGGCATGCGAGCCATTGATATGGAAACAGGGACACGGGCGGCACTTAGGGAGGAAACCGAAAGCCATGCAGTCGCCATTTCACAATTGCACATGCTTCAGAGAGCAAAGCAATGGGAGTCGAAACGAGGAAGTGCGCTTTCTTGGAATGCAGATAAACGAGGAAGGCCTATAGAGACACAGCTCTGACGAAAGAAATGAAATTTCCGTGCAATATTCATGATGGATTTTAATGTAGTCATGGAAGTATTAGATGATGAAGGTCACAGAGACCCAGAAGAAATCTAAGACCAGGATAGAGAAAAAAGGAGTATACGACGTTAGGGTGAAATTAAGCCTGAAAAGTAAATTTTCCAATAAAACGTAGCCAAATATTTATCCATGAATCGGAGAAGAATACTTGATCATTGAAGTAGCGAAGTTATCAATAAAAATTTGTAAACATATTTTATACGTAATTTTGATGTCCGTCATTCTTTCAGCATTTTATAAGAAATTATATTATTTTAGGAATTCATTACGATTCTTATTACTAATAATTATCAATTATTTAATGTGTTACTACTTAACCAATGCTTTGAACTAAATAAGTCACTCTCTTAACAATCGTCCATAAAAATAGGTACAAAGAGAAAAAAATATTATCTCAGACAATGGATTAAAATTAGAAAAATTTGTGGTTATAAAATATTTAAATGTGTTTCAGGAAAAAAGTAACCACAGTAAGAAAAATAAAAGTGAAAACCTGAAATAACCTGCATATACTGAGGCATTGTTTATTTTTTATCAAATCACACGTAATTGGGTTTTTTAACCTTTTTGAGATAGTTAAATTATCACCATTATTATTTTTATATACAATTGTTTGTAGCTAAAAGAAGTTAATACAAATATCTTTGTACCTTTTCAGTGATAACTCTTTTCGAAACACGGGTTGACTGAGAACAAAGACAACTGAAGAACATGATGATTAAAATTGGGCAAAACAAAATAAAGATAAACAATTGCTAGGATTGAATGATACTTAAAAGAGATAAAAGAAAGAAAGAATAAATAACAAGGAAAGAATAGATAAAAAGAAACCTTGCAAAACATAGAATGATATACGTATAAAATGCAGTAATGGAGTAAAAAGATATCTAAGATCAAGGAATACAGATGGTTGAATGTAAAGGAGGAGCAAATGAACAAAAACATTTTTATTGGAAAGTAGATGAAAGAACCCACATACAAATTAAACGCTGCCAGACGTGCGATAGACAAGAAAGGATATTTTATTCAGACGAAGAAAAACAGGAGTCTTCCTTTTAATTGGAAAAGGAGAGCACAGAGGACAGGGTGGAGAAAGGGTTCAGTAGGCTAACGTCCACTAAGGAGAGTGCGGAAGTATGTCGGAAGGACACGACCGTACATGAGCAATACGACTTCATCCCTGTGGACGCCCTTCAACGGGACATTTGTAAACTAGGACGGGTGAGGGAAAATGCCATATCATTACGGAGAATTGGGTTATCATTTTCTCCCGGGCAAAAATCTCTTTTTCGACTGACGTAACAAGGTACCCTACATGATGAATGCAAAAACTGCTCCGTTCTTGATGTCTTAATTACACCAAATTTAGTGTCGAGCACAATTGTATGGAGAGAGTTATCCTCCGAAATTCAAGTGTCACTTCTTGTTACGAGAATGAACTTCTGAGACAAAGCGTTGTTGCATGTCTTTGAAGGACATGCTTTGTAATTTTTTTTGTTAAATTAAGAAGGTATTTTAAATTAAGCGTCACGTTTGGAAACATTGTTATCCACTGAAAGATTTTAAGTAAAATAACAACTGAAAAAAGCCAAATTAATTCTGGAAATACTATGTTCGAAATAATAACACTCTTATTGCATATAACTTAAGGCCCCATTGTGATAATAATTAAGTATTAACATAGCAGGCATATTAAAAGTGATTTATGGCAAAGCATTCACTTCATTAATTTGTAATTACAATAAATCTGCATCATCAGTAAAGATTGAATGAACGGACAGGAATATAAAGTCGGTATTGAACATCATTTAGTTTAAACAAAATTCTGCGGTTTGAATTATAAGATATACTCCAAGTTTCAAAATATTTTATGCTTAAAATATGCATAATTCTTCAACTAATTAATATGATTTATGGCCAGAACTAGAATTTTGACGCGACTACAAAGCAGCAAAGAGGCAAAGAAAAGCTAGGCACTCTCTACAATGAATACACGCGAGTTTCTTCTCAGGTCTATGCAGCATTTAACCCTCAGAGGTTTCAGTTCCCCTTGATGATGATTTCCAAGGTTCGCATTGTCATAGAACAACTCCCGAAGTTGCAAGTATTCTTCAAGCTGATGATTAAACTTTGAAACTTTATCTGTGGAGGATTACTAAGCAAACTAATTTTTGCTCCATCATATCAGTATTTACATCGGCAGTGCAATCGTAAACGTGTATTTAAACGGTTAAAATTCATTTATTTATAAATTTTACAACGACGCTTTGTCACAGTTACCAACTAATGGTGTAATGCGTGTTATCCGAAATTCCATAACTTGGCCATTACAAAAATATGTGACGCACCAATATAAAAAAAGTATTAATGTACCCCTAAAATTAATATCTTAAAACTAGCTAAACCTAATTAAACATCATTACAAAGAATACGATTTGAGGAAATTATTGTTTACAATTAAACTGAAATATGTACAAGTTACATAGATATATGTACATTACCAAAAAATAGGTGAAAGGAAATAGTTAAAGGAATAGTTTTGCTGGTTTTTATACATGTTTTATTTATAGGAAAATAAATACATTGCACTAAGTTTAAGATTTTTTTGTTTTGGGAATACTTTAACAATGCCCAGTACTAATAATTTCATAACCCCAATTTTTGGAAAGGAAGGGATTCCTTTTGAAAAAATTTATTTTCAAGCGTAAAATACGAGTATGTTTCTGTTCACCTCTTCCCAAAATCAGCCAAGATTTTATATAAGATCGCTTTGTGTTAAAAACAAATATCCATAAATAATAGATTTAAAATTTTAAAATAAAAATGAGATAGGGGTCAAAGATACAGAATCTGGAAGTGCCCGACTCTATGTAAAAATATAACGATATTCAAACCTCTCGAATAACGAGCTGGGGAAGAAACCCACCTAGTAGAATTAAATGAAAAATCCCATTTATTCGGTAGTCTCCTATCCTTTTTAGATCCGATGAAATATAATAATCCTAGGGATTACGACTCAAATCTCACGTCTTCCCGAGAGAAAGATCCTGCGATTTAATATTAAAGATAGCCTCGGATCAACCGCCTGAGATGGTTGATGAAACTCACGAGAGGAGGAAAAAAAGCTCTTGAAACCGAAGCTCCGTAATCTTTAAATTTTTCAGGAAAATGAGGAAGGAAAGGTTAGCGGGGAGATGGAGTATGAGAAGAAATAATACGTGAATGAAACATTGGAGAGGTAGTAAGGGTCTCGGAGAGTGGACTCCTGAGAATGTGGTGATGAATAAATTAGGCGGCGGATGGATCCGAGAAATGAATGAGGGGATATGAAAGGAGGAATTCGGGAGATGGAACTGGTCAACTGGAAAGCAAAAGAAACGAATCAGAACGAAAAAAGGATAAAAGTATACGGAAGCGGAATTATGGAACTAGAGCTAACGCACTCTTTCGTATTAAAGAAACGGTTTTGTTTAAGGTATTCAAAACGTAACTTTTTGGGTTCCACTGCGAGAAACCTCCATCAAGCAGCCTCGCTCAAGACTTCCGCAATAATTAATCGAAGTGATTCATCAGCTAATTATAGCGTAACAGTGGCTCTCACATTCCGCAAACAAATTCGCCCGCGGCCTGAAGAAATTGAATTCCAAGATGATGAAAAAGTTCAAAGCTACGAAGGGTTGTCTAATTGAGTGGGAAATGGCACAAAGCACTGGCTTCCTTTCAATGAGAAAGATATGTTTTTAATGAGGATTCAGTAAAAATGAAGCCTAAGAAAGAGGCAAAAGCGGTTCGTTTGTGCGTGTATATTTTTATAGAAAAGGAAATATCTTCAAAAGATTCCAATCTTGCTGAGTAATGAAAATTTTAAACAGTAGACAATACCTGCAGTTCTACAGCTGGTCCAATTTATTTGGAAATTCCAAAGGTTTAGCTATTCCGGGACTATCTTCGATGACCCAATTTCCCGTGGCATTGACATTCTTGAGACTTGTCCAAAGCCGCCTCTCCGAAAATATGAGTGTAAAAGGAGAAACTATGCCTAATCCAATCTTAAATCTATTTGTAAGACTTTTTATGTTCGCCGAGGTTGAACAGTATTTTATTGGGATTGCATACCGATTCTTCTTCCTAGTAAATAATGAGAGAGCTCCTTCCTTTGGCTCGTGCTACTGTCAAATAGTACACTAACAGCCGAGGAAAATTTACGCTGTTCCTGAAATTCGACAATTGTGTTAGCTCATAAGTCTAGCAAGATTGAAATTAAAAATAACAAACATATTTTCCACTATAATTTTAGGAGAAATATCAAGTTTTGTTATTTTTAATTTAAATAGCGTTCCACAGAGTTAGGCCAAAGCACCTTGAGTTTATTTGTTTAAAATTTTTTAAAGAAAGACCTTGAAATAATTCACAGATATCAGTCCAGTAGAAAAATTCTTATTTATCTTAAAAATAAGAGCAATTAATTACCATATATTGTATCCTTTGGATATCTTCCTTTGTATTTTCACGAGAATTATTATTTGGATGTTACAAAGGTTGGTTGATGTTTAAAGGAAGAGTTATTTTTATATTAATTGTTAAATTAAATAGATGCAAAACCTCAACAAAATTTTCATCTACAAAAATTATTTTTTGACGTTTTTTATTCTAAAATAAATCGCGATGTGTGCGAAATCCTTTAGTGGATAACAATTACTCGAAACATTCTAAATTTAAGAATTCATTGAATTTGACACAGATTATGTCCTTCAGCTAGAGATGAACTGCATCGGAATACATTGCCATAACCCGACGGAAAACATACGAACTAAAAATAGCCGTGCGATTAGTGGGCCGAATAAAATACGAAATTTCCCAGAGAAAAGATGGAGGCGTCCCTTGAGGGTACACCAAGCGAGCGGTCAGGATAAATGGGGAGACGACATAGAGAAGTGGAGCGTGGGAAGGCGGAAAGAACGAGGCAGCTGCAAATGGATCAGGAAGCGACCGGTCGCGCAGTTTTCGCTCCTTTTATTTCGCGAGGGAGTTGAGCGCATGGTTCTGCTATATCCGCGATATTCCCGTGCGAGGAGCGCAGGGGTATAAAGAAGAGATGGGTACGGGTCTCTCCTTTGAAATGGACTTTTGAGGGGAGAGAGGCTCTTGGCACATTTTTTATGGAGTGAAACAGACGACGAATTAATTTGATCGAGGAAGGTTTGAGTAGGACCTCCGGAGGATTGGCGCTTCAAAAATGGATGTGATTAGGGGGATTAAAGCGATTGGACGGCGGAAAATAAGACTTTCAGGAATGTTGTTTCGCGCTGAATGCATTCTGTGCGAGGTGGGTCGATCTCGTCTGGAATTTCACTTGGGTTTCTGGTCCACACGATGGAGGTCGTTTGAAAGAATTTCGAGCAAAGGTAAAGGTAATGCAATAAGGATTAGAAACACCTGGCTTGAAGTCTCAAAATTTTCCACATTACGTGCATAATCTGATATAATTTATCACCGAGTAAGATAAATGAAACGGAATAGAATTTCTTCATATAAATTTTTGTGCAAAATATTTTCCTTTCTCAATTTTTGAAATATTAAACAGTAAACGCTATTAACATACGAAGTTAAATATTTAGCCGTTACTATCGGTAGGTTTCTATACCCCTCACATCCCCCTTTTGTGGGCGTTTTCCTGCGGTTAAGATTTCTTCCTAAGATTTTTTAATCTAAATAATAGTGTCCGTATTCATTTCTCATTTTAATAACTATATCTTCCTCTATTTTATGAATTGACAAAGGGTTAGAGGTAAGAGAAAACTTTCTTCTCAATCTCGCTCGCAAAAACGCTCGCTCGCTACTCTATTATATCCTATTTTATTTTAAATATAGTATATACAACATAATAGTCGAGTTTTTCAGTATATTTTTAAGGCTTAATGAAAGAGGTCAAATTATTTGGAATAGGATGAAAAATATAGAACATGAAAGAAAATAAAATCAGACATGGATAAATATGATGATTATGACTGAAGAAGCGGTGCTACTAAGGAAAAAGCTCGGACAATAGCATCACCGTGTGGTATAATAAGGACTGTGCAGCTATAACCTTTTTTTTGCCCTTCCATCCTTCTCTGAATTTGTTAGTACCAAAGTGTCTATAGTTGACTACCATAAAAAGTAGAACAAGCAGTAAATTTAATGACATACGTAGCTATATTAGGATACATAAAAATCTATGGTCAATTTTTTAATATAATAAGAGTATAAATATTTAAAAGTTGAATATGCTGAATATTTAAAATGCAGCAATGGTGGTTTTTGTTGGTTATTCCTAATTTATCATTTATTCATGTTTTTGTATATTATATAAGCTTCTTCTGTACTGAAGCTTATTTCTTACTTGTTTAGTTTATTTGACCAGTATGAGCCGGCTATATTTACTATAAAAAACAGAATATCTAGATTGCTTTCCTTTAAGATGAAATTGGAACCAATTCTCTTCCACGTAGCTCTGGCCGACACCAAGACCAAAATTTATATCATAGACAGACCAGTTTGCTCTCTCCATTGAGTACACTGAAATTGTAAACATGCTCTCAAATAGATGTAACAGACGATCGATCCTATATTTTTCCTCATGTGATGAGTTAGACATCTCGATTGCACGACGCTTCTAGTGGCGTGTAAACTCTTAGCGTGTAATGCACGCTTCCAGCGTGCTTGCAGTCACTGATCGAGTTTGCTCGATACTAGCATGATGGGTTACAGGCATTAATTAATGTCGTATTTGGGTGATATTTCATTCTAAATAGCACCGTCGCCATGATTGAGTGATGGACATTATGACGGTATCGAGAGAATGGAAAATGCATAGAGAAACTATCGATATTTGAAGAAACGCCCTAATAACCATAATTGTCGAATAATCTTCTAAAATTGTCTCTTAGCCTTATATCTAACAATATAATAAGAACGTAACACTATTTAATTAATATAAATGAGAAAATTTTCAAGAGATTTTGGAAAGTAACGGAGGTAGAGAAAATTGATAGGAAAAAATTTAATAAAATTAAAATAAAAGGTAAAGAAGGTTTACTTGATTCCAATAGTGTAAGACGGTTTATAAATACTTCATAGGTTACATAAAGGTAAGGAATTAAGGAAATCATTAGCCTAGGATTCTTCAGTTGAGATTATAAATCTTTAGTTCATGTGTATTTGCATTTAGTATTTTTGTGTGTGAGCAGCCAGAAGAAAAGACAATAGTTGGACATCATCAGTTCTCAACTGTAAACTTGGAGATTTGAAGAGGCCAAGAAAAAGTCCGTGGGACAGATGAAACAGAGACGTCATCATGCACGATCGTAAATTGAAGTTTGTCACACGTAACTTAAAGAAATCCTGCGTTACGAACCATTATTTAAAAGGAATTGATTCCTAAACGGAAAAAAATCATTTTCTTAGTCTCGTACTTCGGAGAAATACGGTAAGGAGAAGTTATGAATAGAGGTTATGGTATAACGGTTAGGGAGGCTTACACCCTACGTCGAATCAAAAGCAGCTAAATATGCACAAGGTGGTGCCTATGGGTAGTTCAAATTAGGGAATATATTATATCCGCATGTCTAAAAAGTCAATCCAAAATCAGCCTCCTTTGACGATTTTAAATTCTTTACGAACATTCATGCCTGATTCAAGCAATGAATTTCGTATTGCATAAGGAGTAAGAACTCATTATATGAAAGTGCAACCATGACTTTACCGAGACGACTGATGTGGAACAACTTACCTCAGTACACTTACGAAACGGGAAAACCTGAAATCAGAGATGAAACGCAAAAACCTCACTAAAATCCCCGATTGGATGGGAGATATTTTTTAATTGTTATCGCCAGCACAGAGACAGTATAAATTCCGACTTTACGGTGTGAAATAATTCAAACTTCCACGTGGGTTAAAATAGAACTCCGCCCTTCAAAGAAAAGGATGAAAAAGAGAGAAAATTTTCCACCTCTTTCACTCACTTTCGCGCAAGCGACGAGCCGTATTCGCAAAATTTCCTTCCCTTTTATTAAATAAACGACAATCGCTCTCCGCAAACAAAAATTCTCTCCATTTTCAAGAGTAAAACCTACTGATAAGAAAAAAATCCTGCTTTTTTTCCTTTTGGAAACGAGATGGAAATTCGCACCATGGAATATGACGGTGGAAAAAATAGCGAACAAGAACCGCGAATCCTTTGGAGCGGGAAAACCGAAGTGTAATTAAAGAGTTCTTGACGAAGCGCATTATTTCACTCGTCACAAACCTCTTCGGTGACTCGAGGAGTTTGGAAGTGCCGCGAGGGTTCGCTTTCATTCATTTCGGAGTTTTGAAACGTTCGCTTCCTTTGGAATCGAGCTCTCGGCAAACTTGGAGAGGGGATGATTCTGTTACAAATAGGTTACGCATAAGAAGAGTGGGGCTGGATGAATGGGCGAAGGGTAATCCTGCTCCATGGCCGCCGCTGATTAACGACGCAAACTTAAAACGAACCCGATTCTAAGCCGAGATGACGCAAGAAGACGAATTTAACGGAATGAGTTCAACTTTCGGTTTCGAATCCTTTCCCAAACGTAAATTATACTTATAAAAGAGGCCAAATGGTGAAATGCTAAAATCCTTAAGCTCAGTGCCACTATAAAAGGAGTGGCAATTCAAATATTGAAAATAAAGTGGGATGAGGAATAAGCATATTCTTATAAAGTAACGAAAATGAATTATTAAAGTGATTTTTTCTGAAAACTATTTTTCAAGTAAGTTTCTCATTAGGACAAAAAATATGTATTTCAATACCATTCAACCAACTCAGTGTATATGTATGTGTAGTAATAATAAGTTTATGGATCCAAAACTATCTTTAGCCTTTAGCAGGACTTGTAATGGATACGCATACGTTCACAAAGGTGCTCTACACAGGAAACTAAATGACAAAATGAATAAAACTTTATTACAAAACTATAGCGTATCAGAACTAAAAAGAACATTTTATACGTTACACTTAGCAAAACGAACCCCAGTATTATGAACTATTACTTAAAAGGAATTGATTTGTAAAGGAAAACATAATCTGTTTTCTTAGTCTCTCGATCAGAAAAATGTTAAGAAAACGTATTTTACAAGGAGTAATTATTCGGAAATTAAAGCATAATCCTAAACATGAATTTCAGTCTTAAAGAAAAATGAATGAAATTTTTTCTCATGATTTAGTAAAAAAGGTAGAGATGATGATGCCCGGAAGTGTGGTTTCCCATCAGAGCACACATATCATCATGGAAGGAGCCATCACAGAAGTAAGACACTTCCGGAGGCACATCTGATGACGCGCATGTGCCATTTCAGTCATCACGCAGAAAACCACACTGAAATGAGATCCGAAAATAGTCGGAGGAGCTGCGGAATCTTTATTCCAAAAAGCAATATATGAAAAATTCTGTTTAGGAATCTACAATGATATTTTTAGGGATTCGACAATGGTTGACAGTCTGATTAACTTGTCCGTAAGCGAATCAATACTTTCACTAAATTTCTGCATTGAAAAATGTAAAGGCGACTCAGAAGTTAATCGACCAAATTATTTGATTAGTAATTCTAGTGTGCGTTTCTATTAGTTGATTCGAGGCAGATTACTGCTAGTATTTCTCAATCAAAATGTGTATATTTTCTGAGCTATGCTAAGCTTTACTGTAAGATTTCTTTGACCTTTTATGTGAAAGATTCTTATGCATTAGTTATAATTAATGAATTGAATTATTCTCTGTAATGTATATTAGAGCTAAAGCAATTAATTCTGTCTTCTCGTTTGTTCCAATTTTGCTGTTATTTTCTTCAATTAAACAATGATCATACTTTATTTTAATTACTGTAATTGCTCTATTATTGCCCTATTTTATTCAGGAATTTCGTCCTTGATTTATTTTCATTTCATGTCATTAAAACTGGTTTTATAAGTATACATGGATTTATAATATAAAATATTCAATCAACGACAATTGCGATATAAATCCTTTCTCGCAGCAATAATAAAACTGACAAAATTGAAGGACAAAATTCTATTTAAATCTGTCCAATAATCGTTAAAGCACTGCAAACTTATCTCCTTAGCATCTGAGCCCTCCTCCTTAACTTGGAACGTCTCAAACAGCGATTCAATTCAGGAAATGGACTACGCGAGACAGTTCCGTGGAACAACTTAGTCAAAAGGTATCCTTTACTCGAACGATTTTCCCACCCAAATAAGATAAAGGGCGGAGGGAGCTGGAGCTGCCGTTATTAAGGCGTCTCGGAAGACCAACCCCAATAGATCGTTTGAATAAGAAACTTCTTGTTGAGTGGAAACAGAGAGAGAAAGCAAACAGGGCGACAAAAGAACGTCACGGACCGCAGGAAACTTCCCCGTGGACGGAGAGATCCTTGCGACTATCCTTGGCTGCTTAATTAGAAATTTCAATGTGGACGCTCACAAAGGAATGCTCGAAAGAGAGCAGTGGGACGCGGCGTGAATCCCTGCGCACAATGGAAAGAGAGTTGCGGCGGTTTTGGGGTGTGCGGCAGGAATATGCCCATTAGAACGGCGGGTGCGGTGTGCGGGAAAGGATGAATTGGTAGAGATAGTGCGGAAATGAAATGTTCTATACACGGGGGGGGAGGTGAGGAGGAATACCGTGGATGCAGAGCAGTAGATAAGGATAGGAGGGAAGAGTAAAGGTAATTGTGGAACTGATGAAAACTCATACGAGTTAGCTATAACAGTATAGTTGCTGCAATATTTCAAATGGTGCGACTTGTACTTCCTTGAGGAGAAAGCGGAGTCTTACTGTATGAAAAAGGAAAGTTTTTTCAATTGTATGAATATATGCATTCATTTAATTATGTATAACTATATTGAATATGCTACATAACTATAATGGATATTTAAATTCGCTCCTGGTTCACATAAATTATAAAAACCAAAATAACTTTACTAGTTTGTCTCTTAAAAAGTTTCTCAACATGATTGGTCAAAAATTGTATTTAAAACCAGAAAAAGCTAAGCATCTCATTAAATATTCAGTTTTGACGAAGGAAATGCATTTAGAAAGATTTCCTCGCTGGAACTTCAAAACACTCGACATTAAAAAATGTGAAGCTATGTTCACAATCCTGATTTTCAATTATAACTTGAACCACATTATGATAAAATAAATAACTTTAAAACGAGCAACAAATAATGCGTTATCAAAAAGATCTTCATTTCCTAATAACACAGTTATAAACTCTGCAAAATAATCCAAAAACATTATGCTATTGCTATTCATTGAGTCTTCTTCAACACTGAACCATTAAGAGAAAGATTACAACAGTCGGAATCGGATCAAATGCTACTCGTCAGATGATAATATACCCAATATGAGGTAAATTTTAGAAATGTGATACATGAGAATTCGAACGACTAGGCAAATAGATGGAATGAGCTGACCCGAGTACTAAGGCATAACATAGATTGAGCCACCTTCTCTATTTGAAAATACATAACGAGGGTCGGTTGAGGCATCCTTCCCACTAACGGTGATCTTTCTTACTCTCTCAGCATGCGCCAAAAGTATTGTCCATAAAAATTTTAGGCAGGAAGAAAAGTTTTCTGTGCATGCCTCGCTGCACCTGTTTTGAAATTTGAAGTAGTCCACGCCTCTAACTTCAGCTGTTGGATTGTGAGAGCAGAATAAAGGCACGTTTGCACCGCTTTTTTATAACGAGCTCACCCACATTCTCCATCTTGCCTGGATTATCCTCGTAGACGTGGTTTGATTAAGGAAACACCGTTTTTAATCTCGCCACGCCTACGTAGGCGTTTCAGGTAAAAAACATTTTTCCCTCATATAATCGAATGTATTTTTATTTTTTGTTTCGAAAATAAATGGGATTAAATCAATTCAGGATAGCATTCTTTAGATTTTCAACAAAAAATTAAATATCAGTAGAATTCGTACTGAATCAAGAAATATCTTTCCCGTGAAATAAATCGATAATTTATATTGCAATTTTACCTTAATTATGATTAAAATTTGAGGTTCAAAAACTGTATGTATAACTGGAAACAAGTGAAGTAATGAATATTTTATCTATATGATTGTAAATACAATAGAGAGGTACGAGTTTTGTTGAAATCTGTAAATCTGTCCATATGCACAATTTGAAGGAAAATACTCACTTAAAATAATTTATTCATTTATTATACATTTCGGTAGATTCATTTACACTCAAAAATCTCTATTAACGGCCATCTCCTTCATTTCTTTAAAGTTAACCCCACCCCTCATGTCATCCAACATCTTTGTCTTTGTATTCCCCTCTGTTCTTTCCCCTGAATAACACCCTTAATTACAGTCTTCACCAATCTCCCTCCTTTAATACTTGACCCACCCATTTCTTCACTTCAATTAAAGCCCTCTCCCCCCCAACCATCTCCAACACCTCCATGTTTGTTTTCGAAAATAAAAGCATTTATATATAGCGTAAAAATTATTGATTAAGCTGTAGATAGGATATAGAAGCGGTAGATAGAATGTTTTAACTTTAAAAACTTACAATTTAGTCATAGAACAGCTGCTGAACGAATGAAAAACGTCTGGAATAGGTTAAAGAATTAGTTTTAGCATTGGTTTTCGTTTTTAATACTTCAATAGTTGCTCGTTAATTTCATTCAATTCCTTGACATCATTTCCGAAGCTCTAGTCAAGTGAACATCGATCCAAGTTTTATCGTTACCGAGGCTAAAACCCGGAGTAGCAAACATGGGTGTCGGGTGACCGCTCCGCCGCAGCGGTGAAAGTACTGCGAGACCACTTTCGATGCCCCATTAAGCAGAGAAAGGAAACAAGGGCAGCGCATCCCAAAACTGGAGATAAGCGAAGAGGATGTTCGAAAATGGCTTCATTAACCTGCGGATAGTTTGTGGGCTTCGAGGGAAAGGAGGAAAAGATAAGAAGAAATACCACCAGCAACTGAATCTATGTATGTACGTACACTCTGTAACGAGGTTAGCTCACCATTATATTCAAACACTATTCAGCACGTTTCTTTAGCTAGGGTTTAGACCTTCCTATTCATGTTTTACACGTAACTACTCCTCATACACGATATCGCTTGTTACTTCAGCTTCCAACAACCCCGTTGCCCTTGTCCTAACCTTTCCATCGCAGGCTTCCATGAATCTCCGTCCGTCTTTTTGTTGCTTCCCGACACGCTTCGTAGCCCCAATCCCTCAAGGGTGAATATGGCAAATAACAGTGTCCTCATAGAAATACCGCATCTCCCTAATCTCAGCTGCACTCTCTGCCGGAGGAAACAAACACTATCGTCGCCAATTGTTTTTGCCGAGATCCGGAAGTGTTGTTTCATCACGAGCTAACTCCAACCTAATTAAGCATTTGAGGAAGGACGCGGGATTTATAGATTGTATAGTACTTATGCGGTTTCAGGCCTGAAAATCCCTTCTCCATTGTACTTGTTCCTAAACCTTCTAATTTAAGTATCTGTAAGTTTTGTTTTGGTTAACCATTCTGCTTACAGAAAAATAAAGAGCTAACCTGAAATTTTAGCAATTAATTTCGGAAGTTGTTTGCTTAGTTTAAAGAAGTAGCATTTACGAAAGATTAAAATAGGTTTAAAATAGAGAATTTAACTGAATCCATAATAAAGGAAGGCCACCATATTCATGAATATGAATGAATGTTTCAGCACCCTTAAATTGAGTTTTTGAATATATATTTTATTTTAAAAATTGGTCTTCAAACATCATTAATGGTAAAACAAGTAGATATGCTACGATTTTCAATCTCTCAATTTGTTATATCCAAAAATATTGAATTTCATGTACACTGTCTAGAAATTTTAATATTTACTAGAATTTTAGACATTCGTAAATATTGAAAGCACATATTAGAAAAATGAATTAAGTTTTTGATATTTTTGTCAGTCAGATAAAAGATATTTTTGATTTGGTTACTACTCTTGAAGTCACTCTCATATTTTTTCCGAAGGAAATTTCTTCATCTATATTACCATAGAGTAACTATTATATGATATTACCACCTTCATACTTTAGGAATATTGACGCATTAAGGGTCCGAAAAAACAGATAACAATTTTCAAACAACATAAAATTTCCATCTTGAGAGGGAATCACTTTCGAAAGAGGTTAACTGAGTGTGAAGGTTGATAACCTAAACGAACTTCCTATATATTCAAAGATTCCTTAGTGATGTTTGTCGAGCACTTCCGGCAAAACGTCAACTTGCCATCCATCGGGAAGAAACTGCTGTGAACATGGAAAAGAGGCTGTTCCTGAGAGGTTAAGCGAGAAAAGCCATCATGGACTACCCTGATACGATTTTACTTCGTGAGATCCAAAATATTTCAGTACCACCCACAGCAAAACGCATCTGTTATACAATGATAAACTGGAAATCTTCATGAAACATTCGAAATTGTTTCCAAGCATACTGTTTTTTTCCAATTGAGAGATCTTTAAATATTCATCGAATTTTTCTTGTTACGAAAATGTCATGTCCTTAGCATCATGACAAGCTCTCTTAAGTCTTCCGACGACTTGTCACTTTCGCGCAGTCAAAGCGCCACTTGACGCGGAAGACTCGACCTCAATCTTTTACGATGAATTTTATCGCCGATATTCTGCCTAAAGCACTTTCTCCTTCGTGGGTGTCCTTTGCTAGGATCAATTAACCGCCCGACTAACCCAAAAGTTTCACAAAGAGTGGGAGAAAGGAGTTGAGCCCATTATCTTGAGTAATACGTGGGTGTAATGATATCAAAGGAAAAGTGCTACCTATCTACAGTAAGGTTAATATTCTAAATGGGTTATAATTTATATTTTTCGAAAATATCACCAATACTCTTTTACAACGCCAAGCTTTATACGCTATTTTAGCATCACGGGGTCAACCACTGAATTCATTGGAATCATTATTTAAGGATTTTGGAGAATTAAGGGACAAGTCACGGATTTGTTTTTATATTTAATGCAACGCATGATCTTATAATAATTATGCTGAAGATACCGAAACTTTTGATGATTTAAAATGTTTTGTAGAGTTTAAATTGTTATACATATTGCTTTTCCTATATTAATTAGCCGAAATCGAATTGCATCGTTGAGTACTAAATATGATATCATGAGAAAGGAGAATTTACGTAATAGCAACCCTTAGGTAAATTAAGTTTAAAAATTCATTTTTATTGAGTGATAAAATCAAACATCTAGCAACTTATCTGCAAACCAAGCAAAAGTTGTAAAATTGAGAATCATCAGAAATTCACTCCCAGCTTACTAACTCAGCACAAGCTTATGAAATATATCACATATCTACTAGCAAAATATACCATATAAATAATTATATCATTTTTTATTTTAATTTTAAATCACCTTTAAACGATTTATTTTGTAAATCGTCACTGATCTCTAATATATTGTAATTTATGATACTACCAGATCTAACAAAATCATCGTGTATCCAAATCTAGACCGTATTTACTTAGAAAAATTGAATGAATATTGCTTTTAGTTTAGAACATAAATTTTCTACATTTTCATTATGGAAATATCAACAATTACTCCTTTCACTAACATATATTTAATGCAATTACTATTGTTCTTTTTAGTTTTTATCTGAAGAAGTTCTGGAATGTCAAAAACATCGCCTTCGATTGAAATATTTTCTGCTTAAAGGAACTTACCAAGTTGAAAATTGAAACATGCCTTTTCGGAAAATCTCAAATCAATCCTTGTAAGCGTGAGACGGACATTCTTGTAAAATAAAGTGAACATCGAAATTAATCCCCCCTTCACCGTGAAAGAGAGGCAATAACTTAACGCCTCTGCAGGCTGTCTTGGGAGAAAAAAGTATCTTGCAAGAGAGAGGCAATAAAAACTCGACTGCAGCGGAGTAGTATTTTTCGTAGAGAAGAAATGATAAGAAATACAGGATAGGTTAAGGATGACCAAACAAAAGCATGCTGTTTCAAAAAAAAGCAGAGTTATCAGCGAAACAAAAACCTTATCTGCAGTCTCTCACAAAGACCTCCTCCCACGCTTATTTCCTGTGAGCTCAAGGACGTGATATTTCGAACTTTTTGATGTTTGTAGACGTCATTCTCAGGTGTTCTCAAGAGATTGCCAACTACTTAGAAACTGCGATAAGAAAATACGACAGAGGGCATTAGTTTAGGTCCCTCTTACAGAAAATCTGCGTTCGTCGTTCATTTATGCAAGACAGTTCAAGTTTTTCATTTAAGTAAAATATATATGCTATTTGATAAAATATAGAAAACAATTTTCTTTGAGTAAATAATATACCATTACTTAAATTGTGGAAATACAGTATTTTAAAATTTGAGAAACGTACCTTTCGTATTATCGTAAACTCCTATCAAGAATATCGGCCATAAAATTATTATTATATCCATTCGGTAATTGAAGTCTATAAAAACATGAATTGCGTCATTCTTTTGGATTAAAAAGAAGAGATACATAAATTAAATGAGACATTAGTACATTTCAATCAATAGATTTGATTACTACTAGAGGAATGTAATAAAATTAGTTTATATGTATTAATACTTTAGTTATCTCAGAGAAGTATGCAGAATCGTATTTCGTATCACCCAGGAAGATTAACCAGTAGCCCATTGATGACTATTTTTATGATGGCATTTCATTGATTTACAAGTATCAATATGATTTAAGTATGAATTTACAAAATTTAATTTAATTTTTCTTCTTTAGAAAAATCAGTCTTTTTAGAGACAAAAATCACGCAGAAATAATGATACGCAGATTATTAATAACCTCCTTTTTTCTTGTTATATATTCTTCAATTATTTCTGTTCCTTTGAATGTATATAAGGTAATTCCGGGTGAGATGCCACACCGGGAAAGATATATCACCGGGAGAGATGCCCCGGTCGTAGTATTTTTATGGAAAACCACAAGATTTCTCTACTGACGGTGTGCGTCAGTTAGTTGGAAGGCGCATACCTGCAAATAAACTGCAAGATATGGAAACTCAAGAGTTTCACGGCGATAAATTCTTTTTACACAGTTTTATAACATAATTTCAAATAGGTATGGTTTTTTCTGCCCTGTTATATGATAGAGTTTAATGTTTCTGGTTGGCATTAGTTTTAATGTTTGAATATTTTGAATGAAAGGGCGAAAACTTGTAGCTATAGGTTCATCTAATATATACGTGCATTGACTGGCATCTTGGACAAAGTGTAATCTCACTAGCTGTAAGGGCATCTCTTCCGTACTGAACGGATAGACCTCCTCTCGGGATTGATGCCCCAGTGCTATCTTTAGGTATATGTGCCCTATTAGTATTAATTTAACTTTAAGGTCATACTGATTAAGGCTTTATTCAAAAAACGTTTGTAATCTACATGTAAATTCCAATTCAAATTTAAATCCAAGGTCGAATGCAATTTACGCACGGTCAAAAAATAAAGTATTGTTTAGTAAGCACTAGGGTGGAGCGTTTTTCCACTTTTTTTCTATCGAAACTTAATAACCAGAAAAAGTGACCCACTTACATAGAAATTACAAATATAAATTTTTTTCGAAATCAAGAAATATCTTCTGTGAGAATATTGGCCTCGAAATTTCGACAAAAACATCAAAATTGTCATAATTTTTTTCGGTTAAAACGACAATATTTTTGCGTAAAACGATGTCACTTGCAAAAACACTGATGACTAAGCCTCAATATGCAATTTATATGCCTCTATAGGAGGCTGAGTTGCATCCTATATTTTGTAAATGAAATTACTAAATAGGTTTTAAAGTTAATTTAAACGTTTAGTTGGATCCTAATTTCAAGTTCAATTTAACAATTTTGTTATATAGCATGCGCTTTCCAGATTAAATTCAGTTTAAGCTAATGGGGCATCTCTCCTACCCGGGCACTCGGAGAGATGGCAAATGCATTGATCCAGAAAAATTTAAATATTTTGGGAGAAAATGTTTTAAACGAAATTTGTTTCTATACTATTCATAATCAATGAATGTTATATTCTATCACGCAGTTTCACATTCTTACTATCACTTAAGTCATTTCCTTAGGTGGGGCATCTCTCCCGGAATTACCTTAATACTTTGTCCACATTCTATACTTTCATTTTCAAGGAATAATAATCATTTATCTGAAGAGTAGAGATGATTGCAAAATCGCCCTGCTTTATTTAACGCTAGACTCTCTCTTTCTTGTATTGCCATTTCCCTAAGCAAGCCTCCGCTCAGATGAAGGAGAAAGAGAGCCGAAAACCTAAAAAAAAGGTTGTATCAGTTGGAATCGTACTCTAATGAAAGCGACTCCTATAGGTTCCAATACACCAAATGAAGACTGATGGAAACTTTTGAATATTCTCCTCCATCGTACCTTTTCCCTTTAATGATGATGAATCCTCGAAAAAGAAAAATATAAACGATGCCATTTGGGATTCTGAAAATTCTAGAAGAGGATCAAAATACAGATATATACCGAAGTTGTTTAACGGGAAGTTCCCAAAGAATGTTCCAATGAAGATATTTCAGTGATGGTAGTGAAACTCTAATCCCTCTTTCCTTTAATCAAGAAATATCTACTTTTATGTCTAATACGGTATGTTTGTGACATCTTAGACCTAAATATACACTAAAACTTATGGAAAATTATATGTATTAAAGTTGGAAACAAAAAAATATGTCTCTACAAAGAGGCTTACACCTTATGCTCCACGAGGTATTCTTTTATAATAATGTTTCTTTGTTTATTATCAAAGTGAAAAAGCATTACTATAAATTATCACGTGAATTCCTCCTGAACATTTTTTGAATGTCAATTTATCAAGCTTCACATAAAAAGATGATTCAACTTAAAAGTGGCATGACATCAATTGATGCGTTAATAAAGGTTTGTGATAGATAACTATTTCACGGAAACCTTCATTGATTATTGGTTAGTTATAGGTTAAATCAGCCGCCCTGTAAGTGGAATATTCAGGTAATAGTCCCAGCACTAGAATTTTTCATTTCCATTTATCACTGGTAATCAACTTAGATGCACTAATTGTGTTAATTAAACCAAAATTATGTTTTTATTCCGAAACCACTATATAACCAACATTTGATGAAAATATGTCTAAAGAGATTATTCAAAATCAGTGAATTAGTATCTAGAAGCCATCTCTGCATCCAAATTTGTAGAATGAAATCCTATAGATACATATCTTATGTCATGTTTTATGGCTTATCCACCCGTGAAAGAATACTTCCTTAACTTAAGCATTCGTCTTATTTACAGAACTATACCCACAGATTGCCATGAGTAGTCAGCCAATTACCTTCGCTAAAATAATACGATCTAGTTTGTCACCAAATTAGACTTGAGAAAAGCAGAAAGTATTTTTGCGATCATATTAAATAAAATTTCAAAATTCTACAAAATGTTTTAAATGAAATTTGAAATTTTATGATCCCAATTACGGAGTTCCACCAAGTTAAGGCTTCTTCGGTTGTATTTTTTGGTATTAAAAACTTATTGCATTGATGGATTTTTGCAAAAATAGAATAGTTAAAGAAAAAATGCAAAGAAGATAAAGTATTTTATTAACTTAGATGCACTAATTGTGTTAATTAAACCAAAATTATGTTTTTATTCCGAAACCACTATATAACCAACATTTGATGAAAATATGTCTAAAGAGATTATTCAAAATCAGTGAATTAGTATCTAGAAGCCATCTCTGCATCCAAATTTGTAGAATGAAATCCTATAGATACATATCTTATGTCATGTTTTATGGCTTATCCACCCGTGAAAGAATACTTCCTTAACTTAAGCATTCGTCTTATTTACAGAACTATACCCACAGATTGCCATGAGTAGTCAGCCAATTACCTTCGCTAAAATAATACGATCTAGTTTGTCACCAAATTAGACTTGAGAAAAGCAGAAAGTATTTTTGCGATCATATTAAATAAAATTTCAAAATTCTACAAAATGTTTTAAATGAAATTTGAAATTTTATGATCCCAATTACGGAGTTCCACCAAGTTAAGGCTTCTTCGGTTGTATTTTTTGGTATTAAAAACTTATTGCATTGATGGATTTTTGCAAAAATAGAATAGTTAAAGAAAAAATGCAAAGAAGATAAAGTATTTGATTAGCCAAAGAGAAATCTCTTTATAGGTTTCTAAACAGTTAAAATGTTGGAACTGGCAAACATTTCTTCTTCTGTTTCCTAAAACGAACTGAAAATCTCAAAAGATACGATAAAATGTTATCTAAACGCCTTCTAAACCTCACTTTAGATTCAAATCAATTTCACCTTTAGATGCTAATCGCACCAATTCAATGATAAACGAATTCGACTAACCAATCGCATCGAAGTAAAAGCCCTTACACTTATAAATCGAGCATTTTTTGAAGTTTGGGGGAATAGGTAGAAATCGCTAATAAAGTAAAAATTCGAAAAATTCCTTCAGCGAGAGACGATCGTGAAATGGAACGGAAAAAAGAAAGATCAGAGCTCAAACGTTCTCTATAGCAATGCATATTTTAAGCGATTTATGTCTGGGTGAGGATAAATTGCTTTCTAGACGGTTTATCTCAAAAGGGCAAATCTTCTCTTGGAGCCCTTTCGAATCCGCGTCGAGGATCCGGGGCCATTTTATTCTCCGATCTATTTACTGGAGAGTTGAAAAAAATTAAGCGTCGTCGCGGAGGTAAAACTTTATTTGATTTCACGAACGTTAATAACATCCGGAGAGAGTCGATTCGAGACGGAGTACTCTCATAGAATGAATTAATTCTCCAATGATGCTCGTCGGGAATTGAACGGATAAAAGGTTAAGCTTCCTTCCTGCCTCACATTGCGGAAAGAAATAAAATTCTCATTTTAATGAGGTTCATTGATTGGTGAACGAGAAACAACAACCACGCTGAAAATTGTAAATGGGCGTTGCCAAACTATTGTTTAATTTTCAATGTTATTATTCCCAATTGTCTTCTGATAATGATACGAAGATGAATACTGATTTTGGGACTAATTTCATTCGTAAGTATACAGCAAAGATGTAGGGCAGAAAGTAAACAATATTAATCCCACGAAGCACAGTTATCAAACACCTAAATAGGAAAAAAAGTAAGTAAACCTTGTTGAAATTGTATATAATATATACTGACATAATACTATATGATTGTTTTCTGAAACAGAAGAGAAACACAGAAATGAAAATTCAACTACACTTAAGAAGAAAGCAGGATGAAATCAGACTTACAGAAAGAGAAAGGTAGAATATCAGATTATTTAAATAACAGAGTCGTGAGAACTGATTTAAAGATAATGTGGCTATACGAACGGATAAGAGAAAGTAGCAGCAGTTGGAAAGTGAGAGTGAACAGATTAAACAAAGAACAAAGAGAGATTGATGATGAAGATTCTAACAAAAAAATTCCTAAGAGAAGATGAATAGGATGCTGAAATTATGTATAAAATACTGCCTTATACAAAGAGCACGGAAGAAGTAACACAATGAAACTATGATTAGCAATATGTCTTTTACTACACCTTTTATTCTATACATACATTCTACATATCTACTTCCTTTTTTTCTCCACCTTTCCGCCACTGCCATTGTTTTACGACAAATTAGCTTACTGTATTTTGTACGCCACCGGATGTCGGTGATCAATCGCTGAAATTTCTTTGCGTAAAAAAATATTTCTTGATATTTAATTTTAAATGACAGAGAGGAGCTATTCGTTTCGGTTCAGTATCGAACTGATATTTTCTGACGGGTACAAAAATAATAAGAGGGAACGTGATGCGCATTTTATTCTCCGATAACAAAGAGTGAAGATCGACCATGGAGAAAATTAAATATTTGAAAACGAGAGGTAAATAAAAGCTTGTCAGCCATGATTGATTAAAAGCGATGGAAGACTGCGGACGAGGAGCATGCGGTATCCATAAATCCGTTACCAATTTCGTCCTTTTTTACGCTAATCTTGTTAGCGAGCGAGCTGATGGATGGCCGAAGTAAAACTGTTTTCGGAATCCGCACGGTGGAGAAAACGGTGAGAATTCTTTATCTGGCCCACCGTTTCGGCGAATACGTTGACCTACTAAATAAAAGCAAGTTCTTGAAAGCGACCTTTTCTTTCGAAGAATTAGAAGATAATCCCCGAGGATCGATTAAGCCTTTTCTTGGGAAGCGTGGGCTGTTTGAGGCAGTGACGCAAACGTTTCGAATGGAAATAGATCGCTTCCCGAAATCTAGATGACACGAAAACCTCAAAATGTACTCTTGAGGTTAAATATGCTGACTGCAGAGTGATAGATTTACTTTCCCTTATAGTATATGCTTAAAGGTTTTAACTATTTGTAACATTTACAATCTTATTTGAATTAGAATAAATCACGTACCGTGCAAATGATTTTTACCCTTTTTGCACTTAAATCTCTATTTATTATTGCGTTTTAAAATTATACTATTTTTACTTATTACTTTGTGTTTTCATATTATTTACTCAACTAAAACGTCATTGCTTTTCTTACACCCAAATATTTGCCTCCTGAGGTCACACGCATACTATGTTTGTATACTGTTGCATATATATTTCTACAGATTCCTATTTAAAAGGTTTTATGTAAGATGGAGCTTCTCATTACTGTTCTCCCTCTAAAATGAAATATATTTTAGTCTCCTACCACTGAAAACTTAATCGTATTTTAATGAAATAAATAGGTGAAAATATTGTTATCAGATACGACGTTACAATACAAAATCTAATAGCCGGTTAAAATAAAATTTAATGATACAACAATAGAAGACGGTTAATACTAAATTTTAAGAATAAAAACATTTCAAATAGGAATAATATACGATCAAATTATATATTTCAGTGTGATAAAGTAAATTTAAGTATTTATTAGCATAATCATCGTGTTCATACCTTTGTAAATGTAACCTTAAATGTTTGTAAGTGAAGCTATTTATTGCGTTTCTCGTGGAATATGATTCTAATGAGTGCTAAATTAAATTGGTTGATATATGTGTGTTTTCCTTAGAATTAAACTCACGCATTAATTAACCTAGATGGAAATGAAGCCAGAGATATAAACACGCGTATTAATTTGCGACCCATTAAAAGTTTAGAGAAATTAACGGGCGCACAGATCAGTGGATGGAAACGAAAATTAATTATGCGTGCTCTTCGTCCAACGCATGAAAAATTACGAGTATTTCGAAAATTAAACTTGTTAGACTACAGATTAACTCAACCTAATTTCCTTGCTTATTGTGTTGGAAACAATATCCGAGAATTGAACATTGGAAAGAGGAAAATAGAATCCATTTTACATCACTCTATTTCTGTCTGAGTCAATAGCATCTCTCAAATTGATTCCGTATTTTTTAAAGTTTTGTCAGATTCCATCCACTACTTCATCTTGTATACACACAATGTATCTTTTAAACTGTTTGGTTTGAGTTGCATATTTTTGTACTTAATCTAATTTCATATGGTTATTTATGCTCGTCATCTATAAAATTATTTGTTTCAATCATATTTTTTAAACAGTACCTATTTGATATAATATTATCATTTGTAAAACTATTTATTTGACAACTGATGTACATTCTTTATTAGTATTAGTTTTTATTTTTGTTTTCTACGTTTATAAACATACATTATCTGAATATTTATTTTTGCATAAATTATTTTTTGTTGATTGAATTTGTATGTAATAAGTTTTAACATTATAGTGTATCTATTGTTATTTTTTAGCCTACTTTATCTTTCTTTATGCTATAATTGATTATGTTTAACTTTAAATGGATAAATGATTGTATTTCAACCTAAATAGATGAAACCCGTTATATATTTTATTGTTACGTAAATGGGAACGGGAATCCACCATTTAGAAAATTAACCGCGCCGCTGTTAATTTCCCTGATATTTACGGAATGTCATGCGGTTTTTTCCTTTGATGAAGAACGTTTCCGTTTGGAGAAGCATTCTTCAAAACTACATGTCACGGAAGTTAATTTACAAGAGTCGTTTATCTCGCTCAATTTCCCTTCGCATCGACGGGCGAGGAAAAAAGCAGGGACTTGGGGTTTCGGGAACAATTCACTCCAACGACCCCTCCATCGACCCGCCGAGAAAATGGTTTTCGCCATACCGGAGAAGTTTGCATACCTCTAAGTATCTAAAAACAACTGGGCGCTTATCTTCTCTTTCGTGTTTTCGACTCGGTATTAAAATTGAGGAGATTGTACTGTTTATTGCGTGAAGGCTATACTAGTGCTCAGGATTCAGTATTCATAAAACTTTCTAGAACAAAACTTCGAAAATCTAGAGCTGTAAGTAAACTAAACCGAAATTGTTCAAATTTTTTGAATGACTGATTTTTTTCTGCGACACATGTGCATACTCTACATCTTAATAAAATCGAATATTTTTTAAGTCTGAATTAACATGTGTATTTCGGAAATCGCACGACATTTCTGTAAAGTATGTAATATCAGCATGAAATAGCGAACTTGCTCACTGGTTGGCAAGTATTGACTTGTAACGTTACGACTATCGATTCATAAGATTTTCAATACGATAGATGTGTACAATCCATTATCCAATTTTATTCTGAGAGATAACTCAAATATCATCCGATCATGACAAAAAGTAGCTTGTAAAGCTAATTTAAGAATATATTTTACAGGATGAAATAAGTCGTTCTTAGTAATTATGTAACTTTTTCCAATAGACAAAGAATCATATTCTCGGAAAGAGGTATGGCTCTATTTAATTTCTGCCATTGAATGTTATTTTTTGAGCTTCGTGTGTTTATTTCAATTGTAAAAATGTGTTACCATACCTATTTCAACATTCATTCCACGAAATTTCCGATGTTCAACTTTTTTAAATCCAACCGAAACTATTCCTAACAAGAATATTTCACATTCCTCTCCTTTTCTCGAGCGTTTCCAAAGATAGAATAATCCTTTGAATTTCTGAGCAGATGTGCAAAATTTATTGCACAATAACATCCGAGATAATTCTATTTCAATTTCGAGAAATTAGTAGAATTATTTATTAAACTTCTCCATATCTTTAATGGCTTAATGCTTTAAAATGAGCAAAGAAGCTGTATCTATCCTGTTATTGAATGCAGTAAGATTACTTTTTGTATTGTATTTGGATGATTAATGCAGTAAACTAAATCTTCTTAATTAATGTTAATATATTTCCTGCTTAATGATAGAATTTATATCCTGCGGTTTGAAATTTGATCTATTGTGGAACACATATTTCGTCAACAAATATTACGAAGTTTTTACTTGCAGGTAAATTAGTAAATTACGAAAAAATCTTTGGACTTTGAAAAATTCCATTAGATTTTCAAAATAGGGAACCCGAAACATTATAGCCCATTTTTCCAACTATAATTTTACAAAATTCAATAAATTATAATCATACAAACTGGATTGCAGAGCGTACAAATAATCATCAGACCAAAATCGTAGATACAACTGAAGCACTTTCAATTCATAAATACTGCTAAACAAAAGTATTATTCGCTAATTTATCTCAAGAGCTAAAGCATACCTCATTCCATTGGCGTTTCATAACTCAGGAACTTTAAATCAAAAACACAAATAATTTCAACGGTGAATTATTTTGAACGGTGCACATCTTGTCAACAGTAGGCGTAGCGACTCAACGGATGTGGGTGGAGTTAATTAATCCAACTATCACTAAGCGTTCAGTAATTCCTAACAAAGCCAAATGAAAGCGGAAGCTAACGGTTCAAATTGCAGAACACGAAACACTCTCGCCTGGACTCGGAAAACAGCGATACGAGAGAGAAGAGGGCAATGAGAGATCCCGCATATAATCCAGTCTCGGGGAATATCAGCGAGCCGCAGCGACAAACACCAGCAGGTCGCTCGGGTGAAGCCCACGCTTTTGCAAAACAAATAGAAAAAAACAAATGAAACGCTCGCCTACTCTTCTTTCTCTCTCCGTTTCGCGTACGCATTGTAGTCCTCGTCTCGGAGATTCATGAATGCCGAGCAAAGCAGGGACGTCATCTGTTGAGGGAACACAATGGACCCGTTTTATATGGAGCAAATGAAGAAAAGTAAAGGGACGGGAGAGGAAAGGGTGAAAAGAAGAAAAGGGATTGAGAAATAAAGGAAGAGTCATTATCCAGCCAAGTTTGAAACAAGGAAGACATATTTCTCCTCTAAGCTTCCCTATTCATTAATCGCTAGTGATGTTTCAAAATTATGCGTAGGTTCATAATGCTCGAATGAATAATGTGGGGAAATATGAAGAATAATCGTATGACTCCGTAAAACAAATAGACCATAAAGAAAACCTCCTTGGTATTCATACTACGTGGAATTGATGGTACACCATATTAATCCACAAATTTCTAATAAAAATCCCCAAAAATTACTTTTTCATGTTAGTGTTTTGTGTGTTTCTAATCTTTTGTGTAATCTTTACCATTATTTTTAAATATATATGGTGGACAATAGGACAGTTCAATAAGAAATTTTCGCCAAGAATCATACACTATGACACCAGAGAAGAGACGAGCAGACTTTGATCGATTTGCTCTCCACATACCGAGGGTAATTCGCGAGCTGCAAATAAAAGTGAAGAAATTTAATTTTTATATTCACTCTATTTTAGTCGAGCGATAACTTTCTTTACATGTTGATGACAGTTGATCAATAATATTGATTTTCCATGAAAAGTAGGAATTGTCGTAAACTGCGATATTTATATTGCTATCTGATGGGTTTGCTGCTCTATTTAGTGATAATTAAGTTTCATCGTAGTGTGATAAAATTTGTTCCTTCGTCATTATCAATGAATTATATTAATAATCGCGTATTTATTCGGAGTATTTCAGTTTACTGATATAAACCTTACTATTAGCTCTTCATCATCGCTCACAAACAACAATGCCCCAAAAATTATATGAAACGTGGACTTGACATTTCTAAGCAAACGCTCTAAGCCCAATGCGAAAGATAGAATAACGCAGAGTTGGCACAGAAGAGAAAAACGGAGAGAAGATATCTAGAATTGGTAGAAGAGATAATTAGGATGAAAAGAAAAGTACATGGAGAGAAGTTTATTGATTGAAGTGTAGGAAAACTAAAGAGAAAGTTGTTAGGCTACCTTCTAATCACAACATGGCGATTCAAAGGCTGAGAAGTTGAGAAGTTGAGGATGGTTACGAAGAAGTACAAATATGTCATAGTAACAAATCTCTTGAGAAAAATGAAACTTATCTTGAGATAATTGGAGGAATTCCATTATTTAATGAAAATTGGACCGCAGTGTTTGATTGTTAAAACGAGTTCAAGCGTAAATATTATGTATTGATTCTCTAGTTTGAAGAAAGCTTAATTAAAACAAAATTTTCCGATTAGGCTCAATGCCTTTAATTTAAAAACATACATGATTGCGGCACTTACACTAAAAAATGTATAATATTTAGATAAGGGTTTGTTAATTATGTTTACAGACTTCTCCTTGCTGTTGATAATAAATTTTCTTAAAATAAATATGAACGAAACCTAACTGAGGAGTGATATTATGTTGTGCAAGGTTTAGGATAGCGAAGTGCTTCGCGAAGGAATAAATGTCAAGAAGCGCTGAAGTAGAAGAACGAAGCAGAGATGAAGAGAACTTTATTAGAGAAATATCTGAAACTTAACTGCTCTCTTTGTCATAAAAATTTTCGCCGAGCGCAGAAATTATGAGAACGATGGAGTTAAAAAAGGCAATGAGATGCAATTTTATGAAAACAAACGCAGCGCGTGCACGTGGGACCGAATGAATTCCACACTCGCAGCAGCGGAGCAATGTTTGAAGACGTCTCGAAATTAATGGAAGAGAGGAAAGGGGAGATATCAGGGAGAATAAGAGGGACGGAAAAAAGGGGTGAGGGATGAAAAAGGGATGACACACAGTGAGGGATGGAGGAGACAATGAGAACTTCGGAATGAATGATTAAGAGCAGTGAGTGTTGGCACGCATCAGCGAGAGACGAAAAGAGAAGGCGGAGGAACGAGCGAGCGAAAAGGGAACAAAAGGAAACAGTAACCAATGGAACGCATTTGGAACGTCACAATATTAATCACTTTATCCTCTAAGTCGAAGATTGAAGGCGTGCTGGAGTGCAGTGAGGTACAATGTAACTAAAGGAACGCTTTTCTCTTCTTTTCAGAAAACCCTGAGGTATGTGCAATCGCGTAGAAGGCAATTTTTTCTAATCAAGGTCAGTGTCTACTCAATGTCAGCTTACTCGGAAACACGCTCGTTAAACAGGGAGAGCTAACGGAAGGGGGTGTGCATTTCCTGTTAAGATTAACATTGACAGTTCAGAGTAAGCTGAGTTCGAAAGAAGGATATAAAAATTCTTCCATTGCGCTTTAACGTACTTGAGTCTGGCCATGAACTAGCCAAATGGTAGTTGCAGTGGGAGGATTACGATCGGTAGACATCCACGCTGCCAAATGACCATGGCTTTTCTAGGCCAAGATCAGATCAAACTTTTCTACTCCGCGGTAATAAAAAAGTTAATTTTTTCCAGAAGGCTCGATTCGTGGGAAGATGCCATAATGCAGAAAAAGAAAAGGTATTTTTACTTCTTTTTTCTTTTGTCGTAAATTTAAAGTACATGGTTCTTTGCACAATACGTTAAAAAATATGAAAGAGGATATCATAAGTACCTTTATGGACCAGTCCTGCATCACTCCTCACTATTATCCACAAAAAAGTTCAAAAATGCGAAGTATTTAAATACAACGCAGACAATTCGCTATCCTCTGAAGAACTATGCGACTCGGTGTCGCAGACTGACACATTTCACAGCTTTGAAGGGAGGTTTTAATGCATTTTGAAGATCATAATCATATAAGATGATTGCTATGTAGATAAATCACTAATAATTATATGAAACATAGCGTCAGAAGTAGATAAAGCTAACCGCATTACGCAATTCCGGAAACATTGAGCCAAAATCGTCGATCACGTGAATGCTCCAGCGGAACTCGATAAATTAAGGCGGAAGCTCTGCGGTGACGGATTGCGCATTTTCAAAAACGATGAAAGATGACTTGTTAGTAAGATAACGATAAAGCTGCTCGATCTTTCCTGAGCATATCTCTGTAAACGCAATCTCCCTTCCCATCATCTACGCAGCATAATCACGCTCGCGTTGGATTTTTAAATGACGGACAAAGGGATAGAAACAAAAAACCGATTCCCGCGTGCCTCTTGAAAACGCAATTCCATGCTCCATTCGCTGCCGCTTGTCCAACACCACTCTCGTTGAAATCGGTTTTGGAGAGCCCAATGCGATACAAAATGAGAAAAACCCTCGTTGGTCAGTGGACATCCATCACCGATTTCCCGTACCTATAAAATGATTCGCATAAAAAGGAAAATGGGTATAAATCTGTGATAAAGCCTACGGTAGAGGAACGATGCGAAAAAGAAAGATGGAAGGTCGTACCGCGTGAATACATATAGCAGATAAAGGTAGCATTGGGAAATTCGGAAAAATAATAAAAAGTATGGGAAACGAAAGAAAATGGAGGAGAAAAATCGTGGTGGAGCTGAAATAAAGAAAAGGGAACTAGAAAAACATAAGAATAGGAATTGGAAAGGAGATTCAAAGAGAAGACGGAATAGCTAGGTTAGGCTGCTCGATAAAGATAAAAAATCTGATGTGGCCAGCACATGACTTTCTCCATATAAAAGATGAAATATTTATCTACAACAGTAATTTCGAACTCTATATTCCATCTAAACTTGGAAGATGAGTTATTAATTTATATATTATTATCTTTTACATCACAAACATTATAAATAATGTTTTTCGGGTCATGCTCGATGAAAATGGATGAATTTGGCCTTTCGCCCATAGAGCCCAGAGCGCCCGCAAAGTACATAGTCAGAAATTATCAGTATTTCATGAATAACTCCTAAAAAATCAATGATCAAAAATATGTTTCATACAAAAGTTATAGTAAATTACATTATCTAAAACTTTTATAAGTAATACAATAGACGTATATATCATATTTATGGAGATATTTTGAAAACCGGAAATGAGCTTTAATCAATAAAGCTCGACTTCCGGTTGACCGATTTACTCCAAAAACTAATCAACTCTGACAGCACACACACCACTACTATACATGAAGTTTGGTATTGATACGACCAATAGTTTTCACGTTAGAGCGCCCACTATCACACACACACACACACACACAAAAAAACAAATTAATGCGTGGCTCTTTGTTACTATATTGAAACTATATCAACACATATTTACTCAGTGAGCATTAGTAAGGTATTCTGTGAACTGTAATAGCATTTTAAACATTATAGATTCATTCCTAATATTCAGTAAATCTTTAAAATACCTATGAATTATTTTATGTATAGGTGCTTGAAAATTGTTGAAATAATGTTTAGATAATTATTAAAATTTATTTCAGTAAATTTGGTAGCACTGCTAAAATTGCATACTTCTTATAACTTGACATTAAGAAAATCCTCAGATAATCATAACATGGACAACATTTTTACAAAACGAAAATTTGGTTGAAATATCTTCATTAGTTTCTGTGATCCCGACGGTAATATAGCGCCTGATGTCACATTGACCCCACGAGACTACTTAAGGTTTAATGGTGAAATGTTTCAAAAACGGAAATGAGCTTCCAAAAATAAAGATCGACTTCTGGTAAACCGATATCCTCCAAAACCTAATCAACTCTGATGACACCAACCAAAATAAAATGTACGAAATTTGGTGTTGATACGACAAATAGTTTTCAGGTAAGAGCGACCACAAAGTAAATAATCAGCAACTTCCGGTTTATCGGTATTTCACGAATAACTCCTAAACAATCAGTGATACAAAAATATGTTTAATACAAAAGGTGTAGTAGAGTACTTTTTCTAAAACTTTTAAAAATAATAGTATATACCTAAATATCATATTTATAGAGGTATTTTGCAAAATCGGAAATAAGCTTCGAAGAGTAAAGCTCAACTTCCGGTTCAATGATATACTCAAAAAAATAATAAACTCTAATCACAACAACCAAAGTAATATACATGAAATTTGGTGTTGAAACGACAAATAGTTTTCATGTGAGAGCGCCCACAAAGTACATACTAAGCAAATTCCGGTTTATCGGTATTTCATGAATAACTCCTAAACAATCGGTGATATAAAAGTATGTTTCATACAAAAGTTATAGTAAGATAAATTTTCTAAAACATTTATAATTAATAGTATATACCTAAATATCATATTTATGGAGATATTTTGAAAACCGGAAATGAGCTTTGTAGAATGAAGCTCGACTTCCGGTCAACCGATTTACTCCAAAAACTAATCAACTCTAACGACACCAACAGAAACACTATATGTGGAATTTAAAGTTGATACAACGAATGGTTTTCATGTTAGAGCGCCCACAAAAGACATAACAGCTACTTCCCGGGTTATCGGTATTGCACGAATAACTCTTAATCAACCGGTGATACAAAAATATATTAAATACAAAAGTTATAGTAAATTATATTATCTAAAACTTTTATAAGGAATACAATATACCAATATATCATATTTATGGATATATTTTGAAAACCAGAAATGAGCTTTATACAACGTACATAATCAGCAACTTCCGGTTTATCAGTATTTCATGGATAACTCCTAAACAATCAGTGATGCAAAAATATGTTTCATACAAAAGTTATAGTAAATTATATTTTCTACAACATTTATAAATAATAGTATATACCTAAATATCATATTAATGGAGATATTTTGAAAACCGGAAATGAGCTTTGAGGAATGAAGCTCGACTTCCGGTCAGCCGATTTACTCCAAAAACTAATCAACTCTAACGACTGTAATAAAAGTTCTATGTATGAAATTTGGTGTTAATCCGACAAATAGTTTTCATGTTAGAGCGCCCACAAAGTACATAATCATCTTCTTCCGGTTTATCAGTATTTCACGAATAACTCCTAATGAACCGGTGATACAAAAATATGTTAAATACAAAAGTTATAGTAAATTATACTATCTAAAACTTTTATAAGTAATACAATAGACGTATATATCATATTTATAGAGATAATTTGAAAACCGGAAATGAGCTTTAATGAATAAAGCTCGACTTCCGGTTAACGGATTTACTCCAAAAACTAATCAACTCTGACAGCACACACAACAGTACTATATATGAAGTTTGGTATTGATACGACTTTTAGTTTTCGAGTTAGAACGCCCATTATCACACACACACATACACACACACACACTCACACACACACACACACACACACACACACACACACACACATACACACAGACATCATTCAGAAAATGGTCAAAACGTGTTCTAGGGACCCCAAAACGTGTATTTCCGTTGAAATCTCGAAGTCGAATTTTTTCATGAAAACAATACTTTCTCTATACTTCGTATATGGAGAAAGTAAAAATCTGATGTGGCCAGCACATGACTTTCTCCATATATAAGATGTAAATATTTATCTACTCCAGTGATTTCGAACTCTATATTCAATCTAAACTTGGAAGATGAGTGATTAATATATATATATTATCTTTGACGCCAAAAACATTATAAATAATGTTTTTCGGGACATGATCGATGAAAAACGATGGAATTGGCCTTCCGCCTATAGAACCCAGAGCGCCCACAAAGTACATAATCAGCAACTTCCGGTTGATCAGTATTTCATGAATAACTCCTAAAAAATCAGTGATACGAAAATATGTTTCATACAAAAGTTATAGTAAATTACATTTTCTAAAACTATTATAAATAATAGTATATACCTAAATATCATATTTATGGATATATTTTGAAAACCGGAAATGAGCTTTGAAGAATGAAGCTCGACTTCCGGTTAACCGATTCACTCCAAAAACTAATCAACTCTAACGACTGTAATAAAAGTACTATATATGAAATTTGGTGTTGATCCGGTAAACAGTTTTCATGTAAGAGCGCCCACAAAGTACATAATTATATTCATCCGGTTTATCAGTATTTCACGAATAACTCCTAATCAACCGGTGATACAAAAATATGTTAAATACAAAAGTTATAGTAAATCAGATTATCTAAAACTTTTATATGGTATAAAATATACCTATATATCATATTTATGGAGATATTTTGAAAACCGGAAATGAGCTTTAATGAATAAAGCTCGACTTCCGGTTAAACGATTAACTCCAAAAACTAATCAACTCTGACAGCACACACCACAGTACTATATATGAAGTTTGGTATTGATACGACTAATGGTTTTCACGTTAGAGCGCCCACTATCACACACACACACACACACACACACACACACACACATACACACAGACATCATTCCGAAAATGGTCAAAATGTGTTCTAGGGACCCCAAAACATGTATTTCCGTTGAAATCTCGAAGTCGAATTTTTTCATGAAAACAATACTTTCTCTATACTTCGTATATGGAGAAAGTAAAAAGGGAAATCGCTTTGAAAGAATGTTTCTGGACGAAAAACGATAACGACAGCACAACGACAAACATAGGCGGAAGGAAAAGGAGTGAAAAAATCGGGGAAGCGTGGGAGCGATAAATAAAGAAGAAAGCGAACGTCGAGGAAAAGAGCTCACTCGGAATAAAAGCGACGGAGAGGAAAAGCAGGAGGAAGTGAAAGCGCGGAGAAAGCAGATGAAAGCAAAATCGGAAGTATAGGAGGCGGATGAAAGGAAATTTGGAGGAAAAAAAGGGTTCCGCATGAAGAAGGAGAGAGAGGGAAAGAAAGATGCGATGGCGTGATTGGAATTCAGGGTTTGAATTCGTGAGGGGAAATGGGATGGTCGTGTTTGCAAAAGCGCGTGTTATGAGGGGTATAGCGGGTGGATGGAGAAGAATAGGGTTTGAGGATGATGAAGAGGGTTTTGGACACACACGGAAAGGTTTGACCGCCTGCCAGGGGACCCCGCAATCTGAAATTTTCCCCTCTTCATCCGTCCCAACCTTTGCGGGCAAACAAAAGCCCTCGTTGCCGTATCTATCTTGCGTACCTATATCTATAACTGTCCTCCATTCCAATCCCTAGGTCTTCCACTGATTGCACGTGAAAAGAGAACGCATGCCTATCTTCAAGCCACGGACAAAAGAGACCGAAATTACGATGCCGCCGCATTTTTTTTTCCTCTTTGACGTTTTTGAATACCTGTCCAGCTTATCCGTTTGGAGGATCGGAAGATAAATTTAGTAAGCGTCTCTTGGGATTTGGTACCCGTCTCACGGCTGGGAGAATATATGATTGGAGTATCGCTTCCTGCAGGAATTAACTCAATATCTCATGTGGAACGCTTTTACGTAATTATCACTGATATTGGCATTTATGGGAGCCAGATAAACAACACGAGAATAAATAACGACAGCTAGTAGATAATCGCGATTAGAAAAAAAAACAAGATTTAATTTTTTTCGTTAAATACACCTATTTGTGTTCTTGGCAGCCTTAGATTGCTAAGTTCCGCAAAAAAGATTTTCCAAGTAGAAATGTCACTCTAAAAACATTGAAAAAGGTTGAGATAGTACCATGTGTAGGGATAAAACCAATTTTTATCTACTTAAAGGGACCGTATTCATTGATTGATGAAACGGTATCACGAATTTATGATTTACATTCAGCATCTTTAAATCACACTGCTGATGTCCGTGAAATAGCTCTTCAAAGTTTGAATACAACGTAAAATAGAAGGCATAAAATATGACCCACGGCACTAAGATAAGTAACGAAAGCGAATAAAATTAAAAAATCTAAAATGAATCGAATCAAATTCAGTCTTGTTGTATTATAGTGGGTCATTTTCCAGTATTCATAGAAGAAGTTTATATTAAGTTTAGAAGTTTGGTAATAGTGATATGAAGTCCATTTAGAATCGATGGTCATATGTAATATTCGCTTTTCGATACTAGAGGTAAATTTTTGCCACCTATCAGTTAAAAGTATCACATTCTAACTAAGAAAAAAAATCCATGGTAAACAAACTTTTACTAGACCACTGATTTATACCACTATAAATTAGTGGTCTAGTAAAAGTTTTTTTATCATGGATTTTTTACAAGTTAATAAGTGCCACAAAATTAAACCTGAATCGGTATCGTTTATTCTAACTAACAGTTTAGCAGAGCATCCTTTATTAATATTCACAATTGTAGAAATTGTACTATTTCCTTGAATTTTAGCTAACGGAAGGTGAGAAAGAATGAAAGGAAAAACAGCAAGAAGTTTAACTGCATACATCTGTAAACGTTTCGATGCAATTTGTCTTTTCCATGATACTTTCCATGCCACATACATGCGGTAGTGAGATTGTTACTCTCATTCCTTTTTCCTATTCGCTTCGGTGACAATGGAGACAGAAAGGGGGATCATTATCCGAGACCGTGGCGTTTCCTTTACTTCTTAATTGCGAATTTTTACCGAGAAAATGTCTGTTCTTTGTCTCAGAACGCTCGATGGACCTCGAAATTCGGATGCGAACAAAAAACCTCTCTTTTTTCGTTTCCATTCTCTTCAGCGTCTCTCTCGGAGACAGTCTCGGAGTGCGTTTAAAAACAATATCAAAATAAATCCGCCGAACTGCACGGAAGTTTCTTTTCCGATTCCGAAGTCCTCCCACATGGAAAACCATCGACGACGACAAAGCGAAATAAAGACGGAAACAAATGAGTGGCGTCGCTGGGGGGCAAATCCTCGCAAGGACCCCTAAAACCATCTCTATCCCTTCCCCAAACCCAAATAATCAGACAAGACCCTTTCGCCTTCATGAGGATCCCCTGCGTCATCATGACGCTAATATAGCGTACGAAGGGAGGGGAATGGGATCTTTTTTCTCATTGCAAATACCATGCACGTCCCTTGTTATACTCCGGATTGTTTGCAAACCGCTGCTCCTCCTTTCCTACTTCTCCTCTTGTCACCCTTCCTTCCATTCTCCCGCATTGAAACCCTTTTCCAAATGTACCGGAAAATATTCTTCTATCTTTCTCTGCCTTTCGAGAACCGCACGCAACACTCATTACGCATGTAACATTCACTTTTATATTTGAGGAACTTTCTTCTCTCTCTACGAGCTCTCTTCCCCGAAACTTTTCAGATTTTCGGCCAATTCCACATACGTTGGCTATTTGTTGGGAAGGTGGAAACCGGCGCCAGGGTAGACTTAAAAAACTATTATCTCCGTGGCGCACATATTATCGAGAATACAATGACACTGCGGTTTTTAAGTCAATATTTGGTTATTACAACAAGTACTGAAGCCCCTCGCGAGCATAATTTACATGCTATTATTTTTCTGTGCTTTACTCAGGTACTGATTCTATTTTCAACATCCATCGCCAAAATATATTGGCTAACATTAGTTGATGTTTAGCAATTTGTTTTGTACTTATCTTAATATCATCTTTTTTTCATATTTTCCCCATTTGATTATCACATAGAATAGAGAGCATGTCAGAAAGCTTCATTATCGTGATATTTTATAGAAAAATAACATTTTCTGAAAAAGGTCAAAATAAAATAGTTAAATCGATATAGTTAATTGCTGATTCTTTAAAAAAAATCACAAAACGCTAATCAATCGTCACCAAAATTAAGCAAGGTTACAAATTTATCAAAATTGAATAATATCGGGAATAAATAAATTCAATTGACAAAAAAATGGCAAACTAAAGGTCTCATATCGAAAGGAAAAAGGACGAGCGTCGTAAAACAAGACTGGAATGCTCCGTATTGATATCAAAAAACAAGATAAATTCACGCTTCGCTCTCCATTTTGCGCCACGCATTTCTGCCGGAAGCTGTGCGTTTTCGCGTTAACTATCATCTTTGCCAGCACAAGGAAATGAAACATGTTCGCGTCGGCTTATCAATTTCTAGCTACAAGACAATAATTTTCATAACGTTTTTCCCATGCGTGATTAACAAGAAGGGGTAAAAATTAGTTTTCTAAAAAAACGAATTTACCTTTCATTGTGTAACAGAGCAATAATTGTTAATAAAAAGGCGTATGAAACGTTAAATGAGGCCCCACATAGTATTTTACTCATTGTCCTATTTTCGCGTACGAACTGAATTTTATTCCCGAACAAGGAGAAACCTATCATTGCACCGCACGATAGCATTTCCCATTTCATCCTCCTGTGGTTTATCGACCTTCACTATTTTTTTATTTCTAAGGCAACCTCTTTTCTTCCTAACAGTTGAATGAAAATACTGGAGAAGAGGAAATTTCATTCAGCCATAAACATCCTTTGTTAGCTACTAAAGTCTCTTAGGGAATCTGCATATCCCGCGATGATTTCGTGGAAGCCTTTCCTTCCAATGAAAGGGAACAGGAATCCGGTTTAAAATCATTTGATTCTTCAGAATGTTCGATGAGGTTAAATTTTTATCGCATTAATGTTCTTAAGTTCCTTTTGCAGATGCCACGTCAGACGGGAAGGCAGGGATGGGAAAGGAAGGAAGGCGAGGAAGGAATAATAAATCAAAGGAAAGCGAATGAATGAGATTCGATCCGTGGAGGAGAGATGTAAAGTGACGGATAAGAATGGGGATTTGCGAAATTTATGGTAAAGGGAAAGCAAACGATTCGATAGGAATCGTAATGTGCTTAGCGTGAGATAAGGATATGAGTTGATGCAGAGTATTACGGAGGGCTTGATGAATCAATAACTGCCGAGATCATGAATGTGGAAGGAGTTAAAAATACCAGCAACGAAAGTTGCGTTGCAAGCAATAAAAAATTTATGATATTCATTTTCATTCGAAAGCAAATCAAATGCAATTTGCATCGCTTATTTTCTTAAACTAAATATTCTTGCGGTTAAAAGGTACCCAACAAAACGCTCCGTGGTATCTATCTGAACTATGGATGGCTTTCTTTAAACGAGTAAATCATGAAAACGAAAAATGTTTGGTAAATTAAAGACATGCAAAAATTGAATGTTGAAATGAGACACTTGCGAGGAAAAAATTGATAAATGTATAAGTGAAGTAAATTCCTCAAAATAAAAGAAAACAAATTTTAAGTTAACAAAAAGTTTCAAGTAACGATTAAAATGTTATTTATGTCTCACTATAGCCATCGTACAAAGAAAATTCATCGAAACCAATTAGTAAAGTAGATACATAATCAAGTCAATTCTTTCATATTCAATTTAAATACGAATGTATGTAAATAGAACTTAGTGAAACGAATTAAATTATTCGGTGGCAGATTTTGAGATTAGAAATGTAAGTCAGAGGATATTTTTTTTCTTCTGAAAATACTCTTTCGTTTTTATCTTGATTTTTACAGATTTTCGTTTTTTCTTGATATTGATTTTTCTTTGTTTGGCTGGAGTCAATGATTTATTTTCGATGAAAATTGCGAATTAAATGTAACATATTCCAAACAAAGAGATTCAATGAGGCTTTTAATTTTTTTTGTAAATAATCCCGATATCATATAAACTTTATATTCCTTTTAAATGAAATCTGGCATTGATTTTATCATTTAAGACAACAAATTCTTTGTGTAACTTATGAAATATTAAAAGATAAAATTGAGTTAAACAATTTTGCACACATATCAATAATTTTTCATCCGTAAGGGGTCATTTTCGTAAAGAATAAACGTATATTTGATACTAAAAAGAATATCACACCTTTTCGATCCTCGATCGATTTCAGTATATATTTATACCTTTCCTTGGTAATAAAGGAAGAAATAAAAATATTTCGTGGTGCCATCTTATCTTCCAAATGTCCTATTCCAAGTGAACTAAACTGAAAATCTCCATCGGCTGGTATGTTTAGAGAAGATAAGGAAATCCGATTTTATTTACATCTGCCCCTCAGCGCGGGATGGGCTCATCACAACTTTTTTGCACACCGACTGACTCCCTTCTGCTCGCGTGAGAGCTAAAATAGCAGGAGAAGATTAAGAGCCGTGTTCGGAATAGAGGTAATAGGAGTCCACTATTTCCGTTCCTTCCAACGGTCACACAACGGTACGTCTGCTTGAAGATCGGTGAAAGCCCCCGAAGAGCTGGAAATGCGCCGGAAGTGAGGTAATTCAATTCCCTCGGAATCGGAAATAAAACTCTTTAACGCAAAATACCTCTATCTTGTAGCCGGAGCAGAAAATTCGATGGCAACCGAGAATGCCGACTTCTAATAGGTCCTTTGATCGACGGAGCAGGTATTTTGGAGACTGTTTCCAATGAACGAGTGCTCCAGATAACGAGGAATGAGTACTTCAAGTTTCGATTTTGGACGGAGAAAAGGAGATTGAGTATCAATGAAATAGGTAGAGTGGGCCGCGTTTTAGTCTGCAAAGGAATGAGTAAAATTTCTATTTAGGAATTTAGAGATCAGACTGGATAAAAGAGGACGAAAATAATTATATCTAAGATTTCAGAGTAAATGTTCGTTAAAGTAATATCAATATTGAAATAAAATCCAAAGCCTTAAGAGATTTAACTTTTTGAGACTGACAAAATAGATTATAATTATATATAATTAAAGGATCGAATTTTACGTGATTCAATATCATGAAAGCTTATTGCCTTGACTAATCTAAGGAGCAAGTGAATTAAGAAAATTGTCGGGGTAGTCGCGAGTAAGAAGTGCTCTGATTAAATGTTTTCCTTTACTGTTCGCCATCGAACTATTTTGGATTTGGACGCAATAGGAGCCTGGAGCCAATGCAAATATCCTTCGAAGGTTTTAATTAAATAAAACGAGAATTTTGAGCCAAGTTTATCAAATTGAGATACGTTCAGACGCATTAGAAACTGAATTTAATCCAATTGAAGGATTTATTTGATTTTTCGAAATATTTGGCTGCTCGTAACAATTCGTAGATATTGAAAGCTCTAATATTCATCCGGAAATCTTATGGAGAGGTACAAGGAATGATATTTCCCATTCCCCTGGGAAGAAGACTTCCGGACCCGATCTACTTCCTAGACCGGAGCGAAATAGCGCAGTCCATTTTTAAATGCACCACATGGGCTGGATAATCGCCACCCCAATACAATCTCCCCCGGCTCTTATCGTTCTTTCCTTACACCTGCACCCAGACGAGCCCACTCCCCAAATACATGCCGCATCACACCACTGGCGCCACCACTCCTTGCAGAGAACAGCACGCAAAGTTGAGCACGCGACGACGGAACACATGCGTTCGTGTTCCTTTATAATGGAGCGTGGCCGGGGGTTGGATATGAACGGAGGGGTAACATATGCGTCTTTGGAAGAGACGTATGTTTTCGAGGAAGCCTTAGGGCGCGAAGTCTGCTGAAAGTGAGGGAAGGAAAGGGCAAGGGAGGAAGGCGTATGGAACGGGGGGTTGAATGAATCCGGCTACGTATGTTGGATAAACCAATAGGGGCTTGTTATGCTTACTCTCGGAGGTACCTAGTGGTCTCCATGGTTACAGACTTAATGAGCTATAAAAAGCGAAACACGGAACGCGAAGAAATCGATCAATGCGATATTCGAGGAATAGATTAGTAGAGTAGAGCCCTATCTTACGAGACCACGTACCTCGAGAAAAGTATTCTTATCTTTTGGAATTACATATTCGAATGGGATTGATTTGGTCTTTGAAAAGAGGGGAATATTATAATTTCGTCGGGAACGGCGGAGTATTTCCATGCTTCACGGAAATGAATTTGGTATTTTTTAAGTTTGGTAAAGAAACCTAGCTGACTTTGGTTTTACGTGGTGTAGCTTCCGTATCCTGTTACCAAAAATCAAATATAAAACGTAAATCTAATAATAATAATGAAGAATTTAAAAATAAAAAATAAAATAAGGGAAGTATATTTTATGCTTAAATTTGTCTTACTACCTGCTTCTTTTCAAATATCAGCTGCAGCCATCATTCGCTACCAGCCAATGGCCACATAAAAATAATTGTTGTTTAATTGTTTGCAGGAATGCAAACAATATCTATCAATTCACCAACTTGAATACTTCCTCAGCTATAAATCCAAAGCTTACCATTCTTCTTATGCCAACAATTATTACTCAACCTTATTTACCAAAGAAAAACCATGTTTGTTATCCTTAACTCTCTATAAATACAAGTTATTAGAAAGAAGCAGAAATATTCAATCCCACTACGCAAGGAATCAATCTGTTTCTGATTTTTCTTCAAGTTTCACTACGCCCACATCGTTGCGTTTCATCATCTAGACCAGTGCCTGCCAAACACATTATCCTCCAAAGCACGCTTACGAATCAAATCAAAATTCACGTCATAGTAAACAGCTGTTGGATTCAGTGAGAATATAAATAGATAAAGAACATATATTACTAAAAGTGGGATGGAAATTTTTAGTATTTCATCAACGACACCGATGAAATATCTCGAAAGTTAGAGCCTAGGCATGATCTAAAATTGGAAGCATAAGATACTCTTGGGTTTTATGAGCCATATCTAAAGCTTACTTACGGTGCACTAGGGAAGGGGATCACTGATGTAGACGACCATACGAAGGCAGACAAGCTGATAAAAATAATGGGAAACGTCACGGATGACTATTAAGAAAAAAGTATGGGGAGATCCACATACAAGAGGTTATAAAGAAACGGTCAAGAAAAAAACGCAAATTTACTCAGCAGCGATTGCAAGTGAGGGTTGAGTTCTTACTAGAACATTATTAAATTAAAAGAAGGGCTGAAAGTACATTGAGAGAATACAAAGAGACAAGAAGGGGGGAAGAGATGAAGTATTCAAGTTTCGGTTTCTTTACCTATTTTCATTTGGTTCTCCCAATTAAATAGTCTCGTCCAGGAGGGCGAGAGAGGGGTTAAAACGTGATGTAGACGACCCGGCGCCGGTTTGAAATTACAAGCGGAAGTTAATGCCCGAGAGCCGTACGTCCCCGTCGTAAAGGGGACATTTTTTGCGTCGATCCTCGCTCGCGGATATGCGCCTAGTCATCTGGTGAGGGGAGAGTGATCCATTGCCATTCCGGTGAAGCAACCTTTACGAGAGAGGAAGCATGCGTAGAACGTGGGGGAAAAAGCGGAGTTTTCCCTATAGATGGATTGCATTTATAGCCGGACTCTTTCCTCAATTACAGAGCGTTCTTTATGACAAATATTGTAAAAATGACAGAGGAAAGGTGATGATGGGTCGTGTAAGTTATTGTGAGGATGTGACTTGAATTAAGGAAGGTGACAAAGGGGCGGCGCGTGTAGACAGTCGATTGTTTTCTTCATCGATCCCAAGCGCATTTGGAGGCGGAAGAGAAAGCCAAGGTAACAGGTCGCGGCATTTTTAAATAAACATGAGGTAACACCTTAACGTCCTCTGATTCTTAAGTATGGACGATAAAATCGGTTCCCTCGATTTACATTAATACTCCCATTGAATTAATTCGATGTCGACGCTTGCAAACGTGCTTAAGTGAGGAATTAATGGAATGACTAGAGGGGAATCCCATTTATCCATTCAATATTCTAACGATGGCTTATTTGAACAATGGCCATTGGCAGATATGACGTCACTGATTGACAAGGGCCTTTTGATGCATGACAGGGTCAATAAAAATCAACCGATCTGTCAAAGAATTCGAAAGGGAAAGAAAACAATCTTACCTATGTACATTCTTTGCATTAATTCAAAATAAATTAAATTCTTCATATTCATTCATCCAGTTAAAGGATCACCTTTACAGGGAAATCTTGCGTCTTTATCTATACAGCATTTATTTCTCGATTCTGATACAAACCATACATTGTAAATCCAGCGGAATAGGATGTACATTGATAAGGTCTAGAAAATGTTTTCCACATAATACTTTCTTTATAATAAATACACTTTTTCATGATTAATCCGTTTTTATTAGTTCTTTATCATTGACTGTATCCACAGATAATAAGACAGAAACAGATTCTGATAAAATGATCGCTCGAGATTATTATTCTTGTAGCGAAGTCAAATTTACGAAACAACTTACTAGCATCTATATCTCAAACTATTCGAGAGATTATTTTTCAAAGATAATTTAATGAATTATTACTTTAAGACCCAATCTTTATTACTATAAGTATTAGAAGTATCTTTATAAAGTATAGTATATCTATGTCAATATTGTATTTACAGATTGTCCTTTTTTCTTATAGAAAATAAATCATAGCTCTGAAATAGTTTTAATTGAGATAGAAAAGAAAATTTTCTATCAGTTCATGCTTTGTTGTAATTTTAAAACAATTTCATAGTAAATAACTCTTACCAGGTTTTAGAGCATTCCTCCGTTATTTAAGAGTTCTAATCCTTTTTTCAAACGGAAGAATGAGGATATGGCAGTATTTATTAATGTGACCTTTCTCAAAAATGAGCTCAGAATTCAAAATCCAATTGATAATTATACCAATATTTGGATGCCAAGAACAGTAATGTTTATTTGTTGAGTAAAGTAACCGAAAACAACCTCAAACGGATTACTTCAAATTCGATGAAAATTGCTCTCTAATTTCATTGTATAATTATCATAGTACAGGTACACACCGTTATAGAAGCCCCGGCATCAAAAAACCCATACTATATAATACATTTTAAAGCGACATGAATTTCAAAGGTAGGGAGTGTAATTTGTCATGGAGTCATGCCTCGGTGGGGATGAAATGCCAAACAGAGTGTGAATGCAAAAATTTCAACCCACACGACGTAGAAGCAAAATAACTGCGATAGGAAGAAGAAAAGGCGGGCAATTCTCTTTGTAGTAGAACACTCGAAATCCGCGGGAGTTTGTGTGTGCGCGAGAGAGAGAAAGAGATGAACGACATGGCGCGCAGCAGCGACTAGTGCCAAAAGCAGTGGCCAATAAATCCAAGCCTATTCCTAGTTAAATGTTTTTGCGGAACAAGGCACCCCGCGGAATTCTGGGAAGAGAACAATCCCCACGGATTGTTATAAGCGCTACCAAGTTTTTCCAAGCCCGCATAAATTGAGCTATATCGTACGGAATGTGATTCATAATTAAGCTTCCGGTCAAAAGAAGTTCCCGGAAGTCACTGCGGGTGAGGATGGCTGTCTGGCTTTCCTGATATTGGAATGCTGAAATAGCGGTGATGCAAAAGTGCATTGCTTTGAAGGCAGTGGTATATATATTCAGCGACACTAATTTTCATGAAATGCATAAATTCCTACCAGGTACCCCGTCGCTACCAAACGCTGTGGAATAAATTTAGGCAATGAAAATCACATTCCATCGCAATAATAGAGTCAAGAACTGGTGAAAATAAGCAAAAAGGTTCTTCATGACGGTTTTAATAAACATATTCTCGTCTTTTCTGAAGATCATTCTAGGCATCTAAAACCTCCGAGTCCAAAGCCAATCGCGTATTTCAAAGTAAATGCGTTATACTGAAATCAGAGTCTACTCATAGCATAAAAATTCCGTAATGTGTGAATTGGTATGGTTTCCTTTCGCAGCAGTAAATTGAATTTAGAGATATGCTGCTGAAAAAGTTAAAACGTCCACTTCCAGCAATATGCAGGTAATAGCAACATACCAGATTTGCAAAACCGATTTACCAAATAGAAATGGTGGTTATAAAAGAGACTAAACAGGAAGTTCATGGAAGGGAGAAGAAAACTTATGATACGCATGAGAGATGCAGAATGCAGACGTTAAAAGTTAAAGGCAATAAGTATTCGTTGACTTCTTGTTCTTTAATTCAACAAAGTAGATGCTAGATGATTATTAACAAATTCTCAGGCCATCACATAAAAACATGTTTTAAAAAGAGTGGTATATTTAGAAAAAAGGCATGATTGAACTTATGTCAAATGCTAACAATAGAATAAAAAGCAGTAAAATCTTAATATTATTCTTATAACATCTAGCTCTACCATCTAACTGAACTATTTTTCCTCTCAAATTTCCCTACTTATTCCGAAATAATATACTTTGATATTTATTTATCCGTAATACTTGTTTACGAAGTTAATTTGATAGTCTTTCTCCAGGGTATATCTAGATGTTACAGATTGGCAATGAAAGTTTGCTGGGATATAGGCGTGCCTATACTAACTCAACCAGCTGTTCTCACTACAACTCTTCGACATCATTTAAATTAGGAGTCCCTTATGAGACTATAACTAAGAAATTAACTTTTTAAATTATTTTAGAAAGATATAGTGTAGTATCTCCATCATTCTTTCCCTTTGTATTAAGCCACATATTAAAAACCACATAAGGCGACTAAAGGAAGTTAGAATTGAGAATGAGAGCAATTGATAAAACTTTCGTTGAAATTTCTTTTCCCCAAATTATTCCATAGTTATTTCATTATTTGTCCATTTTCAGCGAGCAGAAAAACTTCATGGGTCAATCAAAACAATATTAAGCAAGTATTTCAAATGAAAGTGGAAAATTCCAAATGCAATTTGCCATTGAAACTTTCTTTTTGCGCTGCTTTATGAAAAGGTCTCTCAGGGTCGAATGAGTTTTGCAAATAAAAGGCAAAAAATGGCCACAACATTTCGTTAATTCATCAGCTCGGACAGAATTGCTTCCCTTTTTCGGGCAAATGCAGTCGGTCAAATCAAAGAGAGGAATATTTTTTTGCGTTTTCAGGAGAAATAACCGCAGCAAAAGCGAATCAGCGACAGCATTTTTCGGGGAAAGGCCAGTTTTATGAGCTTTTCGTGGTTTGACGGGTTTTACAACCGCTGACCAATCGAACACGCCCGTGGATACTCACGCTTGCGTGCATCGATGATTTATCGACTGATTTTCAAATAGCAACAAATAGCCATAACGATGCAGAGTGAACGGGGTCGAGCATATCCCGTTCAAGAAGGCATTCGAGAAGCCTACAATGATGTGGGTCATACCTCTTCAAAAGTACATCACGTGGGATTTACTGCTGATCGTTACAGACCAGGTTTGTCCAGCATTCGCTCCGTGCGTCATAAAGCGATCGACCAAAAGTTTAGACCAAACCCCCCAATCTACCCTTAGTTTACTGGATGTGATAACTTCGATCTCAGAAGCAGATTTTGATCGCTCTACTCAATAACCAACAAATTATTTTTTGTTGAACTAATTTTTATATTACTTGTCCACTAAATTGCTTGTTACTTGTTTTAATAGACAGTATTAACGACTCTCAATTATTAATTGATGAAATAATTATTCTCTTGCCTATAGGTCCTTCTTGTAATAATGATCGGTCAACAAAATATTTATAAGAAAATACGTGAATCGGACATGAGGGTCTCCCATTTTAAGGGGCGCTTTTCGTGTCAGCTTAGCTGATAAAAATTCTAACATCGTCCTCTGGACAATAATATTAAACTATCTACTCAAAGACTAACGTGAACTAAGCTCGTAAAAGCACGTGCACTCAAGGTAGAAAGATTGGTTGAACTGCCCGAGACGGAACAGGGTCACCCAGGATCGGTCCAGAGGGCGTCAAAATGAAGCATTCTATCGCTGAGTGCAACGATTAAACATTGTACATACTCCACCCTCTGACCCATAAAATTATTTTGAATTAAGAAATACTCGAGTAAAGATATGGATATTACCACTGCTTCTTGGAAATGATTCAACTTAACTGTCACGCAATCTTTAGATAAGGCGATGCATAAGGTTGCGGCTATAGGAAGATTTAATTTCACTAATATCCATTTCGACACATTCTTCTAGATGCATTACTTGGAAAAGATGAATTTTCTAAACACAATTGCATGCTTTGGTATTATGAGTTAGATACACTGAATATGTATGAATGCCATTTTGCATCCTTGCTTCCAACCTATTTGCCACTAAGACTAAATTGATGTGTAAGTAGCAGAAATTGTCCTAAGAAATTATGTCCAATGGAAAGAAACGTGCATGTTTCGAAAAAAACAGATGCTCTTGCGATATCAGCAAAATCATATATGAAAAATTCATTATCATCTTCCATGATTTCTAATGCTTAATGCCCTCATCATGAAATTGCACTGAAATAAATCTTAGATTCAGTAAATTATTAAAAATTTGATCTATTCAGAAGAATTTTAATAAATAAGTCGTAAAATATGTTAAAAAGTAACAGCGAGACACGATCATTATCAATTTAATCAAAGTCAAATAATTTGTTTCGACTATGCTCGTAATATATTTATATGTTACCGTGCGGTGGTGAGTACAGAAAAAGATCACAAACAAAAACAAAATGATAGGAAAAATGATAACCTTCTTAAATCACGAATTCATATTTGAGGACCGCAAGGTAAGACCATCAGTGTGTCCTTCACAGCCTGCATTCGTCTACTACAACTTTGTACCCATCCCACGTATTTCTAGAAGCCCAAAGAAAACCATCAGTTGATGCCCACCTCTCAGCTGTCCAAATCAGAACGAGTGCCATTCTATAAGTATATCTAAGGTAAGCAACGTTCACGTAATGCAAACAACATTCACGTGGTAAAGCCTCCACGTGCTTTTTTCAATTCCATTAATCTGATTGTGAGAGGTGAACCCGTTTTTAGTGTTCGTACTTGGAGCAAAGATAAAGTTTTATGAAAGCCTTTCCTTGATTGCTGCGGGAGGAATAAAATGTAGCAATATGTGTGAGAGCTATGAATTGGGACATCTGTATTCCAAACACCTCACGTTGAACTCTCCTTACTCGAGAGCCAGAGTCATCGCATGTAACCAAATTTACACGATGCACCGCTTTCGACAAAAGAAGAAAACCCTGAGAGGAAAAAATAAAAATAAGCCGATACTAGGAATACATTTCGGCGGGGATTAAAGATAGGAATTCCACCGAAAAGAATTCGGAAGGCGTTATTTTTATCCGCGAACGAGTGTTGCGGAAGGAGGACGGGGTGTTCTTTGCAGAAATGGATATTTCCATCCCGTGGAGTAGGGCCTTGAATAAACAAGAGCCTCAAAGGGAAGGAGAAGAGCATTGGAATGGTTGAACACTCGGATATAAATGCCGCCATTTAGGAAACACACGTGACGAATGACGCACTGATTATTTCTGTCCCTTATTTTTAGGCCATCCTCTCTCCTTCCGACTTCGATGCATGTCCTGGTCGCAAAACCTAGAGAGAGGACGTGGTTGAGGGGGGTTCGAGATTGGTTTGTTTTCCGAGTCCCATTCCGAACGTCACGGCGTCTATTCGCGAGCTCCCCGAAACTCTAGTCGACGTCACAAAGCTATTTCGGATGAGCGATTCATAAAGTGGAAAAGAAGGATAAACAACACGAAGCCGGAGATAATCGAAAAAGGAGAGAATAAGAAAGAGGATCAAGATATTATGTTTTGATGAGATAGAAGCCGCTCCAAGAAAAGACAAAATATATACTTTTGAAGAGCAAAGTCAACTTTAGAGGTTAAAGAATCCTTTGTTTGCTTTATCCATTATAGCAATGAACTTCTCTGTGTCACACAGTCTGATTTGAAGAAGAAATGGAGGGAAATAATTACGGAGAGACACGATTCAAAATCAGGTCGAAAGTAATTTCCGGAGTAAACTTAGAACTACTGAGATCATGTAATCACTTCTCAGCCCTACTTCTCCTGAAATTCCTTGGTACGCTAATTCTTTGTAGAGGAACATTAACTTGAGATAATTGGAAATCATCTCATACATATATATAAATATAAATAAAAATTATGTAATCAAATAGATGACTCTAGAATGTCATTACATTAAATAAAACAATTAAGTACCATTTATTGCATAAACAACCAGAAAATAATCCTAGTGAACGAATTACCTTATAAAGATGTATAGAATTACGAAATAAAGATTATACAATTAAACGGTAAAACTAAGAAACAGCAGTAAATTTCAACCAAAGTATAAAAGTATTTATAAATAATTTTCAACTCCCTTTTCTCATACATAAAATATCAGAAATAATGAAATCAAAATAATAAATTCCTTTTGTTCAATTTTCTGTTTGTTTAGGATTCAATAAATGTTGAGGGACAAAAAATAATTTTTTTGGAGTTTGTTGATGAAAACAATCAGGTCATCATTGATCCGAGGAAATTGTTTTCCATTAAAACTCATCAATGAATTACCGTAGGTTGCGGTTGATAAACCAAACAAATATTCTTTCCAATTTCCATAAATCAGCGGAAGATTTTCAGACAATGTAGTAAAAATATACAATTCAAAATTGGCTTCATGCTTATGAAATGAATGCAACGCCATGAAAATGTGCAGTAGTATATTGAGTTTTACAGTGATTTATCTAAATGCAGTGGATTCTTCTTCATCTGTACAAATTATCAGGTTCCTTCTTCATGCCAATGAAAAATTTCGGATTATAAAAAGTGAAAAGAGTTGTATCAGTAATTTTTCTCTAAATATTGAAGAGTTAATATTTATAATGCCTGGATATGCATATGTAATGCCATTAACATTTACTACAATTCATTTTATATTTACTACTATTTATACTGAACTATTTGTATTTTCAGGAAAGGATGAAGGAAGAAGGCCATGATAAATAAACGCAAGACACTAACTTGCACAGAAATATTTCAGTGGAATATTTCTGTAGTAATTAGTAATTCCTTTGATTTATTTAGATATAGACATTTTTTTAACGAGCTCGTGATGTGTAGTTATTTGCTTCCCTGGCACCTACGATCTTCTGACAGGTGACCTTGTATTGAGTATAATTAAATTATATCAAGTAAGATGAACTATATAACTAAAAATGTAACCCTACTCTTTCATAAAAATCTTTAAATCCTCCTGGGTAATTCAGGCGCTGCCTTCAGTAAAGTACTAGCAAGGTGGTACACGATTATTTACGCGAAAGTAATTGATTAGGGAGGAAGATCCACTGTACATTTAGTTCTTGTAAAACGCCGAAAGGTGACTTGCAGAGTATGTAGATGGGTGAGGTTAACAGAACTTACTGACATGAGAAGAATACTGAAATTAATTAATTAACAGCTTCCCTAAGGCAAGGTTTGACCCAATCTGACCTCTCCCACCAAACCACAATATTTGATGCGTAAAAATCAAGGAAAGGACGTAACAACAAATTAAAATTTCATGGATTGGGTAGAAAGATATATTTAAATGAGGATTGTAGAAAACAAAACCCTCATTGTGAAGGAAAAGACCAAACAGGCAGGGAGGTGATAAAAACGCAAAAACACAGAATATGTAATGTAAAAGGGAATGATCAATTGAAACAATTAAAACTACAATATATTTATTATATTTAAAGAATAATTATAATAATAATAATGCCGTCTTATTTTTTGGGCGAATTTTAGCCTAGGAAGGCTATTCCTCCAATTAACCCCTTTTCTTAATTTTATTCCTTTTTTTTGCATTTTTATTTTTTTATTTCACACACACGCACACAACATACACAGACAACCATTCCCTAACCGGAAAAATCCGATTAGCCGGGATTCGAACCCGGGACCGCGAGTTTGGAGCGTTAACGCGCTATCACGTTAACCACTCCGCCACCACGGCCGGTGTATTTATGAGTACTATATCATACAAACTCAACTAAGGTTTTGAGTAAATTTATTAAATATAAAACTTTTAAAAAATATTATTTATATTGACAGAGTATATTAGTATTATGAAGGCATTGCTGCGAATGAGAAATCTGAACTGAAATCCATTATTTCAGAAGAATCGGAGAAACATACACAGGGAAATAGAAAAACGAAATCGCTGAACCAGAGAGATAAAACATCGGATAGGCCAATGACAGGGAACTGGCAGAAATTAAAATCTGCTGAAAAAAATAATAATAAAAGACGTGAGAGGAGATGCAGTGAGGCAAGGACGGCGGAGTAAGAGGTGAAGGGATGACAAGGGAGATAAGGAAAAGAAGGGTTGATGGGAAAGAAAAAAGCGATAAAAGGGGCCTCTGAAGAGGGAAGCTTAGTGGAAATGAAGGAAAAAGAAAGGAAGTGAAAAGATGAATTATTGCGGAGATAGCTGACGATCGATGAACATCTGGAGAAACGAAAGATATGAGAAAAATAGCGGAAAACGCGGCTAATGAGCGAAAAGAATAAAAGAAAGATTAAGAGACGTCAGCGTTTAAAGAAAATGGGCGAAATATTAAAGGGTGTATTTAGCGTGAACTATAAGGTAGATAGTTTGAGAGAAAGGTAAAATGTGTAATGAAGGTAAGTAAAGAAAAAGCAGGTAAATATGAATGAAAAGGTAGAATCCTTTCTCTTATTTGTAAACTAACTCGCATTCACAGCTTAGAGTTGGCTAAGGACAGAAATAAATAAAACTATATGCATGCTTACAGAAATAAAACTGACATCTTGTTATTTTGTTTCTGACGGAGTGAGTAGACAAAAATTGAGTGAAGCGGCTACTTTTTCAGTAATAAAACGCTTTTATGTATATTGTAGGGTATTTGATATGTGGAATAAACTTAAATTATTATCAACCTCTCGTCTCAAGTTTATCATTGTGGAAAATGAGTATTCACTTTAAGTTATAATCTTATGACATTAGAACAAAATGAATTTAAGCTATTTGATGAATATGTTTTAATATATTTCAGGAAATAATATATATTTCAGTTTAGCGACATGGAGTGTATTAATAATAAACATAATTAAAGTTTTAACTGACTTAAAGTTCATTCAGCGTCTTAAGCGTCAATCGTCATTTAAAATACTAGTTCAAGTTTGACTGTACTATATATAACCATAATACGGTTTGTTAGAGCTTAAAAAAATATTATAATGTTTACAATACATTATAATATTAGGTCTTACGAGACCACTATTATAGCAGCTCTGGATATCACAGCATCGGAATTACTAGAAAGCACGCTTCCTCTACGTCACTGAGGCCTGAAAGATCGCTATGAGAGGGTGAATTCAAGTACAGTTTCTATCTGCTTACTAAAGGACATAATCGTACGTCATAATGTGTGTACAAGCAGTACCATAGAAAACCATATCCAATAGTATTACTCTCTGTAAGGGTACATATTACTTTGATAAAAGTTGAGGCTACGCAAATAAAATCTCAAAGCAAACAAATTTGAAACTTTGTGCACATAGACGGGCAAATATTAAGGTGGTAAGAGGATTCCAGACAAACAGAGTCGAGAAAAAAGAAATGGGGACCGACTGGAGAGAGCGAGGGGAGAAAAGAATGGAACGTGAAATGAAATATCGCTCCCAACACTTCTCCATTCTACCTTAAATATCATCCTCTTTTTCTATGGCGTCCTCTCGCAGAGAAAAACATCGAGAGACGTTCACTCGGGCAAGAGTCCAAAAGGCGGGAGAAAGTGATGGGAAACCGCAAAACTTGCAGATGCGACATTTTGAACAGGAAAAGGTAAGAGAAGTGACGAATAGAATGAGGAGAGGAAAGAGAGGATGAATGGGAAGGAGTCCAAAAGGAAAGAGTGAAAATTATCACGAGGAAGAAAATGCATTTGAATTTTAAAAGGGTACAGAATGAATAGGAAGGAAAATGGCCGATCAGGAATTGAAAGAGTGGACTATAAAAGATAATAGCGACAAAATTTTGTTCGAGTTGGACTTTTTCCGATGTTTTCCTTTCCTACGAAATAATATTAAAGAAAGGAAACTTCGAGAACAAATTATGCAATATGGTTATTGAAAATACCTAAATGCGAAATGATTAGAAAAATCATAGAATTGTTATGAAGGACTCGATTAGAAATTAAGTCCAAGTAATGAAATGATTTGGCATCAATTTAGTGTCTCAGGTTGAAGCTTTTATTTAATAAAATAATAATCCATAATAAAACCAATCATTATATTTTTAAGGCCCTAAGTTATTTTCATGTATCTCTATCATTGGAAGTAGAATTTGGAGTATTTTGCATACATATGTTCAAAACATCATGCAGCAAATATTTCGCAAGCTAACAGAGCTTCACGGTGAGAGGTACTATAAATCCTATCTTTACATCACATGGAGATGGAAAATCCAAAATTAATAGCCACGTATATCTTGTTACGCTCACACATATACAAAATACTGTGAAAAGAATATTAGATAGCGGAAGTGAAACGAGTAAGATAAAGAAAATACTGTTTGTTAAAATGATAGCTCTTACTCAGATAAATAACATTATTTGAATTTTACCTCACAAAAAAGAGATTTTACTTTCAGGTGAGCTATAGAGAAAAAAAAGCTTTTGGTTTAAATTTCACTTGAATACATATGTTTCTTCACTATTCATATGAGTATAAAGTAGATGCAAGTGTTGCTTACTAAAAATAGCGGATCGATGAAAAGAATATTAAACAACTAGAAAGCAAATTGTGAAGAATATGAAAAAAATAATCATTTCAAGAAATTAATAACAACAATTTCCTTCGGGAAAGCAGGCTAAATCTCTTCTATTTTAAGTAAAGATATCATGTCCGTCCTTCCAATCAACTTTCGCGTCAGAACATAGGAAAAACACACAATACCAAGATAGAAAATGATGAAAGAGAAGATAGGAAATGAAGAAGCTTACGTTTAAATATTTGCATGAATTTAAAAAGAATAAAATAGAAACGTGGGGTTACAGTTGAAGCTTGCGCAATATGATTCGGAAATAGAGAAAAAGATCGTGCTAAAGTCCTTTAGGTAGCGATCCGAGTGATCTTCCAAAGCTACGGTGTATAAAACGAAACTTTTGACGCGAAGACATGGCGCGAACATTCTCTTCGGAATTTTTTACCTTCTCGAAGGTTATCTTTTCCCTCGTAAAGTGCTTCTCTTTCCTTGCAGACCGAGTTTTTCGAAACGCAATAAACCCGCCAAGAGAAGGAAAAACCGAGAGATTTTCTATTATGATCGTTTCTTTCCTCTTTCTTCAACGTCCCTCCAAACTTTTTGCACTCATTTCTTTGCTCAAGTCAGCGTTGTAAGGGTAAAGATAACATTTGTATCGTGAGGAAAAAAAATGTTCAAGATTCGTTTACAAAATTATAACATCAGTACTAAAGCTGTCAACATCAAAATTATAACATTAGTAAACCAAGAACAGGTATAAAAGTTATAAATTTTCACTGATATCATTACAACAAATATCGTAATATAAGAATGTATAAAACAGCGGACATGGTAAGGAAGCAGAATCCTGGATAATTTTTGAGGCCAAAATAGGACAGAATTCCATTATACCAAGGAAGACAAAGTCAAACCTTTGTCAATTTAAAACAAAGTTCAAAATATTATAGAATTAAAATCAAATATAATTAAGGTCACAGAATTAAAAGATTACTTAATTATAATACATATCTATAAATTTAGTTAAGTATTTTCTTTCCACTTTTCTTAAAAATCTAAAATCATGAATTTAAAAATGTTGTCTGGGATCAGAATTTTATGATAATTATGTAATAATAAACAAGTTCAACACAAGTATAATCAAGCATTAACCTTCAAATATTACTCATGGATCCTGATTTTTTTATAATAGAAATGGAAAGCTTTCTTAATGTAAATTCTACCGTAGAAATAATAAAATCGGTTTTGAAAAGGGGGAACGCTTCAGTCTTCCTAAAAGAGAAGAAGTAAACACATTGTAACCTTCCTTTTTGATACACAAGGTGATACAAAAGTTTAGGATCAATATATCTCATTTATTCGTTTCAACTCTAAGTAAAGGAAAGTTTTGACCAAATTGAGAATATTTTCTATCATAGTTTGGGACGAAAAAGGTATATTTTCCGTAGAAATAAAAAATCGAGTAGCCCCAAAAGGATAGGGAGAGTTGAAAAGCTAATATTTATCCATCTCACCTTGCGTCGTATTTGTAGTAGTAGTAGATGCCAATATTTCTGATTAGATACATTTGCGATTTTTCCGTGGAATTTTCCTTTCAATTTCCCTCCTCCTTTCCTCTAGAAACAACCTACGCACCTTTATTCGTTCCTCCGATATCCTGTTTTCCGAGTGAGCAGTTATATTCAGGAAATGGAAAGAACGTCAATCTCCATTCATCTATCAGAGAATATGGATGGAATTACAACACGATTTTCGCGAAATGTAGGCGAGGAAAACGTCTCTAAATCGTCCGAATGGAATACAAACGATGTCAGACGCGAAACACAGGAAACAGAATCATGGTCTTGCTGCAGGTGACTGATAGAAAATCGATCGGGAGAACATCGCCAGATCCCTAGTCCCCATGTATCCGGCGGAGGAACTGTTTTTTCGTGGCTATAGCCTGCAGTGGTGAGCCCTGCAGTGAAAGCGTAACGCCAGAAAAAGAATTTCGTTACCGTAGAAGTGTTTAAATGTAATCTATTCGGCCTATAATGTCTTTATTAAGGCAAAATTGAGACTAAAAAGTCTCTTCTTCCATCTAACTTGTCGTTATGGGTGTTAATGAGAAAGGTATATAATGTATAGGTAAATAGATATCAACAGTAGATAAGAAGAAAGAATACGATTCTTTCAAAGTTTCAGCGAAATTGTGACTTCCAAGGTGTTGTTTGGTTTCTCTATTACATTGGTACTACATTGTACGTTGGACTTAAGCTACCTTTTTTTTGGAAACTAGGATCTACGCTGTTGCTGAAATTAGCAAAAAGCCTTGAGTAGTGTTCGAAATAAATTTTGTACATACTTTCTTGCTAGAATACGCCAGCGTTTGATCATCTCATGCGGTAGAAAATGTTAGTAATCTTGACAGGTAATAATGATAATAATGCCGTCTTATTTTTTGGGTGAATTCCAGTCAAGGAAGGCTATTCCTCCAATTAACCCCATAAGACCTGAAAGTGCTGTTTCTGATGTTAATGAGTTGTTGTATACAAATGGTTAGGATCTGATAATCTATGAGCTCATAGAGATGCGTGAGCTAAACTTTGCTGAAGAATCCGACATTTCAGAGGCAGTTTTACCAGTACGTGGAAACAGCTTGACCAAAGCTCTTGGTTCGATTGTAAAACGGCTGACAAATATAAGAAGATTTCGATTTCAACGAAGAACACGTATTAGCTTAAAAACCGATAATGAAACGGCCCTGCAACGGAAAAATTTGTTTGAGTTGCTGAGTTTGTTAGAGATTATGAAGCTATATGAAGCCATCTTAATCGTAATAACTTTTGGATTACATCAACTTTCAATTCGTGGAACCTTCAAATATATTTTTATTTATTATTATTATTATTATTATTAACAACTCCATCTAAAGCATTTTAAAGTCATTCTATAACTCTTCGACCCTAATTCAACGAATGTTTAAGTATTAAAATTTCAATTCCGACCTACACGAATACCACTGATGCAATTTTCATTGGTTCCAGCAATGCCATGTGAATTTGAGGTATTTAGAGTTCGACTTCTGGGCTTTAACTCTAAAGGATGAAATTCAGGTCGACAACGGAATCGATGCTTCAAATATAAATCTCTACCTCAGCCTACGAAGAACGGTTCAGCACATCTAATCAAGAGACTTCAAGGAATGCGACCAGGAAGTGGAATCTCTCAGATTTCCACGAGAAGAATTTTCTTTCGAGAGAAATTGGAATAAATCTTGCTCTAAATGAAGCATAAAATGCAAGATAAGGGAGCATTAGAGAATTTAAATAAAATAACTAATTTTTCCAGTTCCAATAAGCTATAGAAGGCGGAGCAATGGAGTATTTAATTAAGTATTTCCGAAAATAATTTGTCGTCGTAATTCATGAATGACATAACCCTGGAAGATTTTCAATAATTTTTCTGAGAACATATTCCCAGGTATTGCTTTGGAAAAATTGCTAAACTTAGCTGCACAGAGAGAAGTTCAAAATCAATTTAGAGTTGCTTAGTTGTTACGACGGAGATGAGGTATTTGAGGTTAGAGCAGACTTAATTTGTCATTATATGTTGAGTTAATGATTGAATGTTTTTCAATCACTTATCTCTACAGCAATAATCAAACTTTATTTATCGTAACTTATGCTAATGACATGCTTCGATAAAAAGAATTCAAGGTAAAAGCGCTTCAAGTAAATATTTACGAGAGAAATATTAAAGTTAGGTCTCGTATAATAACGACGTGGTGTTTAGAAGTAACGTTATAGATTATTTCTTTCGAATAAGTCACGAGATAAAACTGAATTAATTGGAAGAAGAATGAAGGGAAAGAAATGAAACAGACTAGACCGGAACTCCAATTCCGGTCTTCCGGGCGGATGCAATGGTATCCAAGCAGAACAATTTAATTAAATTAAAATGCGAAAGAAAATGACATTTAATGAAAATTCATAGCATTGAACATAATATCCGCTCGCATTCATTTTTTTAGGCATTTAAAGCTGTGTCATGATGTCTTATACGTTGGAAATAAAGTAACCGTAAAATATGTGAATTGCACATTTTGAAGAATCCAGATTTTAGAAGTATGCATACTTCCAAATTAAATCATGTCTGCCTTCACTGGGTGAAACTTCATATAAAAAACATAAGATAAAGTAAACTTTATTATTACATAAATAATTTTTTTCCTACAAAATAAATTTTATTTTAACTTATGTGTCTAACATGCATACGTATTTCAAAATGCTCAAGACTAGGTTTTGCACCATCGCTATAAAGTTTTGTCAATTGATTTACATGATTCATGATGATTCATTTCACAAAATTCTCATTTAAACAATGAAAACTCGAACTAAAGTTTCATCGCTTTCAGAATAAAGACTTTCAACAAAATTAATCATATACAAAAAAACTTTCTGATGAACCAACTCTGTAAAATTCAAAACACTGCTTACTTGGGTGTAATCGGAAGGAAATCTTAATCTCGGATTGAAATATTTCCTTACTATTTTCTACCCTCTTACAGGTATCATTGGTTCGAAATAAAAAATGTCAATGGAGAATCGCATCGTGAGATAGTGCAATCCACTATGCATAAGATAGCAGGTGTGATTCCCCCGAGGAAGAGAAAAAACACCCAGGGAGGAGGGATTATTGGTTTCTGAGAGGAGATGGGAGAGATTGAAGAGAGGGACGGAGAGGGAGAGAGGAAGAGAAAGAAAAAGGGAAAAGGAGAAAAAGGGGAAAAGAGAAGAGGAAGAGAGATACGGTGACGTTATGGTAGTAGATGGGAAGGAATCGCATCGGTAAACGTGGCATGGAAAAGGGAGGAGAAAGCAAAAATAACAGAGAAATGGAGGGAAAGAAAAGAATCGATGAATCATTGATAAGTGATTCAAAAAATAAGTTAGTTCATCTAATATATTAACAAAAGTAGATAAAGAGGTAGGAGTGATACGCTATAATAGGATTGAAAACTGAAACAAAGAGAGAACAAAAATATAATAATATGATACGAGACACCTGATGAAGCTGAACTTTGGTGGCGTTGATTGGCACCAAAAGAAATTGTAGCCAAATTGTATAAAATTACTCATATTGCAACAATAAACGACCGATTTCGCAGCGAGACTGCAGCATCAGGTAAACAAAACAGGAAACAGTACGACTTAAAAACAAAATAGCGAGGGAGTGGTTAGGGAAAGAGGGGCAGATAAAAGGGGAATAAGGAAAAACAAAGCGAAAAGAAGCATTATTAAAAAAGTAAAAGTAAAATAAGCTAATAAAAGAAAATTTTTAATAAATTAGTACAGTTATTAAATAAATATATAAAATAATTATAAAATTATTAAAAGTTTTATAAATGAATACATTTTTATAATTATTAAATTAATTTATAGAAGATTGCAAAAATACTGATGGATAAGGAAATAACTGAAACAGTAAAACAATTTCGAGGGTACTAACGGTAAGGATGAGGAAGATCAAGGAAAGTTTGGAAAATTTAAACCGAGTAAAGATGATAACGATCGAAAATATTGAAAAAGAAAAACGGTGGAAATAATTATGCATGAGAAACAGGCGCCGGCAGAATAATAAAACCGCGAGCGAGAGAGATCTTTATAACAAAGAGGAAAGCGATAGAATACGGGAGGGGGGGAAAAGAGAGACGGAGATACGGTGGGAGATCGCTAAAATAAAAAATGGAGACGGCAAAAAGTGAAAAATAGAAAGAAATGGAGATAAAAACGGGGAGAGAGATGGAATAGACGGGATAAAGGGTTTGGTTTCGGGGGATGAAACTGTTAGGCGAGCCAAACACGAGCCAACTCCGCCTCCCATTTATTCTCCTCCGCCCACAGAGGGCTTCGCGTGGCCGGATCCAATACCTCGGCGCACCTCCCCTCTAGCCTTCTCTTCCGCCCCCGCAAAATGCGTGAGTCCCACGGGAATGTATTGCGCCCCTCTTTCTTCCCCGAGTAAAGGGGATGTAGCGACGGGAGCACTTGAGGTATTCCAACCCCGTTTCCTACGACTCCCACCAGACCGAATGTATTGTGTTCCGCAATACGTCCTGAAGCAGCGGCGAGTGTTGCCTCGTAGAGAAATGCAATTTTTTCGATTTTTGGTTGCGATAGAAGACCACGTACGATTCTTACTCTCGGTGGTTCCGTGGTTTAAATATTAAGACCGTTTCCCTAAGAATGTTTAATATGGAAAAAGTGGCTGTTATAAATGAATAAATATACAATAAATGTACACTTGGTGATTCATACCGACATTATGAATTCTGAAGTTAATCACTTATTATAAAGTTAAATATATCTAAATATGAAATACCCTAGATTTAACTAGTGTAAATATTTCGATATCAGTAGTAAATGTTAGTATAATGAAGAATAATTGATTTGAGTGATTTAAAAAATTAACAAAAATTTTATTTGAAATCATATACCAATTACTTTTTATTTGTTTGAATTTTCGTATTTATTCCATTGTTATTTTTATTCGTATTTATATCATTGTAATAATTGATCATAATCTTTGCAATATGAAGAAAATTGCCGCCAGTTTTGTCTATCTGTATCGCTAAATATATTAAGAAATAATGATAACATTTGTTGCTAAGTTATGCATAAAATAGGAGATATACAAATTACTTAATTAATCAAAAAAATTGAATGAATAGGTTTATTTTATCTTTATGCTAGAGAAGTAGCAAACTTTATTAGTAAAATGATTAATAGCGCTAAATTCAAATCTAGGTTAAGAAGATAGAACATAATATCAAGCAACTTCATTACCATGATAAATAATGTTTAAAAATCACAGAACATTATATTTTGGTTTGAGTGATTAAATCTAATTTTTAGTAAAACTCACCAAGACTGAATTCAGGGCATAAAAAATAATTTCTCGTACATAAAAAAACAACCCATTGAAAACAGAACGGGGATGTATTTGAATCACGAATCATGCTCTCATGAAATAAAACCTATTTGTATATATTCTTATTCATTTCGTAAATAACTCCGTGAAGAAATTTGAACCTATATAACATGTAAGGAAGGAAATTAATTGTATTCATCCTAATTAACAGCGATGCATTAATTGCCATATGAAAATCTTCGAAGAGTTTTATTAATAATCTTTTTATCACTGTGAAAAAGCAAAGGGTTAAAGAACAGAAGAGAAAAAAATAATCTCATGAGAAAGGGAAGTAAAGTAAGCAAAGGCAGTGAGGAAAGCGATACATCCAGGAAAAGTGAAATGCCAGGAAGTGTGTTTTCTTTCCATTTACTTCTGTTTTCTCTCTCTCTGATTAGGAAGTCTGCGGGCATATTCATCTAACCTTTGCCATCAAGTTTGCATTGAGAATATGGTGTATCTGACTACTGCAGAAGACCTTAGCACTCCAACTTTAAGGTTTCAGAATACATTCAACGTAATCAAGATAAAGTTTTAAGTCTCCTTGCATGGTTTCTACAGAAATCACTACTTTGAATCAGCTAGTTTATTATAAAAACATTAAAATTATTAGCGAAATGAGGAAAATCATTATGGTGCTTACTCGAATGGCTATGACTTAAGTAAAATAATTTTTTAAAGCATTAATTTGGAATTCCAGTGTAACTTATTATCGCCGTATAAGTATTAACATTAAAGTGATTATGTAATCTATAGTATTTTATTGCGTTTCTACAGTTTTTAATACTTTTTTCCAGGGCTTTTACAACACCCGGGACTCCTGTGCTGGGAATAACGCAGCCTGCTTGGTGAAGCCGCTGAACGAAAGGATTTTTGATGTTTCTTTTTATTCTAACTTTTAACTTCCGTTATTTTATTAAGTATTTTTTATAACATTTACATTAAACTTAATGCTATACTAACTTATAATACTTAATTTAATGTTATACTTCTAAATGCACGGTATTTTTTTATTATGTACTTTGTATTGTCGCGGTTTTTTTTCACCCCCCTTCTTTGTGGGTGTTTTCCCGCAATGTGGATATTTTCTTAGACAACCTTCAGTTGCAAAGATTTTTTTCCCACACCCTTTTTTCATTTTGTTTATAACTCATTTTATTTTGTAAAAATTATAACGACATACGAGGTTAGGTGGAAGAGAGGCCCACACGGGCCTAACCTCGTCGATAAAGGGTCGACCTATCAATCTACCTATTATTCACTGTATCACATTACATTTATTGTTATTCCGCTGTAATGCATTTATTTAAGTGTTCAGTGAAAGAATTTTCTGTCAGAGATTGCCAAAGAAAGAAGGTGTATAATTATAACTTAAATGAGATTATTGCAGGAAAGGTTTGTCATAAATAATTGACATCAGTAATCAGGTTATAATGCAGGAAATTAATCATAAATTGAGGATATATTAAATCAACTTTTCATTATATTTTTAAAACAGTAAAACCTTGTACTACATTGGAAACTAAACCTCAATTACGTTCTTCAGATGCTACTTACTCCTAAAATTAATTTAATTAAAACTATTTTTGCCAAATGTCTTCACTTGTCTTCAATGAAAATATTTTTTGATAAGTTATATTTATTCGACAGAACAGATTGAATTTTGAAATATCAATCATTTAAGGTAAATAATGAAAATAAACGCAAAATTCTTTCATCCATACGCGTTATCCACCGTAATGAAGTAGGCGACAGGCGAATCGCCACTTAAAGTCAAAAGTAATGTATCATCGCAGAGCTATTTCATTTCTACTCCAACGACTCCACTTGTTTCAGCGTCTATCAAGAAGTAATTATAGCTCTCCCACCTGCTATAACATTCTTGCTGTGTCAACCACAAAAAAGAAACCCGACGACCGCGCCATTTACCCTTCGTGGACTTAAATTTAGACCCTTGATAAAGTGTGCGCCGTGTTCTATTACAGTCATGGCATCTGCGATCACAGTTCTGCGACCGCAAGTTCATTCCTCTCTCTCTAAACGCAGCAGTACATGATGTGCCAGATGAAATGATTCGCCAATCCAATAACGTCTGCGGGATTACAGAAGCTAGAGTCGTAAGTCTTTGCAAGAGCCTCGATACCATGCAATCATTCGTGAAAGTTGGGTATGTATTGTTGGGTACATGATGTATTTATAAAATTAAGTTACGCCTTATCGTTTAAGTAGGTATTTTAATACTTTTCAAATTTAAAGAAAATATTTTTAGATATCTCTTTGTTTAAGTTGTTGATAGTATACCATGCAGGGAACGTTCCAACATAATGAAAATCATGCTTTTCTGTCTAATTCACAAAACTGCTGCAATTTTCCTTGTATCTTATAGTTTCCATTAATTTCCACTATGTATCTACTTGTTTTCTATTTGATATTCATTACAAAATGTATCATCAATGCTTTCCAAACATTTAAGTAAAATTTACGTGAACTATCCTTGACAGTTTAACGATGAAAAAATTTTTTTTTTAAATACGACATTTGGTCATCTGACTAGCTTACGTATGACATTTATGACATTTTTAAATAAAATTTTCTCTCGTTTGGTAATAATTACAACCATAATATATATATTGGTGATAGCTTCAAACGTTTAAGTATTTAATCTCCATAAATTGGGATGTTATAAGAGAATAGGAAAAATACACTAGAAGAAACCAATCACTCAATTTTTGTATTAATACACTAGGAGGTTATGGTACATATTTTTTCTTAGTGATGGGTAGTCCATGGTGTTATAAATTTAAATAAAATTAAATAATTTCCATTTTTAACATCAATTAGTTATAAAACTCCTTCACCGTCATCGAAATTGGAATTGAATATCCAGCAGAGAAAATGGGTGGAGCCAAAAATTTTTAAAGTCGCTCTTATTATCGGGCAATGCTTAAAATTCATCCACGCTCCCGATTTCTATTCAAACTGTGGCCCACGAGGTTACCGCTGTGGCATAGCCAACTCGAGCGATTCAAAGCCTAAAGGAATTAAGTAGCGGTGAAAACTGCTTTCCTTGCGCTTTCCGACGCTCATTTGCTTTCCGCCATTTCGCTCACCCTCACATCCCACATGCTTTCCAGAGCATCAATTTGCATTAAAAGCTCGATTAAATCGCCCGCTGGACTGTGATTGCCCAATTCATTTCGGGTAATACAACGTAAAAGCGGAAAATGTAGACGCGCGCTTTAAGCCTGAATTACATTGCTTTGCCAAGTCGTAGGGTTAAGAGCTTTTGCGTGATCATAAAAGAATACGCGCGACACCTAACGCATATAGACCAGTGTTAAGGTCATTTGAACGAGTCTGATTGATAGTAAAAATTGAATGTTTGCATTCAACTCATTGAACTAGAAGAAAGCAACTTCAAATATTTGCCCTTGAAAAAAGAAATGTACGTACAAAAAATATTACCATGATACTTTAAGAGAAAAGACTAATTGAAGAATAGCGATATCATAATTGTGAAGGAAGAAGTGCGAATATCGTGGACCTTTTGATGCGAAGAAGAGGAAATACAGCGAATCGACAAAGTTTGGCCCTTTTTAGACAAAGTTGGCCGTTATAAAGTTATTTGGGAAATAATTTTACCTTTGGAAAATAATAATAAATACCGTAACATAGATTCAGCATTGACTATCAAAGCATGCAACAAGAAAAAATATATATGAGAGCTTTCGTCGAATGAAACTTATAAAAAATATGAAAGGAAAGAAGTTAGTATGTGGAAAAAGGAAACCAAGAATTAGAAACTAAGGGTACGCGTCCGCGACTTCGTAGACCGATCTAAATTAAGGTTTTGAATAGGTTTATGCATTTTCTGTGTGAGATCTTTTCATAACTTATGACTGGGAAAACACTATTAATCCTATAGAGCAGGCAAAAAAATTAAATGATTAAGCTTATGCCGCAAAAACGTTATTCTGAAGAGAGAAATATTCGGATTCAAATGTTTGTGTCGCCATGTCAGCCGATCAACAGCTTGATTACTAAACTGCTTTTTCCCAAGAGCCCATGGTACAGGGATAACTTAATATAATTCGAGTTTAAAAATATAACCATTTTACTTAAGTTCTACACGCGATCAAATTTGCAGCATTACAGGAGAAGACCTCTATTATAGCGCTGGAATGAATTTTCTGACTTACATTAAGCCTAGAAGACAATTTAAGCTTCCTTAAGATACTAAGTTAATCACAGCTCGTCTGGAAGACATAAATTCATCTTAATATATTGTACCAAAGGGAATGATAAATGTGACCTCAGAGGGAAATTTCTAAGTGGTCGTTAAGAGACTCAAAGTAAGCGAAGTCTTTTACCTCATCTTTATTAGTATAAAGCTCATTGTGTGGCAAGAGAAATATTTTTATACATAAATATAGTCATGATTGTAAAATTATCAATTTCTTTAGAAATATACTAATTGGGACTAGTTTTAAGAAAGGTTTAGAGTTAACAAGGTTATTTTTTATAAAGAGCACTTCAAATCACCATAATTACTATGCCATCCTTCTATTATACATATCTTTGTCATTTCCACACTGATGCTCAAGCAAATATACAGATTCTTCAACTTCATCTTAGCACACATAAGATAAAACAAATGTCTTTATTAAAAAAAATAAACTATAAATGCGAATCTTGTGGAATAAAGGCATACTTTAATATATATCTTATTTGCGTTAAGAAGATCAAGATCCTAATCTATATTCCAAATTTTCATTAGGAAAATTATTTACTGTACAAATTTTTCTCCCTTTTATACTATCTAAGTTATCTTTTAACTTAATAAACAATTAATTTAGACACGAAAATTTAATTTTAGTCAAGATAACGTGATTTCAAGCTGAATATAGATATCGTAATCTTTCACGAGATTAAGTTCTTTTTATCCCTATTGATATATGGACAAGACATTCACCACTAGTATGCATCTTGTATAATGTTCTATAATATTAAAAAAATGATTACCTTTAGTGCAACGCGGCTTAGCTCACAGGAAGGTGAATCATGGGAGACACTGGTAACCCTGAAAAAAAAAGATTCGAGTGAGAAAATTAAAGAATATCGAGAGGAAATTATTTTGTAATAAATTTGTTTATGAAATGTATCCAAAACATCAGATGTGTGCTTCCAATTGAAAAAATATTAAAAATGAACCTGAGCTCAAAATTATAAACAAACAGCATGAGATCATGATTAGCAAGAATAACACGATATAACCTCATCAAGCTTACACATGCTTCCTGATAAATTAAAATTAAAATAGAGAATATATTATTTAGTAATCTTTTTTATCCATTAAATAATTTCTTATTGTCGTTGAATTGATAAATTTTCATTTCACATTTCATTATAATTTGGATATAATTTAGTGTTTATTGTTTTCAGTTATACGTAAAATGGTATAAATTTATAGGTATAGTGTGACATTTTCTTTGAGTTAAATCTCCTGGCTAATCTCCAGCTACAAGTTAAGCTGTGCCCGTAAGAAATAATAATCAACTAGTATATTTCTACTTGATGAGATTTAACTTCTAAATAATACGAAATAACTTTAACGCGTCAACTATAACGTAAAGCAAATAACTGGCGAATAATCAGACCAAAGTCATCCTGGCAGAGAGATAGATTTAACAGAGCATATGGTGACAGAGTTAGAGAAACACCTTGCAAATGGGAGTGCACGGCGCTAAGTAATCAACTTGGAAAAGAGCGCATAAGCCCTGCAGGGACGAGAGCGTTATAACGATGCGATTGCGACGCAAACATTTTCAATGGGTGATCCCCTGAATATGCGTCGGAAATCAATTCATTAGTCTCGCTTAATCGTAGCGCGAGGATGCCAATTCGTACGCGACTGAACCGAGCCTCGTGAAACCTACGAAGGTGGATCAAATTTCCGGAATAGAACGAGATTTTTACGAACAGATTACATATGTTTACTGGGAATCCGCTTTAGAATTAGTCGCTATTTGTCTTCAGTACGATCGAAGCAAATATCATGAATGTTATGTATTCTAATGGCAAACCGAAATGGGGTTGTTAATAACCTCCTGTTGCTTTGATACGGTCTAATTAGGATCGTTTCAAAAGTTTATATTACAGAGATACGCTTCATACAAAAATTGAATTGGTTTCATGAGTTACGATGGTTATTCTCGGTTTTTTTTCGAGTTTTACACTTTCTCATGAGATTACGAATCCATCTCATTAACACGTTGAAAAATGATCCATACATGTACTAACCCTGCGTATCATCCCAACGTTGTCATTTGCGAACTAATATACAACACATGATATTGATGAATCTTTAAATAAACTCATAAACATGAATATGAAATCTCGTGACCATACATAGAATTTCATACTCAATTTTAACTCTGATATGAATATTCATTGTTGATTAAAGTCCACTCAGCTATATAATTTTTTATTCATGCTTAGCCGCTGTTGCCCATTATCGGTGAAGTACCCCTTAGCTCTGATGAACTTGTCAAAGGGTGCTTCACCGAGGCAACAGCAACAACGACCCGGGACCTTGGGGTTTGGAGATATAGCTTAGATGGAATGTTATCGACTCCACCACCAAGGCTGGTGTTTCAATTTCTTTGTGATTATAACTGATGAAAAAGGGAAGGTAGGAAATACATTTGATGGAGAACTACATCTGTGATCTGCAGTTAGATGATATTTATTGATATTTATGAATACTTTTAATTTTCAAAGAACTTATGCCAGATACATATCTGTCTAGTCCTTGCGATATTCACAAAAAAGAACTGTCATAGGCTAACACCAAAACGCAACTCTCCTTGCATACAGAAATTTTTTAGGCACCAATTATTTCAGCCGTAATTTGCCACAACCAAGTTTTATAGTCGAAGATTTTGATTATATGAGCAAGACATCTTGCTACATTTTTACGGCTATTTTATTACAAGATTGTATTAAATATAACCTCTGACCGTTGAAGAAAGTTAAGAAGAATAATATTACATAGTAATTAATTAATTAGTATATAATATTATTTAAATACATATATTTTACATATACCACGAAATACATCAGTGGCATTTTTTAATGGAACATGAGTCATTACTCATCCATCATCTACCATCCAGTATATTCCGCTCGTGGAAGACACTGAACCGATAAAATCATCGTTATTGAAAGCGCTCTGCAACTTCGCGTGTACAAGTTGTTGAACATGAAAAGCATACTCCACTGGAAGTAATGTAAGTCAGAGTAAAGGGTTTCGGTGGAATAACGAAAGATGCGCTGTAAAAAGAGTGTGGCCTGGAGAAGAAACGCGGGAGATAAGCAAAAACATTTGCTGATGCATTATGCAACGGAGTCGCCGGGAGAACGCTGAGGTTTTTGCCTCGGGAGAGGCCCTGGAGGTGACGGCCAGTGACGGATGGGGCCGACAGACAATCCAAACGGAGCAGACAGAAAAAATACAAACAGCAATCCTTTGTTCTGACCTCTGGGACTCGGCCATTAAAATTTCACTCTTCCTCGTACGGATTAGAAAGAGGCGCCGCGTATTTTTTCGTTCTTGGGCAACTCGTTAACTCTGCATACGCGCACTCCCTCCACGTAATGAATTAAACTCGAGAGACAAAAACACGTAGAAGCATCAAAACAACAATTTATACGCGTCTGATCGACAACGCGTGATTTTTTTTCAGTCGCGGAGTGCCAGCAGCGGGCGGCAATGAATGTTGCGGAAATGCCGGCGAAAGGGAAGAAAGTTTGCAGCGCTTTATTGCTTCTGAAGGGCACTCGCAAATCCCTGGGATTAATCCAGATCAAACGAAAGGGAGATAATAAAAACTGAGATTCATTTTTCGAGCTACTGGTTCCAGGAGCTAACATGTACTTTCTTTCTATTCGGTTAAACTTCCAAAAAAACGGCGTATAAACATAACAAAACGAAAAACAACTCAAATTTATGAGTCTGGCCCGTTCCCTCTAATATTATCTAAGAAAGAGAGTTATCTTCTATTAAATATCTTTAACTTATTACTTAGCATTAAGTTTGCACAGATCCCATTCGTGCGACGCATAATTAAATATTTACCATTAAATTCTATGTAACTTCCACTTACAATGCGTGCGCCTGAAAAAACAATAATTATAATAACCATGTATTTCATTACAAGTGAAATATCAAAAGATACCTTTATGGTGCCTTTACCTATTTATCAGATTGTAAACGGAGAATTGTGGTTTGATTATGATATTCGTTGTATCATTTACGGACTGCACTATACTATCTTTGGATTGATTCTACATTATTCGAAGACATCTTGTATATCAGTAACACTACAAAGGATATGAAAGATAATCGCATATAATATTATAAATGAATAGTTAAGCTATAAATACCATAGCATTAAATACCACCTGGCCAGGTGCATAATTGTAGTATACACATACTTAAATAAAAAATCTGATGTGGCCAACACATGACTTTCTCCATATATAAGATGTAAATATTTATCTACGACAGTAATTTCGAACTCTATATTCCATCTAAACTTTGAAGATGAGTGATTTATTTATATATATTATTATCTTTTACGTCACAAACATTGTAAATAATGTTTTTCAGGACATGTTCGATGAAAAATGATGAAGTGGCCTTTCGCCCCAGCGCCCAGAGCGCCCACAACGTTCATAATCAGCAACATCCGGTTTATCAGTATTTCACAAATAACTCCTAAACAATCCGTGATACAAAAATATGTTTCGTACAAAAGTCATAGTAAATTACATTTTCTAAAACTTTTATTACTAATACTATATACCTAAATATCATATTTGAGGAGATATTTTGAAAACCGGAAATGAGCTTTGAAGAATGAAGCTCGACTTTCGGTTGACCGATTTACTCCAAAATCTAATCAACATTAAACACACAAACCAAAATACTATATATAAAATTTGGTGTTGATCCGACAACTAATTTTCATGTTAGAGCGCCCACAAAGTACATAATCAGATACTTCCGGTTTATCGGTATTACACGAATAACTCCTAATCAAGTGGTGATACAAAAATATATTAAATACAAAAGTGATAGTAAAATACATTATCTAAAACTTTTATAAGAAATACAATGTACGTATATATCATATTTATGGAGATATTTTGAAAACCGGAAATGAGCTTTAATGAATATAGCTCGACTTCCGGTTGACCGATTTACTCCAAAAACTAATCAACTCTGACAGCACACACACCACTACTATATATGAAGTTTGGTATTGATACGACTAATAGTTTTCACGTTAGAGTGCCCACTATCACACACACACACACACACACACACACACACACACACACATACACACAGACATCATTCCGAAAATGGTCAAAACGTGTTCTAGGGACCCCAAAACATGTATTTCCGTTGAAATCTCGAAGTCGAATTTTTTCATGAAAACAATACTTTCTCTATACTTCGTATATGGAGAAAGTAAAAAATAATAATTTGGAAAGGTAAACTTCAGATTCCTCCGAGAGATAATCTGTTTAACAAAATACTATTGAAATAAAATCAGTCAGTTATCAAATTACATATGTATTTTCATTTGAAATCCGCATGCATTTTAATTTACTTCTAATTCCACATCCTGAAATATCAAAAGGTTCATTTCGTGATTGGAAGCGAAAGAGAAAAATTTTTCAAATTAAAAATACCTGATTCCATCTTGCTATCATTCAAATTGAAATCGAGTACTCTTCAGCAAAGTCTCATATCAAAACACTCTCGTCAATATAGTAGCAGGTCAAAGAGATATCCAAGCGACGTTTCCGAAATACAAAACAATGACTTCCGTAAAATTGCGTTCATTTGGAAAAGAGACACGGTCCAGCGGTTGACGTCCGCTGTTTGTCATATCATTTGCTCCGTCGAGCACTCTCATGTCGTATTTGAAAAGCACTCGACGTAAGCCAAAAAAAAGCCAAATCTCACACCCAAAATCCAAATTCTCTCTTATCTCAATGATGATTAGCAAATTGATACCAAAAATTAACTAAAAGGCACCTGACACAAATTATTCATACATTGAAAATTCACCCATATTTCTCCACCAAAGTTCGAAAATTGATTCAAATGAATTACATACATAACATATCATTTTACAATTGTGATGAAACTTCTTTCCCGCCGTTGATTCTGGGACATAAAAATATATTATCAAACTTTTCGCTTGAAAATACAACGTTTCGAAAAACTGTTCTGTAACGCAAGAACTGATTATAAACAAACTAGTAAATGGGTGCTTGCATAATGCAAGCAAAGAAACTTTTCAAGGGATACTACCCTGTGTTATCGGTCTTAATGTTATATTTACGTTTCTTTTTAATTATGCCATTCTCTTTAGCATATATGGCTTTAAATCTAAGATCGAGATTCATTAAATAATATAATAATTGAATAAGTGCTTCACGTTCATTTGATACGGGAGTTTTGGAGTTGAGTTCTTCATGAATACACATTCGTAAATTTAAATTAAGGGAATACGCCAAAGTAAAGTTAGAATAAAAATTTGCATAAAATAAAAATGCGAGAAATCGATAGACGATTGGTTACCTGTGGTATGTACTCGGTTTAGTGCAAGACATACTCCAATTGAATCCTATGGCCGCGGCGCCTGCTTCCTGGCAGATCACCATATGATGATGAGGACAATATTGACGGCGTGCGGAATATTATCAAATATCCTTTCCAGTGAAACTAACACCCTGATATTTTCTGAGGAACGTACTCTTCCTAGCGCGACATACAGCTGGCAATGTGAAAACACGTCGCTTCTCAAATCAATTCCTACCTTTCTTAGTTTTAGATTTCAGACCTCAATGAACATGTACGGTAAAAGGTTTCCGCGGCGATCGGCTGATTCCGTGGTATCTCTTTCGGGATCCCACCGCGATGAATGTTGCAGCGGCGACGATGACGATTTAATGTGCATTCGTAAAATTAAATTAAAGAAATATGCTTAAGAATGTTAAGTTCGAATAAAAATCTACAAAGGATAAAAAAAGCGGAAAATAAATAGACGATTACCTGTGTAGTATTCGGTTTAGTGCAAGACATATTGCATTATAATCTTATATTCATTAAATGGCGTCTACCACGACAATGAGATCCGTTTTTTATTAAGTAAACAAACAGATAATAGGCAACGTAATTATGTAAATAGTTTTAAAGAACTTAGTAAAAGTATTCTAAAGCCCGTTTGAAGAAGATGGGAAAATAATATTCATACAATGATACATGCAAAAATTGTTTATACTAACGAAGAATTATCCAGCGTAGAACAACGTAATCAGAAGGTCGTTCAAGGAAATCAGTTTATTTTATGTGTAGATTTTTGTTTTTCATTTCGATGAAAGTTGAATTACGTAATATACTACGTATTAATTATAGAAACGTAGAAAAAGAACTTGTTATTTCTATTATTTCTAAAGATTGCCGTTAAAACTATTAATTTGCATTAATATTCTGAAAGTAATATTTTAGGATTATGTAAATTTCAGTTGTACTTACTATTACTCAGGCATAGGTAGACTTGATCCGGTATAATACGTCCTTCATCAGTAATTAATGAGTATTTTTCATCATAATTGCTTTCCTATCCCTCTTATATAGATTCAGTGAAGACTTTTCAATTTAATCCTCGAATAATCTCACTACTTACATGACTTTTCCGATTATTTTCGTTGATAAATAGTCTCGTATTCTCTACACAAACTTATGTTATCACAGTATGTATTCCCGAATAATTCATTGACCGTGCAGATATTCGCTGTCTATTTTGATGAAATTGACATTTTTCAGCATTCATTAATAACATATATCGAAAGAAACATTTAAAATAATTAAAAATGCATCAAACCTTTATCATGGCCTATGAAAATAGGATCGTAAACAAACTTGTTTTCGATTCAAACAATGGTTGTTGCCATAGATTTAATTTTCAAAATGAGGAGAAAAAAACGTATTAAATTGGCGTTCAAACTAAAATTTTGCGAATTTCGTGCAGGAATGTTAAAATGGGTCGCAAGAAAAGTAAACTTTAATCTTTTAGACGTCATATAGATCAAGTCTCACTGCTTAACGATTACTTTTTCATATTTTAATTAACGAAAGAAATTTTCTCTGCATGGCCATTTTTCGTTTTTCCCGTTTAAATACATTGAAAAATATAATCGTCTCTGGGCTCAATCCTAGGTCAAAATCTGGGAATTTTCGATTTTTTCCCAACTCGACTGTGAATTATAAACCTATCATGAAAATTTCAGCCTTCCAGCTCGATTAGAAATGCCCAGGATTTTGTGTCAATCAGTAGGATTTGCAGCTTTATATATAGTAACTAGTAAATGGGTGCTTGCAAACTGCAAGCAAAAAAAATATGAAGGGATACTACCCTGAGTTATCGGTCTATATGTTATATTTACGTTTCTTTTTAATTATACCACTATCTATCGTATACATAATTTTGAAATGTGAGATCAAGATTCACCAAATAATAGAATAATTATTTCGAAAGCTTTTTGCGTTTAATTGATACGGGAGTTTGGAGTTGAGACATTAAGGCTGGGTGGCCACCAAATGCGAAGCGAAGGTAAGTAGGGGCGAAGTTACGTTGAGCGGACTACGCTTTCACAATAGAATCTATACTTTTGAATGCAGCTGCGGCCACCGGATACGAAGCGTAGTTGAGCTGAGAATTGTGACGTCACTCTGCCTCGCAAGGCACATCTTCCGAACGGTCGTGGTTCGTTCTGAAGCGAAGTCAGCTTACCCCTCCACCGTTCTCAACGTGATAGTGGTGGAGGGGAGAGCCTTTCGCTTCTTTCATCGGCAGTATTTGAATTGATATCAGTGTGTGAAAGATTCACATTTTTGAGGGCTCCCGGATAGTCATGTGGACAGCGCGTTTGCCTTTGATGAAAGCGGTCCCGGGTTTGATTCCCGGTGGGAGCCAATGTGCGAAATGACCTAAGCTGTCGAAGCACTTTTAACAACACTACCCACCTAAGATTCACATTTATGAGCTTGAAAGGTGTGATTAATTCCCAATTACAGCTTTCTTTCAGAAATATTAATTTAATAATTGATGAACGATTCAATTTCACAAAAAGTAATCACTCTGTCAACCTATGATAATTGTGATCGTAAACCTAATTTAATTACTTCCAATGTGGTTACAAATCAATTAAATCCCAATTTAAGATATTTACTCGTCTTAGCGGAACGCAATCATTGAGAAAATGTCGTCGGAAAGGTTCACTACAGCCGAGAATAATTTTCTCGTAAATATAATCATTGAACGCAGGTAAGTTTTTGAAAATAAACTAATCCTGTGAAATCGTCAGTAGGTCTCGGAGAGGAACACCAGCTTACCATAGCACTAAAACCAATAACAGTAGGATATTCATTTATGCACCATTAAAAATATTAAAAATACGGCAATTTGAAGTAGATTAAGAAAAAGGCATATGCTCCTCTCCGAGACATTTACCCGTCAGCAAAAGTATGACGATGGATGAAGAGTGAAGAAAAATTGAATTGCCATGCTTATGTGAGTAAAGTGGTTAATTTTTGTGATGCTCTTTACAAAATAATTGAACAAATTATTAATATAAAATTAAAAACTATTTATACTATCAGTTCCGTCATTGCAAAATGAAAAGTGTACTCGAGTGAGGTACGAACGATAGGAACTTATATGATATTAGCGAAATAGATAAATTCGTGTCCAATGGCTGTAAATAATATCTTAATTTAAGTGTGCCAGCATAATATTGTGACAGAATCCGCCTCTTGCGGAATTTCTGTGATTTAACCGTAATCAAAGAATTAAATTCTCGGTCGGCAACTAAAGGCTAAACTTACGCCATCTTGGTAGTTTAGAAAGGAATCGCTTCGCACAGCTCAGCTCCTCCAGTTTCCGACCCTCGGAGACTAAAACTTCGCTACGATTCGCTCCGCGTCACTTTTTCCAGCTCAACTCAGCTCAGTGCCGCTTCGCATTCGGTGGCCACCAGGCTTGATGAATACGCATACGTAAAATTAAATTACGGAAATACGCCAAACAAAGAATGAATTTCATGAAGTTAATGATGTAAGGTACAACGTATTAATTGTGTACTATGTATTAATTTAAGAAAACGTAGTAAAAGAACTTACCTATTCCCCCTAAATATTCAGTGTAGATTCTTCAACTTCATCCTCGAATAATCTCACTACTTACATGCATTTTCCGATTATCTTCGTTGGTACATGGTCTCGTATCCTCTACATAAACTTATGTTATCACAGTATGTATTCCCGAATAATTCATTGACCGTGCAGATATTCGCTGTCCATTTTGATGAAAGTTACATTTTTCAACCTTCAGTAATAACATATATGGAAATAATTTTTTTTTTATTGTACCATTGTATATTGTATACATAATTTTCAAATGAGTGAGATCGAGATTCACCAAATAATATGATAGTAAAATAAATATTTCGAGAGCCTTTCACGTTTATGTGATACGGGAGTCTTTAATGGATACTAGTTCGTAAAATAATATTAAGGAAATACGCCAAACATAGTAAAGTTGGAATAAAAATCTGCATAAGATAAAAATGTGGAAAATAAATTGACGATTACCTGTGTAGTATTCGGTTCAGTGCAAGACATACTCCAAAATAATCCTATATTCATTACATGGCGTCTACCACGACAATGAGCTCCGTTTCTAATTAAATAAACAAATAGACAATAGGCAACGTAATTATGTAAATAGTTTTAAAGAACGTAGAAAAATAATTTTATTCTAAAGCCCATTTGGAGAAGATGGGAAAATAATATTCATACAATGGTACATGCAAACATTGTTTATACTAACGAAAAATTATCCAGCTAACACGAAGAACGACGTAATCAGAAGGTCGTTGAAGGAAATCAGTGTATTTTATGTGTAGATTTTTGTTTTTCATTTTGATGAAAGTTGAATTACGTAATATACTACGTACTAATTGTGTACTACGTATTAATTAAAGAAAGAGTAGAAAAAGAACTTAATTTTAAATTCTCTTTGGAGAGGATGACAGAATAATTATATGTAATTAAAATAGAAAAGAAGGAACATAATAGGCATAAAATAAACAGCACAGAAACACACACGAAAAGCAAACCACCATTTACGTAGAACAACGATATCCTAACATCGTTCAATGATACCATGTGTTTCCAGAGTAGATATTTGTTGTTCATATCGATGAAAGTTACAATTTCTTGATATTCAATGATAACATGGTCCTTCAAGAAAGGCGGGCAGCAATGGGTTTAGTTGCCGTTATGAGCTTTTCGGTGACAATTTATCACAATGTATATAGAACGAAAGTGAAACAGTTTTTTTAGTCTGAGTTCAGTATATGATAAATGCATTTGGTTAAGTGAGCTATGAAATATAATATATTAATAAACTATAGTGTTCGTTAAACTAATGATTCGTATTGCTTGCAGTTATGTTATTTCTAAAGATTGTCGTTAAACCTTATAATTTACATTAATATCCCTATTTATTGATTTATATTAATATCTATGTACTTCATTCTAGAATAATCTCGCTACTTACATGACTTTTACGATTATCTTCGTTGATAAATGGTCTCGTATTTTCTACATAAACGTATGTTATTACTTTATGTATTCCCGAATAATTCATTGACCGCGCAGATATTCGCTGACCATTTTGATGAAAGTTACATTTTTCAACATTCAGTAATAACATATATCGAAAGAAACATTAAAGAAATATTAAAAATGCATCAAACCTTTATCACGGAATATGAAATCAGGATTGTAAACAAACTTGTTTTCGATTCAAACAATGGTTGTTGCCATAGATTTAATTTTCGAAATGAGCAGAAAAAAACGAAATAAATTGGCGTTGTAACTAAAATTTTGCAAATTTCGTGCCGGAATGTTAAAATCGGTCGCAAGAAAAGAAAACTTTGATCTTTAAGACGTAATATAGACCAAGTCCTACTGCTTTACGATTACTTTTTCATATTTTAATTAACGAAAGAAATTTGCTCTGCATGGCCATTTTTCGTTTTTCCCGTTTAAATACATTGAAAAATATAATCGTTTCTGGGCTCAAACCAAGGTCAAAATCTGTAGATTTTCGATTTTTTCCCAACTCGACTGTCAATTATGAATCACTCCTGAAAATTTCAGCCTTCTAGCTCGATTAGAAATGCCCAGGAATTTGTATGAATGAGTCGGATTTGCAGCTTTATATATAGTAATAATTCAGATATCGACCGTCACCCAAGTGTAAATGGTAAATTACAATGTAAGGATCAACAATCTCTAAATATATGAGGAAATAAAGGAAAACCTCAATAAAGAAATTGTTACATTCCAATAATTGGCAATTTCAATCACAGAAAAAGTGTATCGATTGTCATCTCAAAACTTCACGTCCTATGTAAAAAGAAACTTTTCAAAAGTAATATTTAAATTATTAGTTGACTAATTGAATTAATTACTTGCTCATAAATTTAAAGAAAATATTCAAAGCTACAAGCATTCCATTTATTTCCAAGGAATGGGAATCACTATCAGTAGTCAATCATCATGCAAATTACGAAACAGGAGAACTGAGACGTATGGCAATCTATTCTCACAAAACATTTCCAATATCGCTACTGTTGCGATGCCTGACCTATTTCTCCCCGTACCCCAAATTAACCCTTCCATTTAGTTCCCCACTTTCTCCCTCAATTTCAGCCTTCGATACCTTATTGAATTCGATTAGAATTGAAGGGTACAAGACCCAGGGTATCTTCACCAGGGGGCACTCCGATAAATCAATCAGGGGCTGATGGAAAAAACAAATGATATTCAGCAGGAAGGGAGTGATGCAAATGGAGGCAGCTGGGGTAGGGGGAAGAGCAATGCAGAAATAAAAGGGCCAAATGAGATTTTTTACCTCTCACGGAGGCGGATTTTAATTACACCAGGGGGTGAAGCTGTTAACTCGCGAAGTGGATGGGGAAAAATGGAAGATCGCTGAGAGGTTTCAATGACCAGGAAAGCACGGAGCATTAAGGGTTGAGTCGAGAAGTACTGGGAAAGGCAACTGATTGGCCCTTCCCCCATATGCATGCCTATCAACGGGTTAAGGTTTGGGAATATAAATATTGGATAAGCATTACAGATTGCTCATCAGCTAGTAATCACCGCTTAATTAAAATATAAGAGAAATCCGAAAGAAAAACTACCAGGATACATCATTACCGAAAGAGATAAATTGTATTCACCGTTAACATATGGGAACTATTTCTTTTACATAGTTTTTCCCTAAGTCGAGATTAGCTAAAAATGTGACTTTCTACTACTCCATATTAGTCCTAAACAAGCGGATTATCAGCGAAATTAATGACTAAAATAAAGTTTCAGAGATGCATATCCAGTCCCACACAAACTCATACATACAAACGATAGTATATTTTGTGAGAAAAGTTAACCTTCTTAAGCTTGGGCCAATCATATGTTGAAAAGATGATCTACCAAAAAATATTATATATTAATTATTTTATTACTAAAATGTTAGGAATTGAAATAAAATTACCTTCGGACGAGCAAACTTACCTATACATTGCTTTTTTAAATAAAAATGAAAATCTACAGTTACCGTAAGTATATTATTTTATTCTTTCGATTACTCACAAAGGGAAGAAAAATTTCGGAGTTGGTAAATAAATATCAGTTTTCATTTCTTCGTTACATCTTGGGATAATTCCCTCTTCGAGAGGGAATCATCCCAAGTAAATTCAGCTTCGTGAATAGTAATTCACTGCTAGTGAATTTACTATTTTGACGAATAAAAGATTTTTCAATGAATAATAATAAAATACAATACATTATGAAAGTAACGAAAGAGAAGTACATCTAAAACTGGCTCTAGCAACTTCGTTATGAAGTAAGAAGATAAAGGTTCTTAGAAGTGAACTTCTTACTTCTTTAGAATTCTTTCAGTAGAAGTGATTTGTGGCTTTATATGACTTCATTTTGTGATCTATGGTTTTGATAGCAAAAAGTTAGATCAGTCGCGCCCACACACGCACGTAATCTCGGTATCTTCATTCCCCCCTATCCCTTCCCCACTTGTCCTACGTTGCTGCAAACAGTAACAATCCGTAACAGAGGTCATTTTCAATTTCAATTACACCTCTCCCTTCCCGCCAAGTGGCTTTTTGCCCTCCCCCTCTTCGTAAACTTGTTCCCTTTTCGGGCCTATTACCCCACTCTCGTTCGACAGCGAAAACCAATCGGATATTCTCCTGAGATCGCTTCTCGATTTCCTAATTACACGTGTGATTGATTGCGCTGTTTTCCTTCCTTAAGGAAAAGGTTCCAACACTTTCCCATAATCGTTACGGAAAATTAACCCTAATAACCATTGGGTTACCGTTGGTAATTGTGCGAGGCAATAAAATTATTATGCACCGATCACCTTTTCATGTCAAAATCCTAGATGTTTCGAATAAAGCACTGTAGAATTAAGGGAGAAATCACGAGAAACTACTACTGTGTATTGGAATATTTATTCTATATGACCTAGTTAACCACAATCTTCAGGTCAGGTCCGTGGTTTATGAATAAAAACCTAGGAAGTCATAATTAAATAGTATGTAGTGCGGAGGCAATCAATTGTTCTTTCTTTTATGGAGCCTAACCTATCACGAAACCATAGCACAAGCAGCGGATTGCTGAAGAGGGATTCATGATTTCAAAATAGATGACTTGTAAAGGTCTTCTCATGTGATATAAAAAGCATTCTAGGCTCTTAACATATCAGAAATCCCTTGCAGTGATTGCATAAAATAAATCGAACATGAAACGAAATCGATTTAAGTCTTATTTCTTTACTTCCGCCTTTTTTAATAGATGAGCGAATCCATCCATCCGAATCCAACAGCAGGAATATGACGTAAACATAAAAAAAGCTGTGTGGGTCGAAGGTTGAGTTTTGATGGGTTGTCCATCATACATTTTTCGTGAATTTTACTTGGAAATATCGGATTTCCATCAATTCTGAACTTTTTCGTTCGGAAAGAGCATAATTCGGTATGATTTAATTTTGCCGACCACTTTTTACAGAAAGGGTCAACGATAACTAGATATTGAATAAAAGTTGATGAAAAGTGTACTATCCGTTTGATTCAGAGAAATAGAGAAAGTAAGAGAATTCTGTCCGGAGATAACCGAATAATGAAACATGATATTGATATTACTAAATCTTAGAGCTGATGCAGAAAAGGAAAGAGTTGAGATTGCTATTTCCAACCCGCGGCCTGAGACCCGCTTGCGACTCTTCCATTAATTCATCGAGTCCCTTACCCCATTATTAGAAGATTTTTGCCTCGCATACGCTCTCTTCTTGTAGTGATTTATTGTTATGGTAAAAAGAACGCGTCTTATGATTGAAATTAGTTTTGATAAACAGCACCTACTCTAAATATTGTTCTTAAAATTTTAATTGGTTTTTGGTGTTGCTTCTGCGTCCCGCTGAAACTGAAAGTTTAGGAGATATTATACTTCTATCATTATCAATTACTGCCTTACTATATAATACATCGTCACTTGTGATTCGTATAGGCAAAAATAACAATAAATTATTATAAAGATTACTAAAATGAAAAGTAATATAAAATTACCTTAACGAACACCTGAAATATTTCGTTAATTTACATGAATAATTTCATTATTTGGATAATTTTACTCCTACGCTCTTAAAGCTAGGATCATTCAGAATCGAATGTATATATTTGTATAGTAAACTGTGCGAACTCTATAACTCAGTTATTAATTACATATTTACGTAGTACACAAGCTTCCATTCTATAATAATGAAAGCAAATATTTAGTGGAAAGCATCTTTAAAATGTATGATATTAATATACATGGTTATATATTACGTATGATATTTTACGCTTCGTGAATAAATTGCATATCGAATAAATTCCACGGATGAGTTCCAATACGAAATTTGCAGACCGAAATAACCGATGATATTAACGCGAGTGTAAAAATTACATTTATCTCCGAAAGCCTGTCATTCGTAATTAAAATATGAGCGCCCGAACGATAAAATATGAACACACGAGCCGTTTATGGGGAGATCTCGCACAATTCATCGCGCCGATGGCAATTCCATAGCTGCTGAAAATTTCGCAAAATATTCCCAACACTCTCCGAAAACTTTTCCACGAGAGCAAAAAAAAAAACAAAACATTGACGCTGAAAGTTAATCGATCAATACAGACGGTTTTGGGATAAAACCGGTGAATTACGACTAAATAGCGGAATGAATCACGAATTGCGGCAGACAAATTATTGCATTTCACCAACGGCGTGGGTGCCAAGAGCAGACACAAATCACCTCAAATTCATGAGTTTTCTTCCCTTACGATTTAAAAAGTTTTCGCATAAAAAACTTTTAAAATCGCAGAGGATAGGTTAATGATTTCCTAAACACTATAAATATCTCCACTGGGAACGACGAACAGAAATCTGATCGGAAAATAATGGCATGCTTCCACTCTTTTTTGCACTATAAAGTGGCTATTGATATATGAGTTCCTTACCCCAAAGAATCGCGAGCCAATGAAGGTTCCCAATCGATAAGCTCTCTCGTGATAAAGTGCCCAGGTGATAAATATTGCCTTGCGAGCTAGAGCGAAAAACTCCGAGCATAACGCTCCCGGATAGGAATAGGTTTATCCTTAAGGGATGAGAGAGATTAAACGGGGAACATGGGGATGTCGAGGTATCTCCGAACGTAAAAGGGATGCTCGAACGCGATGGCCCTTTTTTTACGCGGCACGTAAAATTTCGTGAGATGAGAAGGGCAAGAATGAATCATGTAAGAGAGCGAAGGGGTGTTAAGAGGATTCTGGGTGTAAGGACGAGAAGAGCCTCCATGACTTAGTCACACGGGCATTAAGATGGAGGTGACAACATGGGAATGAAGGGAAAAAACACGCCCCCAGCAAACACGTGAAAAATAAAGCTTAACGCGAAGTAAGTAACGCCAAGATAGTATAAGGAATATGATAAATGAATTCAACATGAATAATCGTCAAAAATCCGGACAAGAATTCCTAAATTCACTGTTCAACGTATATATTTGTCTAAAATACAAGAAAAGTGAAAAAACCCAATTTTTTTTCAGAAGAAATAACTCAAGGCTACTATTGATTATTTTCTTACAAGGTAGATAAAAATGGTTACGAAGTTAATGGCTATAAAACATCTAAATAAATGAATCGGCTTTAGAAACCTCAATTATATTGAGAAAATAGAAACAGTAATATTGCTTAATATCTTATACCTATCTTCATGATGAACATTACTCATAAGTGGCAAAATTTATCGATTCTGACATAATGATCGTTGAAAAATAGAAATGGGAGTATCAACTATTCCTTAACTATAGATAATTAGTGGGCGTAGGTGGAATAATAGGACAATGTTAAATTCTACAAAAGGTAAGTTAAAAGTACATCCCCAGCTGCTTATTTATCCCAAAATTATGGCCTCAAAAGATTTCCATCTTGTGAACTGAAAAATTTACTAAATTAAAGCTCCGCTGTAAAAATTATTTACAACGAATACATTTCTTCAGATCGAAGAGTTTGTTGGCATAAAGGATTATGAAAAGGGATATTAGTAATAAAGTAGTAGCAATGTAGTAATAACTAAGCAATTATTTAAAAATTTAGAAAAGATTCATCAAGTGATATCTAGCTTACAGGAAAAAAATCAAGGAGCCTTCGAATTCACGTAGCCTCTTGGAGAAACGCCGATAGACCTTGGACACAGCGAATGATAAGAGATTAACGTAACGCGAAATAGCAAACAAAATGCGTCATCTTAGTTTCGGTTGCTTAGAAATAAACTCGGTGAATTACAGCTTTAATAAAACCAAAAATAAAACATCGCGTAGCTCCACGTCTGACCAAAACAGGAAAAAAGACTTGAAAAATTTTCAGTCATTATTAGCAACATAGAAGCAATGTAAAAACTGAGTTCCCTAAGAGAGCGTAATTTACCATGGTTCTCCTTCCGCAGGAAGCGAGATGAAAAAGGGGATGGAATGTTTGCAAGGCTCCCCTTTTTTGGATTCTCATATCGCAAAATTAAGGCAGATTTTGTATCATTAATGGCTACGGATGGAACTTCCAAAATTAAAAAACCGTCTCCAGAATAAAACATTGGTGGAACGTAGAGCCGAAAATATTTCCAAACGCGGGATTTTTCCAAAGTTACAGCGATGTTCCCTGAGGCTGGCTGCATTACGAAAACACACAGCAAAGATATCTCTACCGCAATGCACGTCCTGCCAAGCTGAGGTATGACCTTACAGATGACCTTTCCCCATTAATTTTTACCGGCGTTTAATCAGCTTATCGTAAGTGTCAGGATTTTTTTTCCACGATTCTGCTACTTACGAAAGTACGCTAGTTATCTAACGAGGTAGCATAAATCTCCTAATCCGCATTGAGAATTATTTTTATTCCTGAAATTTAAACCGTATGCCCCGGGACCACCACGGAAGCCGTGAAGGCCTACCGGGAACCCTAAAAATCTTGCATGGATAACTAAGTGTTTTTTTTTTGTATTATCATAATCGTAAATACCTAAATTGTATATTAAATTTAACTGTGATATAAATGTTAATTATAACATTGTAATTTCATAATTGCAGGGCCACTAGGCATATGTCTAACTGCGGTGGAAATTCAAATAAATAAATAAAAGTTGCTCTAAGTTTACTTAGCGCTGAAATACAATTTACCTCTAAAATTAAACTTCCGCTAAAAAACCTGTAGTAGCAATTTAAGGCTCTTGATAGATTTTTTAAAGACCAAAACTAATTAAAAAGGCTCAAGGAGTCTCAAGTTAACAAGTATTTTTTCTTGTCAAAAGCACCCCAGAGCTCCAATAAATTAAGAAAAATTAATTATGAAGTAATTCATACTGGTAAAAGTGATCGCTTGGCTATCCTTTCATCAATCACAATATGAGCGATGGACATAGACGTAGCAATGCTATCGAACAGGGGAAGTTTAATTTGTTCACGACCTTTTGAAATGGTTAATTAGAAAGTCGAAAAAACATAAAAACCTCCGAAAGAGAAAGGTTGTTTCGAAGGAAAGGGTGCAGGATAAAAAAGCACTTTTTCCTTATGAAAAAATATGCTTAAGGAGGCTGTCTGGTGACTGGGAAACCCTATCCGAAAGGAGATGAGAGGTGAAAAGTAGAGAAGATAAACTTGCGATAAAAAAGGAATGGCAAAGATTATGTTTATCTGCTATTGCGGGGAGCATAAAGTGGATATTTAATTGAGAGGAAAGAAAAGAGAAAATGTTTCAGGAACAATATCCTCTCGACCGACTGAGACCTTTGGAGAACAGTAGAAAAGGAAGAAAGGGACGATTGAAATCGATTCGAACCCAAATCTCGAAATGTAAACGCGGAGAACGAATGGGATGAGAAGGGAAACGGAAATGGCTTGGAATAAGAATATCCTCATAAAGGCCGCAAATTGAAGACATAAATATTTTGGAAAAGGGTGGAATAGTTTAATTGTGAAATCGAGGAAAATGAATAGAAGGTTTAGGAATGGAGAAGAAACAGAATTGGGGAAAATTCAAATAACTGCCTCAAATTTTCGTCCCTTTAAATCTTCCCATCATGTTATTCACTATCATTAACCCTTACTTATGGATATTTCAGCTGTAAATTTTGTAGCATATAAAATCAACAAAACGGTTTTCTTGAAGAGTCCCTACTTGCAAATTTAAGCGAGCATTATTTAACTGAATATTTCTATTAATTACCCGTAGCCAAAAATAATTTCATTTATAGTGCTCACCAAACTCCAACCCCTAAGAGCGTCTTACATTCATGGTAAAATTGAAATACATCTTTTACATAAACTACGTAGAAACACTATTTTAAAGAAAAATTCATTTCGGGAATTTCTATTCTAATTCAAAGAAACATGGCTGTTTATTAACAATCAGTAGTTATTTGAAATTTCAAAGGCAGTTCTTGCGATTTTAATTCGCCTCGGTTGTTCATCGAATACTTTGATGTATATAATAAGATATTTACTCATAACATTGCATTAGATTGTACATAATTTTATAGTATCAATTATATTATAATCTATTACTACACAACTACTATTGATTGCTAAACTGTGTAGACCGAACCTTAGATGAAAATTATCAGAGCTTTGGTTGCCTGCTGGAGCAATTTTGATTACATTATGACTTTTTTATGGTTTATGACCTCCTTTTTGAAATGAACCTTAATTTTATACGCATTTGTATGGAAGAATGTGTGGTTTACTTCCTCATTATCATAAATCGTAACTTATTTCATCCAAACGACTTATTTAACGTTGAATGTCTCACCAGCCGAGTGGTTCCGAACTACTGGGGAACTAACAATAAAACACGGACGAACTATCCGAATAAATCAACATATGGACGAACAAGCAAATAGTAAGGCACAGATGACGGAGGAGAAATGCTGGAGAGGCTATTGAGAACAGAATAGACGGATGGCAACGGGAAGGGGAGGTGGAATAGAATGTTTTTAGATGGGTTTCGGGAGAAGGAAAGAAAAACATGACAGAAGAAAGCACGAGGAAAGAGACGGTGTCTTGTTGCTTTACTTGGTCTGTACATCCCAGCCTATACTTTCATCAGTTATTTATTCATAAGATACGCAAGCGTATACTTTGATTTGTGGTTGTAGTGTCGAATTTGACACTCTATTTGCCAAACAAAATCATACCGCAGTTGAATCACATTTAACACTCAAATAAAGTATCTAAGCACAAGAAGGATAAGTACTACCAATTAAAATATTAGAAACAATAAATAATTGCCCTAATTTTAATTTCAGATGGCCGCACAGACATTTCCACATAAAAACTTACTTCTCAGAATATAGTAATATAAGTACTTATAATTTTCTCGTTCTATACAAATCTCACTCTATTAGGACTAGCCCTGAAAACCCTTTTTCAACTGCAGAAGAACTTATAATTCAGCACTCGGCTTCAAACTTTATATAATAAAGTGGACACAGAGATTATATTGATGTACGGGATTGTTCAGCTAAATGACAATAATTGTATCAAATTAATAGTTTATTAAAAATATATTCTCTTCCTGCGCATTAAACCATTTCAATATCTATTATAAACTGGTCCAACCACAATGTCATCTCAACTGAATCCTTTCTCCATACCAGAGTTCTTCGCCCCTACCTTTACTTAAGCCTGCCAGCATTTTATAGCTTCTTCCTCTTTCTTCATTCTTTCACTCACCTTTTATCCCGTCAAAACTCCAGCCACACTTTCTCCTACTTATAGCAGCCATTTATCATTTTCCCAATTTGTTACATTTTTAGAGTTACAAAAAGGGTTATCTAGAAAAATCCTCTCTGGTGTTTCGTTATCATTTTTTCATCAGCAAGATTAAATCTCAAGCATGGGAATAGGGCTATTTATATTTTTTTATCTATTCTCTCAACGATTCGTAATAATTCTTTTATCTGATGCTAATATTGACTGAGCGATTTTACCTTTGATTATAGGTTCCATTCGACTTGTTTGTCTAAAAATACAAAATTGGAATGCAGTTTTGCCCGAGTGAAGGAAAACGACGACAAATCGTTTTTTGAATGATAATAATAATTTGAAATATTATCTCCATCGTATTATTGCTGAGAAGAACCTTTAATCACATAGATTCGATGAAATAAAGTGATTGAAATGAAACACACAGAGTGAATACCGAATGACATTATGTAGTCTGTATATGCAATATGAAAACAGTAATATACAAATATACTAACAGCTCTAGGTTACGAGAGGAAATTTCAAAATTAACTTTTACTACTTGAATTTATTTAAATCATTATATAATAAATTAAAATCATTCATTAAAACTAAAATCCCCTAGGACTCTTCTGTCAAATCCAAACAATCCGATATTAGGGTATCAATTATAATCTATTCTGTAATATGCCCATTAATCAGAGAACCAGGAAAATTAGGCGAGAAGTTAAATCAGAGAAATCACTGGTAGTATTCACAAGTTAGCAAAACATAAAATAACAATTGAGGGCAATGAAATACATAAAATTAAATCTATTTATTACATTTCGTCGGGAAGAAATACGATTAGCCCCGCAAATCAGGTGTAAGAAATAGTAATTATCGACCTGCTCGTATTGTAAAAATGAAGATAAAATAAAGCGCAATTAAATTAAAATGACGACGATTTTTCTATCGTACCACAATCCTAAAATAAATTTTTAAGACAAACATTAGTTCATTCTTTCATTCAGCTCTGCTGGTAGGCTACGTTAGAATATCGTTTGTTTACGTTAGAAATAGAATCGTTGCCTACGTCTAAGGGTTCGGTCGAGAAAGCGTTTCCGCCTCAGACCACGTCTGTAGCGGCTTAATTGTAAGCCGTTCGACGGCCCAGCGCGACTTCCTGCACTCACTCACGTCGACGGGAGGAAAGAGAACGGACACTTGAAGAAAAACAGAACCCAATGGTAAGAGAACTCGAAGAGCGATACCCTCCGATACGAAGATAAGCGAATGAAAGGAGTCCTTGCGAGAAGAAAGATCTGAAGGAGGAGGAAAGAGCTGATCGGCAAAGCGGAATAGGTAATAAAAAGGGAGGAATAGGAAGTGGGCGTCGAGAGAGGAGGAAGGGGAGGAAAGGGGAGTCCGACAGACGGGTCGATGGCCATATCTCCCACCCCCTCGGGAGTGGGTGGCCGTGACGTAATCCCAACCACCCATACCAACCATACCCACCTACACTGAGCTTTCATTATTAATTTTTTAATCCCTCCCTTGAAAATCCGTCTACCTCCAACCCCCTTCACGCATTTTTTCTCCGCCCACGCCTCATCTATCGACGCCCCTCTCCGCCCCCGGAGGCGGGCTTCGATTTGGAAGCGATGATGGGCTCGCGGGCGCGAGATGGCGTTGTTGGATGTTTACGGAGAGTTGGGATGGGTGGGGTTGGGTAGGGTTGGGTTGGGTTGGGTGCGCGTGCAAAGGAAGGTCCTAGGAGGGATGGTGATGGAGTGGCGTGGGTGGATATCGGTGCAACGGTCGTTCTATCCCCTCTCTCCGTATATTCTTGGGAAGGCCTCGTTCCCACTACCCCTTCTCTACGTCCGCCCATATCCTTACCTAGAATAGGGTATTGTTGTCCGCTGTACCCTCACGGGGATCGTGTCGCTGAGAGGCCTCTGGGGAATTTGATCGGTGTCCCGAGAAACTCACCAGGATATTTTAAAGGGAGGATTGTGTTACTGGAAGTGAGCAATTTTGATAACTTTATAACCTTTTGATAGTTTAGTTTCATAAGTTCAAAAAAGAGAGATTACCTATGTTCTATCTTAAAGTAATAAATAAGTAAAAGGGTTATGTTTTGGTACAGGTGGTGAAATACAATATATGCTGCTGGAAAAGTATGAGAAAATCAAAAAAAGCAAAAAAAATGATTTGGTAAATGTGAAGTTTCTTGGCGGTGTTCTATTGAGATATTGATTTACTAACCTACAGATGGACCATTGCATTCGCTGATAATAATAAGTAAACATTGCTTGGAAAAATCGTAGCAACCTTTTAATTGCTAAAATTAATATGCTCAAATCTTCACTTTGTGGAAAGGTGATATAACCACCTTGAAATAAATAAACTTTTAATTGCTCTCACTTTATTTGGTAATTAAGGTCTATGCAAGCAATAGCATTTTTCTAATACCCGCGGAAACCAATCAGTTTACCCTAAAGGTTTTAAAGAGACGTGGTTAGCAGAGTTACTCGCAGTTCGGTAGATTTTAGTTTTAAAGAGACTTGGTTAGCTCGTTTTCCAAGAAAAGTATTTTATCAATTGCTACGAAAGTAGGTTATGATAATATTTCATCCCTTTATTATCTTAAGTTCTGCAGCAGCTAAAACAGGAGAGAATTAAAACAAATAAGCATGAAGACTCGAAGAAGAATAGTTCTCGCTTAAATTGTGGAAACAACAGTTTTGATTCCCAAACACGAAAAGGACTATCCATTTTACAACGCAAATATATGGATTCTTCAATATTATCCTCTGCATTCTGAAAATAGGAGTTATCTTCCCATTTTTTTAATTTTAATGTTATATCATCCTGCTCAATTATACTGAAACTTAAAATATGTTTTCTTCTCTAAGAAATTATCGGCTCTTAAAGCTTCTGTTGCCTAGTAAAGCATTAATTTCTAAGCGAAATAAATAATTTTTGAAGCTTATAATCCTTGTATGCGAGGTTATCTTTCATGCATATCTTTCGCGGCTAACTCAGCTCACAAGGTTTTATCTTTAATATTTCAGGTCAGTATCGGTGGAGGCAATTTATTCAGCCTCGTTAATTAATATAGCGACCCTCTTGTGATCCATTTTCATCAAAACTCCTCTTCTTTCAGGCGATAAGTGATACATTCTCCCTTTCACCAATCTTTTGTGATTAAGTTTAGAACTTCATTATCGACTCCGAATTCGGGAGAAAGATTGAAGTTCGAGTAAAAATCTTGACTCGAAATTTTCTCAATTCCCTAGCTAAACATTTGGCACCTAAATTGGACGCGAAGGAGTTTTTCAATTTCCGGTGAATAATTTTAATCGAATTCCCTTCCAATGCTTATCGCTTACAGGGAAAAAGTGTTAAGATTTTTTCCTGACACCATCTGGATGGAAAAATTTAGAACGCCTTATTCAACATCTAATGTCGTATTTTTCACGAATCAGACGACCATGCTTCTGCGGCTCAATGACACCGATATTTAAGTTCATGAAACGAAAGGTAGCGATTTATCCTGAAATTCTCAAACATGTCATTTTGATGAAGAAGCGGTTTTACATGAATTACTCGAGCGCAGAATAAATAAATTATTAATTCAGGACTTAAAATGTATCTAGAATTTCATCTTGGTGTTATAAAACCCTTTAAACCTGATCAAACCAAAAGGTCTTCCTGTCGTTGCCTCAAATGTTACCTATGGTACGAAATGTGCTGATAATAAGGACGTAAGGTTAAGCTTTATAAAATAAAATAAGATTTCAAAACAAGGTATATAAACATAAAGTAAGAAAAGTAAATGTGCTTCCAGTAAAAAATCCAATAGAGTTCAAGATGTTAAATTTTAATTTAATGTTTTTAAATTTGTAATTGAAATTAAAATCGCCCTTCATTTTAAATCTTGTTTCTGTGATCTGAAATCTCACATTTAACATGCAATGCTTTCTTAGAATTTCAAATGAAATGTGAGATTTAAACCATGAGTACACGTTGTAGACATCACAAGATGTATATTATACAAAATATATATTTGTTTATACTAATCAGAGGAGCTAGGGTCTCATGTTTAATTTGAATAAAATTAATGCGCAATGGCTGTACTTCGTGGAAGGCCATAACAGAAATGGTTAAGAAATAATTTTTTTAAGTTTCATAAGAGAATACTGTTAACTATCTATTTATTTTAAATGTAAACTGAATGTATCCCACGTAATGTATACAAAGCTAAACACTCCTATAGACAAAATTGAGATAAAATTTAATGGTGCACATATATTTTCTCAAAAATATACCATCCGTAAGCTTTTATTGTACATAATACTGACTATATTTCTTTCCGCAGCACGCGGCAAGAGCTATGTCTATGCGACGTGGACGTTATGGAATTCCGTGCACTGGAGCGCGAAACTCACGAATTTCACTCCAAGGACGCTCAGGTCGTTTTATACGCTACATACCTTTTAATCAGGAATGCACGACTTCACCTTTCTTACGCCACCGATGCTCCGGCGGAATTAATTAAATGCTGTCACGAATACCTGCCTTGAGAGGAAATGTTTCCCGGCATTCTAATCAGATCCCGGGATGCTTGCTTAATTATCGCAATTATTTCCTTATCAGTGAAAACTGGAAATTTAAGGTTGGAAGAGGCGAGGATGGTGTGGCAACGTAATTCAATGGCAAGATAGGAATCGGGTGTCGTAAATCATACTGTACACCATTTAAAGGATGTTTCAGCACAGAAAACACTATTAGCGTTTGCTTTAAATTCTTAACGTGAAAATTTGGAAACTACGTGTAACGGTTGTCAGACTAGATTTTATAGAGATTTTTTAGTAGAAAGATTATTCTTAAAGAGTGACATACGGGAAAGATTCAGTATTATGACGGAAGGTGTCCATGTCTGTTATTTTTAAGTATTAAATAATCTTTTTGATTATGCTTAAAATACTCAAAATATACGTATAAATGTAAATCTATTCGTTAATTATCTATCATCAAAATAATCCGTGAATTTCGATACCCTAATAGGAAGCAAGTTTTAAGTAAGCAAGAGTTTAGTTATACTTATCTGCTTTTGATTTTTATTTTCTGTTTGCATACATATTTTATCTTTATGATTTTATTTGTGTTCATAATATTTTAATTGCATTTTGATAGAATAAGTTGTAAAATTTTATTGTATCTATTGTATTTTTTTACTCTATCACTCTATCTTTATATCTATCTAAAACCAAACGAAGGACGAGTTACTTTGTAGTAATCATTGACGAAAGTTAGTTTTCTTTGGAAAAGTTGTTCCTGTGTTGTTCTTCAGTCTATCATACATTTTTGTATCCAAAACTTAATTATTTTTAAACTGTAAATGAGATAAAACTCGTTATACACTTTATCATCATCACTAAGACTTACAGGATAAGAAGATTAAGAATTACCTACAAGGAGGATATTTTGAAGTAATTTTGCAATAAATAGTCTGGAGGCTATGAAATCCCCATTCTAATACCTGAAAAAGTACGCTGACGGTATTCGGCTTCATTTCCTGCCAACATTCAACATTCGTTTTTCATATGACCCGGTGAAACACGCTTTGCTGACGGAGTTTCCATTTCAAATCACCCATTTATACATCACAGCAAGCATCGTCGGGGACGAGAGACGCTGCTTCTCAAGCCCAGAAGTAAATTTGGGAAGAATTCTCGATTAATAAAAATCCAAAATTCCCCCGTATGAACCCGTACTTATGTGGTCCCGGCATTCGAACAGGCATCAGACGGAATGCAATCTCGAGACGCGAAACTGAATTATTCTGGAGGAATCGGGCGCAGATGGCGCTTGACGAGATTCCGTCTTCTATTCATTCGCGGAAGCGGCGAGTGGAACCAGAGGAGCCTACTTTATTTCTTTTGGGAGGATTCAAGAAAGAGGGTTAAGATTGAAAGGGGGAGAGAATTGGCAGCAGATAGCGATTGCCCAGAACGAATGCCTTTGAAGGCGAAAAGAAATAAAAATTGGCCGTCTCAAGGACCGGATCCTTACCGAAATTTTCCTGTTTCTCGTTTTTGGTCGTAATCGCCACCATTCCTTAAATCATGCTCCCAACGAGTCATTAACTTTGAATAAATTTTCCAGCCATTTAACTCGCTCAGAATTGGCTCCGCTTCGCGAGGGCGTGATTTTAATATCAAAAATGATAGCGCATTTCCTGAACGCAAAAGATTGGTTTGCCAGTGATTTATTCTTTAGATGTAATATTAATTTATTTTTGAGGTATTCACTCGCAAAAGGTATGAATAATAGGAGTAATCTATGTAGTTATAAGAATATCGGGAAAGCAACTTTAAATATTATCTCGTATCAGCCATAAGCCATAGGAAAGGAAAACCTAAAGACAAGAGCTACGATTTGATAAGACATTAACTTCAGCAACGTCTTTAATTGCTAACTCTCTCAAGGGGAACAAAATAGAAAAGAGAAGCGTGAAGAGATTAAAACATGTAGTATGAATTTCTTCCACTTTGTGATTTCGCTGGGAAAATGAATATTCCAAATTTGAATTGGAACTCTACTAGACTCTTTTGTCGCTTTCAACTTTTGCAATACAATTTTCGATTTTTATAACTATTACAGTACTGAATTAACGGACATTTCCCTCTCTTTAATAAAGCTTGGATCTTACTTACATCTTCCATCTGAAACCACTTTCAGCATCGCAAAAACTGCATCGATTGCACCAGACATATGAAAATTATTCGGTGAAAGTAAGTCTCATAGACCATGAGCTGCGTTAAGGCTAAGATTATGGGCCGCTCAAACTCCTATGTGGAATTTAAAACATGATTATTTTAACAACCATTGGGAGAAAGAAGGTAAACAACTATCTGAAACTGAATGAAAAATTAAGAAAGTACTTTTGAATGATAATCATACTTTCGCTCCCATTTCCAAAACAAAATGCATTCAAAACCTTAATAATTCTTCAAACTTCGCCCTCAAGATTGCAGCACCGCGAAACTACCACCCGTTGGACACAAAGCCACACTCAGCACCCCACTCACTATCTCGTAGAGGACACCGAATCTACTCCAACAATGACCCTTTCCATGAATGCATTTTAACAGCAGAGGGCACTCTCACGGAACATGGATCTGCAACACTCAAATGGACGAGCAATTTCAGTGGGACACCACATACTCCTATCCGAATCCATTCACCAACTCTGATTATACCTCTCCCATTTCACACCAATCTTAGAATACCAAGAGAGAGGTTTTACACCTAACCTTCTATGATTATCGTCCTGGTAAAACGGTACACCCCAATGAAAGGGACATTCGACCCATCCCATGATTTTCCTCAAAGCTCAATAGGGTCGCATAGGTGCAATAAAAGCTTTGCTCCATCACCCAATGCGGTACTCTCTCATTGTCTAGCTGGCCCCGATAAATCAGTCCATATTTTACCTGTATGAGGAAATTGTCACGGGTAGTGTAGCATCAACAGACTATTATTATGAGTAGTCAAGAACACAAAATGGTGGTACATGATCAATAGCCATTCCTAATTCTAAAATCTTAGATCTCGAATTTCAATCATTGAGGAGATTCTTCGCGCGAAACAAGGTTTTTGGTATAGTTCAAGTAATAAATAGAGCGTTATTCATTAATATGCACTAAATATGAACTGAATAAATAGATCGTTATTCATTAATATGCAATGAACCGTAAAAGAAAGAGAGAAACACCCAGGCCATAAAATAAACCTGGAAGATCTGATGGCGAGCGTCGGTAGTAATTATTTTGGGGCAGTCCCTCAAAAATAAACCCACAAGAGTTTGGTGGTTGAATATTTCTCGAGGGCTGCAAACAAGATTCGTCTGCGCACGTGTGTTGATTCGTGCAGGGGGATGAGGTGTATTTCGAATGGATGTATGCGATTATATCGAGTGGACGCATGAATCATTTAACACCTCTCCGCTCGTCTGATTGAGAGCCCAAATATGTAATCGCGGATTCGAGGTTCAAACGCAGATTCAGGTAATGCTGTTGGTTGTAATAAATGTAATTACATTGCCTACATAATCCAAAATATCGCTCGACCGTAGAGGGACTCGATTCGCTGCATTCCCGCCCGATTAAGTGCTCGTCCAAACAGAAGATTATATTTTTTAATTTGCTCACTAATAATTGCGTTCATGCGTTCACTGCTTTTACTTGCTCTATCTTACGATTAATATCGTCAACTGAATGATCGACAGGGTATATTTGTTAACATTGTACCGAATGTATATACTATACCTCTAACTCATGGGGAAATAGCAGCTGATAATTATGTTTCCCTAAGGCAGTGGTCGGCAAACCGCGGCTCGCGAGCCACATGCGGCTCTTTGGCCATTTGAGTGTGGCTCCTTGAGAAGTGTGTTCATTTCCCAGAACTAATAACAGAATAGAACGAACGATCTGTGTATCCAAAACTTTTTAATTCATGGTAGACGTTATGTTTAATTAATATCAGCTTAATCGTAAATTAAGGGGAAAAGAAACACGATTTTCTTGGTATTAGAAGAAGTTGTTTCATTCTGAAACAAGTTATCTCTTTTTGATCAAGATTTTGAAGTAGAAACTTTGATTCACTTTACAAGCTCGTTGAAATATCACCAAGAAAATAATTCTGATAGTGATATTTGCTATTTCAAAACAACGTACCTTCCTATATAGGTTGTTTATAAAATTTGTCTCTCAAAACAAATTTCATTAGTTGTACCATTTATATTTGGCTCTTTTAGCTAATAAGTTTGCCATCCACTGCCCTAAGGGATGGAAGGTATTTTTATTTCAATCAATTAATATCCTCACACAATTACAAATTCCAGAGTTGTGTAGATTTTATATTCCATTTAAATTAATAACAAAAACTTAGTGTTTTCCTCAGTAATTTAATGAAACAACTGGTTTCGATCTAACCATTATCTCCAGGTAACCATACACGGAAATTATGCTATTTATGAAACTGAACCCAAAATGAAACCAACCCCCCATAAATTTCATCAGTTCCGTGTTTGTTTACCTGAAGATGATCGTTGAATCGAAACGGCTCGATTAAATAAATTACTGCGGAAAATACTGTTTTTCTTTTGTTATTAATTCAAATGGAGTTCTACATAGTTGGGAATGAAAACCTTGGGATTATTCATATCCTATGTTTAGGAGTAAGCTTTTATATGTTATTAAATCTCTACCATTATCAACAGCAATACAATATCTAAGATTTTTTTACATTTACAATTCTGCTTTATTATACCATTCCTTTAATTTAATTATTGCATAATCTATAACGATGGGTTAGAGGGAGAAGAGGCTTTTAGTCTCAATCTCGCCCGAATAAAGACAAATTATCATTACCACAGCAATGTTCGGTCCTTGTTTAGTATCTCCATGGACGCATTCGCTAGTTGCATGGATTGCACTCCATCTGTTACAGGGATCAGTGTGCGGTTGCAGAGGATTACTTTTAGGAGAAGCCGTTGATAAAATATAAGCATTTAATTGAAACTCGCTTTGATTAAACTGAAGAATAAAAGATACCATTTCAGTTACCCGTGCTCGCATTGTTGTCGATAGCATTGAATTCTATTTCGCTACTCCAGATCATTGTCGTCGTAGTTGTTTGAAAGTAGGTCAGACGTGATATGCGTCAATCGTTATCACAAACATTTCAGGCCCATGATGGAAATTCCAATAAAATGTACGGTTATTGAGGGAGAAAATCGTCGATACAAAAAAGGCAGAATAAATGGTGAATTTAACTTTTGCAAAAATTACTATACAACTATAATCACGCGTATATAGTGCTGTATTTTATTTTCTTTCCGTCGATGAGTGGAAGAATTCCGTGTGAGGACCGTCACTGAAACATTAAAAGCAAAATCCGACGACGCGAGCACTCTCGGACCGGAAAGAGAACGAACTCTCCATTTCCTCCGCTTCTCCCCATTCCTCCACATTCCTCTTCATCTCCACACTCCTCCCTCTTCCTGTCATCCTCTTCCTTCTCTGGACACTCCATCACGCCGAACGCACCTCTCGCCAATAAACGCAATTTGCGTGAGATGGACCACTCTCCAGCGAATGGAAATCGACTGATCGAATCTAAAGAGAGTCATCACACCTAAAGGCGGACGATTATTTACCTTCCATTTCATATAAGAGGACTGAGATGATTAACTTTCAGGTGATAATGGAAATCGATCGATGATAATCTTAATAATAAGTGGAACTCGATCGCTGTCGAATTCCACTTTCCTCCTCTGTCATTTGGTTCTAAATAGTTTTGGATGTATGTTGTAACGCGAAAGATGCGGCAATGAGAAAATTGCTTGCGTCATCATCAAGTGAAAACAACATTGTTCAATTTTTGTCATAGGATAAGCCCAAGGTGGAAGCATACGTAAATATGATTGGCCAACGGTTACATATCTTCTTTAGAATCGAAAGCTGCAAGGAGGGTTCAAAAGATGATCATCTTCCGTCTGTGATCACGAGATAGCCTTTTCCTTACTTAGTCTCTGTAGTCTGATGGTCCACAACGCTTTGAAAGTTCGGAAACAATGTATCCCAAAGAATGGAAATAATCCTATAAATTTCATACAAAAATAATTATACATATAATGGCTGAAGAGTAAAATGTGATAACTATGGAGAAAAATTACACATGGAAATTTTGGAGGGTATCATGATGTTTTCACGAAGCATGCATCTGCTAACAGAGCTCAATTAATCTAAGGCATTATACGTGTACACTTCTGATAACCATTCTTATATTTTATGGTGGTACAATTACAAGAGGATATTAATACCTAAGGGATACGAAATTTTAGAAAATGAACGAATAAGTCTTCAAAAACCATAAGGTCAATGTGACCTAAGTATCCAACTTATCACCCTTCCTTTCTTTTCTTAAGAATTAACCCTCCCTATATACGATCAAGCAGCTGTCTCTTTGTCATTCCCCACTTCTCTCTCTCATACCATTATTGAATAATTTACTTTAGAAAACTCTACTCTTCGGAACTGAATTACCCATTATTTATATGACTTTAAATTCTCAATCTCGCAAAAGAACTAAGTTATTTATTCTTACAGATTTCAATTCTATTCCCACTTCCTACCATCTTAAGCATTTTTCCTTTGTTTTCAAATTTATCGCAGCGTGATATCATTAAAACCTACATAGCTGCTTGCACAATCAGCAGATTATTTTACAGGATATTTATCCTTTTTAATATATACAGTTATAGCATATGGTCTCAAAATATATCAATTCACTGTAATAGTGATTTGAATTAGATTTTTTAAGGTTTTAATTTGCACATCACATTAATCAGAACTTGCACCCATTTGCGTTGAAAACGTACATACATGCAATATTCCAGATCATATATTAATGGAAATATATATGCTAAAACTAGAAAAATTTATTATTACAATAACTTTCTCTACCATTTAAGACATGTACACCGTTGTATTCATGAACAATACCCACACGCAATAATTAAACTATTGTTATGATACTGACAATGGTAATGCTGACTGTATTGTCTAGTAAAGTGATTTCTCAGCCATGTAAAATGTAATAAAAGGGACATCTTGATTTCTCTACTACTTCTCCATTGACCTAATAGAAATCTGAGAAAAGTAGCGCACCAGAAGACCTTTCCTGAGAGTTAATTTCTTTTTGCTTTTTACGGTGAGATATGAGATCGAGGGAATAGATTTTCACCATCAATTTAAGTTTATATTACTTTAATCCCAGGAAATGGAATTTCGTTAGGGGAAATTCTGCGCACAAAAATGCTTTGATTTTCAAAATAAGGAAATGACGATGAAATATGACTGAAATTTAACTAGAAATTTAAACATAAGCTATCAACAGATTAGCAAACGAAAAGGATTAACAATATTACCAGAAAATATAATAAAATATAAGAGTCTGAAAATAGTACAAAAACAAAAATACATTTTACCAGATATAGTATCAAGAGCTTCTGGATAGCCAATATATAAAATACATTTGGAATGAAAACTCTTTTAAAAGGAAACTGTCCTTATTTGATTTCAAAGAATCTCTTTTCCGGTGAATTTCGCTTTTTTAACACTGACAGTATCCTTCTGTGGCGCGATCTGATAAGAGGCGAAATATGGAAAAATAAAACCTAAAATGAAATATTTATTTTTATTTTTCTTATATTTACACTCTTAAATAAGCTAGATACAAATATCCTTCAGAAAGTAATCTTTCCTCCGAAAATCTCGTTTTCTCCGAAACAATCATTTTATTAATTCAATTCTTAATAGAAGGCATTTCTTTTGAGAAAATATTTGAAGGGTAAAAATAAGTTAGAGAGTATAAATAATTTAAACTTTCGAAAAGGTCATATTCGTAAAATTACTGTCTCCTTTTGTAAACATTAAAATCTCATGAAAATTCTCTCACCGAGATCCATAAAAGCGAGCCAATTAAAGGCTTTCATTGCCTTAATTTACCGCAAATGATTTCATCGCACATCTGTTGGATTCGGGGGAATTTAATTTTATCGGGAAAAAGAAGTATTGTATGATATATAGATTCATATAAAACAGCTTGTGCGTGATAAAATCCTAAAAGTCATCATTAGGTTCTGAAAATTTAGGTTGAGGCGAATATTACAAAATTTTTCCCTTTACTTCCATGAAATATCTTTCTGGTTTGCTTCCAATATTAGATAACACATTGCTGACCTTTTATATATAGAACTGTGAAGTCCAGCCCACTGCTATTACCCATTACAGAATGGTTCAATGATTCTTCTGGAAACTTTTATACAATTTATTATCCTAAAATGTTGTGATAGAAGTTAAGGAGGCAAATTTTGGTTTAAATCGGCTCGATAAAAATTCTTTACTCAATTTAAATATTACGGTGTTAATGGTAGATATCTGGGGGTTTCACCGCTACTTTTTTTCAGGTAGAAATTTGGAGGGTCTCCGTGCTAATCCGAACCCTTAGCTCGCCTAAATCTCTAGATTTTTGCTAGAATTCCCTCTCCCCAACCCATCCCATCCCCGGGGTAACGTTTCCGTGTGTAAACGGGTCATTTCTAGCAAAATCACGAAAAATCTTAATTTTCATCGTAGAACGTCGATCAAAAGAGGCTTGTATATCTCTTTGGACTAGTTAGACGACGAAGATAATAAATTGTTGCTCATTTGAATTGTTTATAACTTTTTAAATCGTATTCCCCGCGTTCAGTTTTTTTATGGTCCCCCCTAATGGGAAGGTCGGGCGCTCAGTACCTGCGAAGGCGAGCTAAGGGTCCGGGTTAGCACGGAGACCCTCCAAAATTCTACCTGAAAAAAAGTAATGGTGAAACCCCCAGATTTCTACCATTAACCTATTACGGAAATAATGATGCTCGAAAGATCATTAATGTTGTGAAATATGAAAAAGCACGTAAACTTCGGCTCGTTGATAAGCATTAATTGGACCAAATGCATGCCAATAGTATATAATCATACCACTGTTATTGTAGAATATGCTTCCTTTTCATAATTTTGGTAAAAAGTGAATGTGAAAATTTTTACATAATTTATATGAACAGAGAGACGGTGAAAGCTCCTTATAGAAGAGCCTCATGATTTTCCAAAATACGAGTATATTGCTCAGGAATTCTTATGGTTCATTAAATCTCATATCATAAGTACAGCTATTGTCTCCTCTGCATCATCATGTAGCTGTTCTTTGCATGGCCTGGAAATAGGTGAGGTAAGAAAAATATAGGTCGCTGTAAATACGGAATACTATCCTATCACCGTTTTTTATTCTTATTAAAAGTAACGAAATTAAGTTAAATCATCCTTTAGATATTGAGCTGGACACCTAATGATAAAATTTATCTATATCAAAAAGACCTTATCGATCTACTAGCGTGCGATATTTACAACACGTTAGCTAATAATCGATTCGAAAGTTGAAAAAGTCGATGAGATTAAGTTACAGATAGAAAATGTGTGCCTATACTACGAATATTTATATTACGTTTTTCATGTTTCTAATATTAATAAACTGAAGTGCAATAAACTAATTGCACAAGATAAACGAAAATTTCTGTTGGTAATCATAGAAATATTTCAAACCTAAGAAACATTACAAATAGTTGCTATGTGGATGACCTAACACTGTTAGAAAATTGATGAATTGGGTCTATTATTTACTTTATTAGTTATAAGTACATTCTTTGATTTGTATACGAATTATATTCGTTAATTTTGTACAATCTAGTAATGTTTGTAATATATCAATTCACCATATTTTCTATGTATATCATATAAATGGCAAGGTCTCTCATCCACTCTCATTCGCTTAAGAAAAATATAAATAAGTAAGGATATAGATATTTTAATAAAACAAGAACAAATATATAAAAAGTAAATAAAAGGGAATTATTCTCAGCATCATTGTCCATCATTGAACGAATTTTTACACAGTATATAGAACCACATTACACTTAGCAAATAAAATTTTGCAGCTTGGGTAAGTGGTATCCCATTTCAAATGAAAATACGCGGACCAGGACGAGACATTCTCGAATAAAGTCCACTATGGTGAAATAGAAGCGGAGATATTAAAACGCGACAAAATTTGCGACTGCTTTTACTGGAATGAAACAGCTTTAAGAGCAAGTGGCCTAGTCATGGGAATTGAGAGCACCTCTCCCTAGTCGATCTCTGCAGGGGCTCGCCCCAATTTCAACATGCAGCAGTACATAATTAATGGAAATGAATAATTCCGCCAAATCGCCCCTTTCCTGTAAAACGGCACATGATACCCACTTTCTGGGGCTCTATACCCAAGTAGTTCAAGTTGATCTCACGACCCTGCATCCTGCAATTTCACGAGAAATAAAGCGGGAGATGGATTTTTTCCTTCGTTTGAAACCCTTATGTGCTCACGAGAGAACGATTTGCCATTCGTCTAGTTAATTGTCCGATCAAGATCAGAATTCATTGGAACTCTAGTAATAATTGCCTGCATCTAGGTTGGAGTACGTCCCCTATTCCCTGGGATATTGAAACTCAAAGGAATAGAGATTTCAAAAACAAAGAAACTTCTCCTTAATCAAAATCCACTGAGCTAGTGGAGGAAAGGAAAATAATTTCAATAAGTACGAAACGTGGCAAGTCAATTGTTCATTCACGTGCAAAATATCACTTTGTTACCCTTTAATGGGGATTCCGAGCAATCACCTAAATCACTTGGAAAGTAAATTAATTATTTTCAATTAACGCTTATAAGTTTTTTTTCCACGGATAGGAATTATCATTATAATTAACTTTAGGGTTAAAATAATTCCATCAAAATTTAATGAGGAAGTATTTTAGATTGAAGAGATGGAAGAAATTCCAGTCTACTCACCTAAATTATATTAACGAGAGACCAAGCCTCAGCTTCATGCAGCCATTGGTCAAGTTAATTACTCAGTTAATAGAAGTTTTACTCGCATATATATATATAGAACAGGATATGCGATTTTAAGTAAAATTTTACAAAGCGATAAAATACGTAATATTAATTACGAGCATATTCAACGAATATGTAAAACATTTTCATCGAAAACCGCTTATGCAGTTTCAAGAGTAATTTCCAAGAGACACCATTAATTCAACTTAAAGTAATTGAATGAATATAGACTACTGGAAGATAATTTTGGTATATTTCCCTAATATACGAATAGTTTTGTACGATTGCTGGGTACTTACTAAGGATCCTTTTTCTAGGGAAGATATAATTTATAAATGTAAATATACTCTTCTGATTCCTTTAATCATAAAACTTTAAAAGATTCCATTTACTTAAAAATACGGGATACTAAGGAACAGAAATTTCAGCGGCTGATAAAAAAAATGCAACCAAAAATCTCTCTCTCTCTTATGTGAAAATTTCTATCCGGACAAAAAAGACGCAACGAAGAGCTTAAAGTAATGAAACGGCCATAAATTGCTCCCCTTGCTGAAGAAAGCGCATTCTAATTCCATACTTTCGCGCGAGAAAGATCAGCCGCGGAAAGTCGGTCAAGACAACAAAACCCGAAATGACAAATGCAATCTCTAGAGAGGGGAGGAACCGCTCGAAAATAAATTGGGAGAGCCTTAGGAGGGCGCTTTTTGCTCCACTCTTGGGGAGAGAGCACTTTATCACGGACGAAAACAGAGCACATCACGCAATTACGGTCGGAGGAACTCGAAAGAAAGCGGATTATGAGGAGAAGGATTCTGCCTCGAACTCAAATTTACCGCGCATAACAAAGGACGCAATAATTGGGAGAGCGCTCGCAGCGACTCAGAAATGAAAATAAACGGCGGTTTATCTCGACGTGCACCTCGCGCAGTTAATTCTCATTGCACCGCGAGACGAGCCCATTCGCCCGAAATGGACTCTGATGTAGGAAGCCATTATTTAACAATGCGCTGACCCACAATAATACCTCTCCTAAATTGCGCAAGAATACGAATTAAAACTAATAATGAAATGCGCGCCAACGCCGCTGAAAAGAGCGGCTTCCGCGTGACCTAAAATAACCGAATATTCCGGAATGAAGGGCTGAAAAAAGGAGCTTCATAATTCTCTTTTCGTGTAATATAATGGGCAGAAATCCAAACACGGGTGAAGATAACGAGCGGCTCACACCATCCACGTGTATCTCGCGAACTTTACGGAAGCGATCCATCGATCCTCCCCGTGTTTCCTATAATGGAAGGAGAAAAATAAAAGTACAGAGATTCGCTAACAGAGGGAAAAACGAGACGCGGCTCCTTCCTTCCGTTCTACTTGCTTTTGCTGGCAGCGCGTTCGCTTGCTGTTCCTCCCGAGGCTACGCTCCCGTAACAGTTACCAGTAGCTCCTTCTGATGAAAAAATAAAATCATAGTCCGAAAACATCGCGGGAACGCGACTGCATTACGCATTTGCACGAGCTTTGCGCCGCGGAGTTTGAAATTGGGTCGAAATGGGATTCAGAAATACGGAAAAATGGAAGAGGGAAAGAGAGAAAGATCGGAGAGGAGGCAATGGAAGATGATATGTGGAGAAATATGTAGAGACATAAAAAGCGTTAACGGCGGAAGGATATTTCCGGGTGGAAATATATATTTAAAGGAAAGATGGGTACGGGAGATAGGAAGTCCTTAATTATGGGGGCTGATATTAATAAAACCCATATTCCCTCCAACACAGCGCTTCTCAAACTCTCTGCATTAGAACCCCTTTAAACTCGCAAACGCTATCGGAGATTCCCAACAGTATTTGTCATTCGGACCGTGTGAACTGATTTCTTTCATTAAAATGTTATTTGCAATTTCATCTTAAAGTGTCGTTGGTTGTAGAGAAAGAATACTATGAAAATGCTGGGTGCTTATGATGCGAAATGAGAGTACTTGTAAGTTTTGTGTACCAACAGGGACTAGTAATTCTGTTAAAAATCTAGTAGTAATCAATAAAAAGCCATTAAAAATATTGAAAAAATAGTAAAATCCATCCAACCCTCGATAGGGAGCATATTTTCAAAAGAATCGAAACTACCGAATTAAAAATCAAAGAGTACGCTTTATAATTTAAGTTGCTAGAAATTTGTTTATTAACATCAATGAAATTATGTAGGGTTGGGGAAAGGTCTATAGCAGGGGTATGGAAATCTTTTCATCTGAAGGCCACGTGTAACAGGACAAACGCCGTTCTTCAATGGCGTATTTTACAGATTAAAATCGTTCACCTACGAAATTAAAAGAAGTAAGACAGAGGCAGTTACTGTGTAAGCCAAAGCAGAATATTGGCAACTCAATTTCATCTCAGTGTAAAAAAGGATACTGGTAAACAGTATTTTTAATACGTGCACTTTGTAAGAAAGTTTAAGCATTGAACACCCCTAATGAACCGAATCATGAGATATATAGGCCGCAAATTCCTCCCCTCTGGTTTAGGGGACCTTCAGTGGTCGTAAGACTTCATCTTCAGAAGTGATGCTGTAATATTTTCTATCGCTGCATGAAAAATATCAATAAAAGGATAGTAATTCTAATGATTAAAGATGCTTTGTAAATGAGTTTATGTCATGAGATCAGTACGCTTTTAAAACTTGCAATTTGCTCGAAGTTGCTTTACGATGCGTGTAGATATTTTTCTCGAAAGTTTTTAAATGTTAATTCCATTCAAAGTTCACCGATAAATATTTCCATAAACTCATGAATATGTGAGAGAGAAGAAAGATGAGAGAAATAATTTTAATATAAATTCGAAATCTCAAAAAACGAGAAATCTCCAGGGTTACGGAATGAATGAAACATTGAATATAGAAAACATGGTAGAAAATGAAAAACAAAGGAATCAATTTTATCAATACCTATAGTGTAATTTATATCACGCCATTATCGTAATATGCAATATGTTTCTGTAAAATAAATACGTTCCTCATATTAATCAGGATAATTTCAGGAGAAAAATAATTCTTATTCTCGCCTGTATAATCGGTTTCTTTCGAATCTGAATTCTAAAAACAGTACAAATATTTCTTATTTTGGTTGTAAAAAATCATTACGATTGGCAAAAGGTTTATCTCCACTCTGCTGTAATTAGTATGTTCAGGAGTTACCTGAGGGAAAGTTAAGTTAAGGAAGAATAAATAAAAATACTACACTATAGAAGTTGGAGTCGTTATATTTATTTTCTCTGATGATGACATTTTTTCATCCGAATATCCATAAAAATATTTGAAAACTATCATTACTCTAAAGAGAATAGTGAATAGAAAATTTTGAACAATTAAATAGCAGTAGATTTTCGGGAGCTATAATTATTTAACAACATATCAATGAAAATTCGACAGAGTCGATCAGTTGTAATTTGTCGAAAGATCTTATGAAAGTTAGCAATGAAAGGAGAGCAATTCCAATGATTTTGAAAGCACTGCGTAAATGAGCTTAAGACATGATACCAGTATGCTTTTAGAGTTGTACTTTGCATGAATTTGTTGCAAGAATTTTAGAAACCGCTTTAATTCGTAGGTTTTAACAAGTTTTCCCACTAAAATTTTACTGATGAAAATTGGAATTGAGTTTTCCAGAGCTTACCAACTAATTATAATTATCACATCTAATCAATGAAATAAAAATGTTGACAGAATCATTGAGACTAAAATCCACAATTTTAAAGACTTAAAAAGGATATCAATGTCAACAAGAATAAGATACGGTATAAGAGAACGAAGCAAGCATAAAATGACGGCGAAAGGTTGAAATTGGACAAGAAGTATTGGTTGAAAAACAGGAATTGGAAAGTGGAAAAGGAGGATGAGAAAACGTCTACCTTGAAAACTTCTTCAAATGGAATCACTTCGATTCTGCAAACGAACGAACGGGGGCGACCCACTTGCATCCTCCGAACAAAGAACGAAGGAAAAATGGCCCGTGGTAACGCGCGGGGCGAGAAATGGCGCTCTCAATGTCAGGGTTGCAGAGGTTGTCCCTGAAGTATCGCTTAAGAGAGACGCCACCCTAAATGGTGTCCGAGTTCCATTCCGAGTAAGCTGCTTCCCTAAGGGATGGGATAGAAATGGGGTCGAGGTCATGAGTGGCTGCAACTGCCCTTTTTATCCCGTGGGGTTCAGCGCGAGAACATCGGCGGACCATCGTGCGGTTTTCATCACGAGAAGGGATAATGGCTGCCCAAAATTGGTGGGTCGATTCCCCAACGGCCAATTACGCGGCGCAACAATGAATTAATTATCCCTTGAAGATTTGCGAGGAACTGGGATAAACGACTTGAGGTGCACCTCCAGAGGCTGTGTTTGAGCAAACTCATCATCCGTGGCTGTCCCGTGTTAAAGCGAAATCATTCTGTTTTTTCGACCGATGAATTCGATTGTACTATCGCCATCCACATACGTAGATAGAACTCTCCAGAGGTGTCGTTTCAAACTTCATCAGTCTAATTACGCGTTCCTCTTCACCAAGGAAGTCGTAAAGCTATTATTTTCAATCATTTCGGTCTTCCTTTGCTGGAACTTTATCTTAAAGACATAAGATAAAATAAATATAAAAGTAATTAAGTAAAGTTTATTTATTTTATATACATATCTTACGGAATAGAGCAAAATGTATTTATTTCATTTACTATTTTCGTTTAAGATGACCTATATATTGAAAATAATAAATGATACACTAAATATATGTAATACAAAACGAATTTAGCGAGAAGTTAGCACGAAAGAAATTGAAATCCGAAACAGTTCAACTAGGTAATAAATTGAATTAAAATGATTTATTGCTTGCGTATTGAATAAAGACAAACAAAATGTCTCGGAGATTAGATAGAACTGGATTAGAGAAGATGCCACGGTAATTAGATGAAATAAACTTTTGCCTGCTAAAACGAGTACGTAGTCGTACGAATAGGATAGAATGAAAAAATGCAGGGGGAAAATTCTATGCATGTGGAAACGAGTGAAGGAAGAGATATGTGAGGCTTGAAAAATAAAAGACGTCTAAGAAATGATTCGTGGATACCTGAAGCGTAACAGAAACGCTAGTGCAGGAATGTATAGTGAAAATTTCTAAAACACAGAGGCATTTGTGTAATCTAAGAGCAAACGGACGTCAGGATCTGTTTAGCCCAAGGATGAGAAAGTTTGTAGATGCAATCAGTCGGATTAGTTTCCTGTTAGCAAAGGAAATGACTAAGAGTATGGAATTTTTAGAGAAATTAACCAGCCCAGAGTTGTTAAAAATGTAAATATTGAAATGTATATAAATGGGCTACATAGGAGATCATCCGGCTGAAAGTGAATTGTAAACTCATGGGCTAGTGTATTATATATCTTAATATAAAAAAGATAATTTCTGACATCTGATTGCTTATCTCTTTCCATATCACCTAAAGAGGAATTTATTTGCTTAATTAAACTGAAAAATTGTTCCACAAACTGAATTACCACATATAGAACATGGATTTAAAATTAAAACTTTTTAATACAAAACTTGTATTAGTCCAAAAATTACAGTTTTTCTGTTTACAGTGAATGGTTTATTTGTGGACTTGTACAAGTTTTGTATTTTAAAGTTTTAATCTATTGAAGTTCAACCAGATCCACTTGGACAATATTCATTTTATGGATTTAAATCTCTTTAGAGCTAGGATAACCATGGAAACGCCTGGAATGATACCCGGAAAGAGATTTAAAATTTATGGTCATAGTTAAATATTTTTAATGATTTTAAGAATACCTATCTGCGTAAGAAGCCCCGAATAACGATTCGGTAGTCCAGAGGAGGAGAGGGAGTTTTGGGAATAACTAGAAAACTTTCCGAGTTTCGAAATCGGCCCAAACGTGAACACAGTCTGAAACACACGGTCGGTAAACGGGAAACTACGGCCATTTACGGCAATTATGAGACATTTAGTTATTCCCAAATATTTCCATCGCTTTGCTGAGTATCTGTTTCGAAAGAGCTGCAGTAAGGTGCTCGCGAGTTTGCATAATAATCTCGGAAAGAGTCCATTAACGGCTTCGATGGAAGCGCAGAGGAAGCAAACAAATGTGACGCGCACTCGAACGGTGCCCGTTATGGAAGGCGCCTCTTTCCGTCACCATTCATTTGCATTCCACACCGACTTGAGTAGTCCCACTTAATAAGAAGCTCCGCCAACTTATTTGGTCGGAGCAACTCGATCGATGTCACCTTGGTCATGCACACGGATTTGTATACAAGGAACCATGAGTTTTCACAGACTTAAAATCACTGTTGGTCTTCCACTAGTCGATTCGGAAAGGTAGTTAGTAAATGTGATATCGCTCGATGACAATGGCAGTTACCCTTCAATGCCCAATGTCTTCAAACCCATACCGAAAAATAGAAAGGGATTCAAAAGAAGATGCTTTAATATATGTCATTAAGTTGATTGAATATTGTTGTTTAGTATTATTTGGATAATTTTCAACGTGATGAGGTGAAAACGATAAATGGATATTTTGGCCTAGTATCATTGCATATTGTGAAATATGGTTTTTGTGTTTAGAGGACATATTTTGGTGGGAGTAACCGGGGAGATGTCTATTTGAATACTGTCTAAGTGTATGTGTATGTTATTATTGGAAAATTTGTTTGATTTACGTTGTTCTTAGACAATGGTTAGGGCGGCCATCAGAAGAAATTCTACTTGGAGCGTATATAATAATAAATAAATAATAAATCACCCTTTCGTGAATATTCAAATCGTGCAACACGCTTAGGGTATTGATGATGATAGTAATAATAATACTAAACGTCTTTTATTAAGGCGAGATTGAGACTTTCAATTCTCTCCTTATATGTAACCCTTAAAAATTGCCTGCGTTTGATGACTAAACTGTAACCAAATAGCGATTTTTTACTAAAAGTGACTTCTCACGACAAAATCACCATCACTTTTTACGATCACACACCTCCTTGGCAGGTTTTTAAATACTTTTCCACTACAGAATGATTTAAAATCTACCCGCAGAGACAATAATAGGGGACCTGGGTTCGAATCCGAGTCATCGTTGTATTTCACTTATTTCATCCTGGAATTAAAGTTGAAATTTTCTGCGGTAGGCTGAAATTACTCATTTCCTGTAATTTTAATACGCTGAAATATATTCTTTACGCAAGCTGGTATTTATGCTTTGGAGACTCAACCGGAAAATCACTTAGTCAGAAACCGTTAATTTTTAGGGTCAACGATACGTATTTGGAACTTTTTTAAAGAAATTTCATGACTTCCTTTGGCAGAAAGTTTCATTTTTACATAATATCTGAAACTATTTCTTACAGATGAAACTCTAAACCGAATAAAGGTGATTTTTCAGAAAAAAAAAAGATATCGTTCGCAATATGCAAAGGCGTTCCAAGTCAACACTGAAGCAATCGCATTTTTCATTAGTGTCGGCCACTGCTAGGGCATAAACGTATAAGGTTGAAGTAAAACTCCTACGCTTACGGATATGAGAAATGCAGAGGAGAAGTAAAGCGATAATAATAGGCACTGAAAATGGTTCGCGTCATAACCCGCACGACCCATCAATTACGTGGATTGCAAAGGCTATTTACTCACAGAACACCCAAACTTGAGCTCAAAGCGAGTGCCAAGAGAAATTTCAAAGGTTATGACTAACCATTTCTCACGACTAGAAGCAATTTTGCGAGCAAATGCAGGCATATGGCTCTACAAACTATGAAAATGGGAAAATATTAAAATAAACTCGTTTTACCACCTATCTAAATTTTACTAGACGTACCGACATATATTCCACTCTTGTATTGGAAACAAGTGGGTAATTATACTTCAATTAAAGCTGGGTTCTCAGGAAGGAGAAATACTACAACATTTTTTTAAACTTGTGGTCTTAAGTAATAAAAACATATTTTCACGATTTCTTGATTTATGTTTCATTTACTTTCGAAATGCCTCATTACGTGTTAAGATTCAGTTGGAAAAACAGGCTTATACAAAATTAAATATTTATTATATATACATACGAATTAATCTCTGGTTTTCCCTCGCGTACAAATTAAAAGACTGTTTTGATAAAATGGCAATAGGAATCAATCCTTGAAACACTACTTCGGTGATAGGATATGAAGTGAAAAATTGCTTATAACGTTGTTGTAAAACTATTACTTAAAAGGTAATATTTAATATAATTAAAAGGTAAAACCTTTTAAGTATATATAATGAAGAATAGAATATTCAGGAACTCAAGAGCATTTAATTTTAGTTATGGAATATAAATATACTACGATTCAATCAAAATATATATAAAAAATTGAATAGTTTTCACTGATCAGAGATTATGCGAGACCTGCTGTAGGATTGTCGGATTCTTATCTGAAAATGTAAATAACTTTTAGATAAAAATCTTTCACCTCGTATTTATTTATTTATTGGCATATACCCCACAAACATCCACTCACTGGACTTATAAAGTGGTAGGTAACAAGGAACGATCACACATATACATATAAATAACAATATCAACAAAGATTACGGAAATGCAATCAAACATTTGTATATGAAAAAAATAATAAAAACATGAAGAGAATTAAATTAAAATAAATGAGAAAATAAAATAAGTTGAAATAAAAATATAATAATGAAAAAGTAAAATAGGGAATGTAAGGGAAAAAAACAATAATGATGGGGAAAATATATTAAAAAATAAAATATGAGCAATAAAATTAACAAAAAAAACAAGGTACGCAAACTTTTTACATTACCTTACACTGATTTCGCTAGTTAAAAACGAGCTCTTTTAAAACATAGTTTAAAAAATCCTAGTATATAATGCAGTACCGTAGAAGCATCCTGAAAATTCTGCATGAGATTAAACTTCTGGTCGATGAAATTAGCTGCTACGTCGTGACATGCAAAGTTCTGAAACGTTTCTAAAATGTACAATACCTCCCCAAGATATCATTTGCCCAATTTCACTTGGGGTAAAGGAAAGGGTACGAAATGGCAGCGCTCGGTAAGGCAAGAAAACACGGCTTCCGATCAATCACGGGTTTTCCCCTCGACTGTGTCTCGTTGAATGCACGTAACTAGCACCTCTGACGATGGCGTGATTCCACGAAATAGCAATTTGCGTGGCTGCACGACAGAATAATCACGTGAGTCATAAGACGGGCGCTAACGTGGGACGTAAACTCCAGAAGTAAAACTTGGGCGTGTATTGGGGCGAAGGCAAGTGAAGAGAGGGAGGCAGGGAAGGGAGCACAAGGAAAGCCAATGCGGCGTAAACAAAACTCATTAACTATTGCGCGGTGTGAGGAAATTGCTTTCATGCCGTAAAATTGGAACAATTTAAGTACATCTAGCATTTAATTACCGAGAATATAGTTGCAAACGCACACCATTTCTAAAAAAAGAGAAACTAGCTTTCAAGATAGTCTAATTTCGAAATTTAGTAGCGAAGAAAAGTAGCGAGCTATGTAACTTTGCGTTAGTTGGGGCTCACATTGAGTATGTATGCACAATATACAAATGTATTATGCATAATATACAAATACCTTGCCATTAGGCAGGGAAACCTGCCTAATGGCAAGGTATTTGTAAATTAGCAGAATAACAACGAAAGGCAATACGCTTTGTAAAGAATTGCTACGATAAATCCATGAATGTTACTCAGATACTTCAAGGTACAAGATGGGAATCTTTAGAAGATAAAAGGTTTTTTTTAAAGGCTTAATTTACATTATTTAGAGAATATTCAGAGAAAGTACATTATCGGAGGATATAGCCGATATCAAGCTGCATCCTTGTTGTAAAAGCCGTCTGATATTGCCAGAAAAAATAAAGGAAATAGATTCTAGAACAAGTCCCCCCTCCAGGATTAATTTTTCCTGCGAACGATATGCGGAAGTAATCGATAGGGGAAGAAGAGTCATGGTGTAACACTCTCTGTCACTCGCCGAAAGGCATCTTACAGAATACATGTGAATATAGATGTAGATTTATGCATCTGAAAATATCAAACATAGCACAAACTCTTACGCATCAAAAATATAAAATAAATACCTCACAAGTCATCGAGAAGAAGAAAATTAATATAAAAATTTCCAAACATAGAAATCTTGAATTGAGGTAACTCCACTGAAATAATCTAAAGATGAAGCTAATTAAGATTTTTCGCTGTTTCGTAGCCTTTTCTTTTTATGTCTTGGTTAACAAATGAGGATTCAGAGAACAAATTATTGGCAGCGATTTTCGTGCATACGCGAATGGATATTGAATATTCATGCTGAAACCCATGCATGAATCCGTGAATAATAAAAGAGCGAACTAGTTCCAGATGATGCTTATGCGTATATTACTATCTAGGGAACGATGGGAAATGACATTTCGACAAACTATTTATAAGATTAAGTAAAGTAAAATCGATTGAAAAAGCCTTAACAAAGTGGAATTCCATACTAGGAATAGAAATAAAAGCACTGTGTCGAAAATTCCACTCAGGCCTGATGATGGACAGAATTGTCTGAAACCGGTCGTGTATTAAAAAGGTAAGTGGAATTTTCGACACAGTGTTTTTATTTCTATTCCTAAGTAAAGTAAATGACAAGATGTATCCGAAATTAACAAGAGAGGAAAACACAGCTGTATAAATGCAACAAACTTATCCAATAAGGTCCGGAGTAATATTTTGGAAGGCCATAGTCAAGAAGAAAGAGAAACCATAGAGTTACCAGTATTTTATCATTAGTTTTCTGTACCTAATGCATGGTTATTCGAGACTAAACGTAACTTCCCTTAACACATATACGTGTAAACGCCTAATATTTTTACTACGGTCCATTTAATTTACAAATTATTCGCTTTTGAAGCTTAACGTTCAATTTTTAAGCATTCAAAAATCAATCCTCCACCTTCTTTATGACGCTAAAAAATTCCTCTCGCATTTTTCATCGCTGTGGAGCCTCATAGCACAGCGCTTAAAAACCTTCATCGGAAAATTCCTGCTCAAAGGAATTCGCCGAAACGACCTAAAAGTGGAAATTTAGCTCTTAAATGAGAATTTTAAAAATGCGAGAATATTTGGAGGCCTGCTTCTATGGACCTTAAAGCTTGGCGATTCCCAAAATTGAAGACACCTTTTACTGCAAAAAGAGAAGAATTTTCGCGCTTTGGAAACCAACGTAAAACTTCCCTTGGCACGTATATCCTACTCATGCGAGCGTGCTCTCACCGCAGCTTCATTGACACCCATGCGTGAACCTAAACCTTTTACCCCGCCTTTGCCCGCCCCGCCTTCCCATGTTCATCTCTCGGCCCAAATCCCTTCCAATCCCCATTCACTCGCTGCAGCCTAAGAATTTTCATCCTCTCCATTAACATCCTCCCACACCTTACGCTTTCCGGGGAATCCCTCTCAAAAAAATTCACTTAGGCCTCGTTTTCCCAGCCATCCATCCATCGCTACCCTGCCTATACCAGTCTGCGGTAGGAAAGGAGAGTGGTGGAGATTAATGCGGCAAATGGAGGTGAATTGGAGAGAGTAATGCAGAGGTGATTGGCTGATTTAATTGGTTATTGGCAGGATTTTAGTCTCTTTAACTCAACATTCTACATGATCGATTTAAGAGTACTTAGTCACCATGGCAAACAAATATTTAGAAATTAATGATTAATAATATTATTAATATATATAATAATAATAATAAAATTAATGATATTATAATCGCAAAATGGAGAAAGTGAAGTTGATCATAATGTTAAATTATTATCATTATACGATTGAATTTCATGACGATCCTATAGCCCCAAAACGAGTGAATTATAGCTCCTTATTTTGTTTTTGGAAGTAACATAGGAAATTTTGTCTATGAAAATATACTGCAAAAAATTATAAAAACTATTAAAAAACTAGAGCTGATTTTATGAGACAAAGAGAGAATAAAATAAAAATAAAAAGGTGTAACTAATAACAGAATTACCTAAATGGAATTTCCTTGTATATCACGATACAGATGATAAGAAGTTTGTATATGGTCCCCTGATAGCTAAGTGGGAAACGCGTCGTCTTCGGTGAAAGAGGTCGCAGGTTCGATTCCCAGTGGGCACCCACATATGCGAAATTTACTTAGCAATCGAAGCACTTTTAACCATCTGACAGCGAAGATACTGAATGGCCCTAATATGAAAAACGGCAGTATTGTATCGAAGGAAAGAGGGCCATCCATACCTTCCAAATAAAAATCGAAGATGGACTTTTGTGCCTTTCTTACGCTCACGAAATATATTATCTACATAAACGCCTGTATAGACAAAAAAGTAAAACCACCTGCCCCATGACAGGAGAAGATGAATGAGCGAGATAGGTGAACAGGTAGGTAGACAAAGGTCTTCATTGATGGGTAAATTGAGATAGATGGGCGAAAGAATGAAAGGAAGGAAGAGATGGAAGTTCCAAAATTTCAGAGATGTCGGAGATTAGATAATTGTATTAAATAACAGTTGGTATGCCTGGAAAAGGTTATCGCGTGGGTGAGGTTATATAGAAGTATTTGAATGGATTTTCGAAAGGTTTCTAGAAGACGCTTCAGGCGCAGATTTCGAAGGTCAATGTAGGAACTTGGTTTGGTTCACACCTTTCCGAACCAAGGTTCTTCTATCATTAACGCCTATTCATGAAAATATGAGGAGATCATATCTTAGCACTAAGGTCAATTTAGTCGCTACGATCATGAAAATAAAAGCATTGAAGAATAGCAGATTGAATTCAAACTGATGTAAGATTACCAAGAGTTTTATCATTATGCAAAATTCATATCTATTTTTTATTACGTACATCGCAACAATGACGCGATCCTTGATTTTACTAATTTGTCCTCTGCGCTTCTTTTTCTGTGCAGACTCAATTGCATAACCGTCTGAATTCTTTAGTCGAATCCGTAGAAAAAGTCGTCTGGCGAGATGGCACAGAATGCTGCAAGCCCCGTCCACAAAATCACGGAGCGATAAATAGGGAGTCAGTTTGAATGAAGAATGGAAGTTTAGAGTGGAAGTATTTCAAAAATATGCCCTCGAGTGAAGCACGGGAGCTTTTCGGAACGATTTATCTTGGTTTTCCAAAGCTGTCTCTGCAAAGGCATGAATAGAGTGGCTGAATTCCAATTCGCCGTTACCTTTTAGAGACGGAGTATATCGCGAAAATTTCATCAGCGCTATTTCAGTCTATGGTCTTATATTATTCGTAAGGACATTCCATCAATGGAGGCATATTTGCCGCGTTTACCTCTTTTATTCTCTTCTAAAATACGTAGCTGTATTCATTCTAGCCAAAACTGTTTCGATGGCTTTTCATCTGCATTTTCTGGAAAGTATTTCAATATGTTTCGAAGACCTATTTTAAATTGAACTCGATGGTAATCCGAAATTGGAACTTTTGGAGAAGATCAAAATTTACTTATCCCAGAGGAAAAGTTGTTGGCTTAATTTTTTCTCCGTCCTCTAGGAGAGTCTAGGAGAGCCTAAATTATCATGTAGCATAATAACTATTTTGCATGGCAAAATAAAGTACGTATCATCAATTACATGCGCCTCTCGCCAAATCCAATTTTCTTTAATGCTTTGGTCAAACTTACATTAACGCACGCTATATGAAATTTCTTACCCTGTATTTCATAGTCGATGCATCACAGTATCACCGCAGTATTATTTACCCTTACAGTTCATTATTAGATAACTTATTTTATTTTCGAATAATAGTGTTTTAATATGGTATCTATGGTAAAAAAACTGTAGAGAATGGTTAAATAATGTTTTTCGATATTATATTAAATCAAATTTTATATTATTATATTGAATCAAAAGACAATTGAAGCCAAGTTAGGTCCAAGTTGGTCTCCCCAATCGTCCCTAACCTAAATTGTCGATTCAAACGTTAAATTTAATGTTATAGTATCAAAGTATAAAAGCGAATGTTATACTTAGAAGAAAAATTCAACAGAAAAATATTTGGGGTGGGAAAGAAGAGTAGGGAGATTCAAAGCCAAAGGTATCAGTGAATTTCTATTTTTTCTCGGTGCTTCGTTTATTCTTTCTAAGTTTTCCATTTGAAGATAAGGAAAGCAAAAAGAATTTGAAATCAAACGACGCCGCACTACATTCAAACTCCTCTCAAAAACGATACTGAAGATATAGATTTCTGGACTAAAAATATACTTGAGGCGAACCTTCATATTTCATGAACCGGAAAAAATAACTCTTAAATGTTAAATGTAGAAAATCCTAGGGGCTTTAGATACAATTGACGGTTCGATAACGCATCAGTACCAACTGAAGATGAAAAGTATGCTCACAGTTTCGAGTGATGAAACGAAAATCTCTCCGTAAAAAAATTCATTTCGCGCAGTTACCTCCGAAACCGGCTTAAATCCTGCGCCTTTCACCTCGTCACTTTTCATACATCGCGGGTATATTCCCGAGAATTTCGATCTTTTCGAGAAACTGCGTTATCTCCCAGAACAGCGAACTTTATCTCCACCCGCCAGTGACGGAGATATTTCTTCTTTTTTTCGCTTACATGGAATGAGCAAGGAACTAGCAGATAGAGAGTCTCCGGAAGTACGTCACGGATACGCAAAAGGCACCCTGTTGCTAAAAGTGGGCGTTTGCCAGGAATAGAGGCGGAGAAATACGTTCATCTAAAAAGTTGCCAAAGGCTGAGTGGGAGAGAGGAGAGCCATCTGGTGTCAGAAACAAGCGAGCGCCGAAATACAAATGCGGAGAGCTTTTCGGCGAGATGCCAATAAAAAGTGATAGAAGGAAAAGATCTGTTCTAAAGGTAGATATCGCTTTTAGCGGAAACGCTTAGACGTCTGGGAATAAAAATGTTTTTTTCCGATCTCTGCAAGTTTAAGAGTCATTAGACGATAAGGGGTTCTTAAAAGGTTTGCTTGCTGTTTTGATTTTGGGAATTCAACCTCGAAAAGTATAAAATCGCTCCGAGAAGATTTAAGAGCAAACTTTATGCTGAGAAATGTACGCGGAAACAATCCAGTTTTTGAGAGAAAGAAAAAACGAAACATGCTGCAGGCAAATTCTTCTTAGAAAAAACAAGTGGTTAAAACTAGAAAAGGGTTTAGAATAACATTCAGCGATACTTGGTAGAATTTTGTTCTAAAAGAATCTTAACGAGTAAAACTTGTACAAGGATTGTATTAAGAATTTATACAGGTGTTGATAGTAAAGATTCTTCCAAAAGGAATAGATGTTTTTCTTTGATTGATATTTCGCCCAAATTTTGCTTATTGTCAATGAAAACGTAGGGATAAATCTGGTAGTATTAAATTAAAAACTCTCTATAAACATCAGCTTAGGGTCTATTTGAGAACATGAAAAATAGCATAAATAAGCTGGCTAAGTAAAGCTACAAAATCAAAATGGCGAAGCACCAAAGATTTAAAGATGATTCAAGACAAATGCACTGCGGTATACTTCAGAACGTACTACCTCAATATACACAGTTTGGGAAAGAGAAGTATTTTGTAGGACAACAGAGTACTTCAAAGGACACCCTGAGCTGTATTTTTGTAAAATCATGCAGATAAGAACATCATAAATTACTGTATAACATTTTTTACAAATATTTTTTTTTAACAATACAGCTATCACCACACGCTCGAAAATAACATTTTTTACAAATCATATTTTGTTAACTATAAAGCTTTCCCCGCTCGAAAATCGTTATGATTTCATCTTTGTATATAGATATAATAATGTATTAGATACATTTTAGGTTCATAGCCTGTTCAGAATTCCACATTTTTTTTTTCGTCTCATTCAGCATTAATTTAGAAGATAACGAAACTTTTCGTGGTATCAACCGGGATCATCTCCTAGTTGCGATTACTTCTCCTTAATCCATTGCGTATGCATTACGTAATTCTCCTTTAAATAATCATTACTTTTCATATTTACATAAGTACACCTCCAAGGGGCACCGAGTTACATATATCGCGTCTTACGCAAAATATGAGCACTGAAACGCAAAATATGAGCACTGAAACGCAAAATAACCACAAGGAAGTACATACAATTATATTAAGGTGGATTTTTTCACGAGCCGAGACATTTTTACATTAGAAAATGAGGAAATGGCCGTGACTCTCCCAAAACCCTTAATAACTAAGACTCTGTGGAAGAGGAGCCTTTTTCATTATCCGAGAGTGGCAGAGGATTTTAGAGTTATGACTTCTTTATCCGCACGTAGCCTTTGGCGCGCGCCAAGAGACCTCAAGGCGATCATAATCATCGCGGCCTGGACTTCATCTCTCGGATAGAGGCCCATAAAGCTGCGGTGACGGATCAACCGTGCCTGTGTTCCTATTCTTCCTATTTCCCATTTGATTTTTTTTATCGCTAGAGGTCGGTAGGTCACGCGTGAGCATCGTATGCACACACTCATGCAGGCATTCTAGGCGGATTTGTTCGCGAAATGTGGGTCAAAGTTTGGAAAGCTTTGCCTCAAGTTCGAGCAGCAACCAGTACAGCGACATTGATCGAGTTAGGTCGGGATTATGCCAGAATGTTATGCCTTGTCAAAGCTCAAGTTTTGGGATGAAGGGAACCGACAAGTTACTACAGTTATCAAACATTCGGTCACCCTCTGATGGAACATATACAAGATGATACGTGAAGAAGCAAATAAACATATGAAATTGGGAATTAGAAAATGCTTCGGAAAAACCTTTATTTGGAGTACATTACTACACTGATGTGAAACTTGGACATTGGGAAAGATGGAAAAGCAGCGGTTCGAAATGTGGATTTGGAGAAGGATAGCAAGAACTAGATGAACGGACAAGAAAGGCAACGTGGAGGTTCTGGAAGATATTAGAGAGGAGAGGAATTTAGTAAAAGAGATAGAAAAAGGAGAATTAAATTTAAATTGGACATTTTCTGCGGCATAAGAGCTTCCTAGAAAACATAATGGAGGGAAATGTAATAGATAGAAAGGAAGAGGAAGGCTCAGAAATAAGATCCTGGAAGACATAAAAAAGGACTATGGGATTCGAACCATATCATATAAGGATTTGAAAAGAACAGCAATGGAGAGGAATATGGCTGCAAATACAAGGCTCCGCCTTTAGAAAATGATGATGACACGAAGAAGAATAGCGTGCCTCAGATTCTATTCATTATCTTGTTAAATCAGAAAATATCGAAAGAGAATTCATAGGTAGCATGTATAATATTTAAAATTTTTCCAACGGAAATTTTCGTAGAAAGCTACTTATATTTAACGAAAGTTTCTACGTGATGATGGTTTAACGACCACTGGCATTCCTTTTTTTAAATAACTAAAGGTTTTATATAATGTACCTCCATTTTGGAAATAAGTTTGAATCATTTTCATCGTGTAACATAATATCGTTCAACTGGTAGCACCCTCCAAATTATGCATATTATGAATATTTTTTAATTTCTATTTTATTTGTAATGGTGATGATGATAGGATACGCAAAATAATCAAAAATAATTCTACCTAGAAACGAAATAGTTCACAGCCGTATGTTAATGCTTTGTAATTTTATGACGCAAACTATTAATGCGTTATTGAAATTGAGACATCTCCGCCCTGTTTTCTTCCAGAGTTGGAAGAAAAGCCTCTCAGAATGTCTTCATTAGTCAGGGACTGAATTCAAGAGCCCTCTTTGCTATCAAGTGTCATCAAGCCCCATTCCATTATTCCAACCCACTTCTAAACTACTCGAGCACTCTCCGCAGTATACGGAAATCGTCTGCGTTTATGATATTTCTAAAAAATATTAAAAACTTCGAATTTTTTAGTTATAATTGCATAGTGAGTCATTTCCATGTAATAAAACGAGTAACACATTTCCTCTCGACGATCGGGATATATGCTACATTTAGTGATATTAGTAAGTACTTAAGTAACTTAATTCTGGGATAGGGATAGAGTTGGACTCAAAAAAAAATATTTTCAGCGCCATATTCTATAGAAGACATTATTTGCGAAATGGTAAATCTCACGTTGCTAGTTTTCAACCAAGGAATTACTATTTTCAGTTTAATAAAGAATAAAAACGCGAATTTGATTAATTGTAACTTGTTAAATTCAAATAATTGAAAGAGATATCATGGGTAGCATGAATAGCAAGTTAAAAAAATTTCAAATGAAAATCTTCCTATAAATGCACTTATATTTGACGGAAGTTTGCTGCCCGATTAACGAGCTTGCCTTAAAGAGTCGTGCCAGTTATTTTTTAATTTTCCAGGTTTAATACTTTGTGCCTCCATTCTATAAATTATTAATAATTAAATAAAATATTACTTTTAACAGTTAAATTTTCTAGTACTGCTGGTAGCACCCCATCGATTTTAGATAAATTATTTTTCTATTTCTATTTCCATGCTAATTTACTCTACAATAATAATTCGTGCTAATTATTTTATGAATTGTATAAAATAGCCATAAACTACGTAACTCCTGCATAAGGGAAGGCATTTTAGTTATTTATATTTATATTTACTCCGATTAGTATGAAACAATGAAATAGCTTGTTATTAGAAATAAATTCGTTAAAAGTGTTTTCGCTTACGCTCATTATTGAGTGGGCTTTATACGTTTCGACTTAGAGATAATAAAAACAGCACTATTCAGAAAAAAAGCACAATTAAACCACTATTGAAGCTGGCATCAGAGAGAATAAATAGTTCTGGATATGCTAGGATTTAATAATACTCTAAAAAATCCTTTCCCTAAAAACTTATCAATTCGTAGACAACACTCCTCAGCAAGAGCGAACGCCTTCTGATACTCGCGAGCGGTCGCAACCGCGCGGAAATGCACGGCTGCACGCCGCTCGCAGATTCACTCTTCCGTGACACCATCTCGCCTAAAATCGCAAACGAGAACCGAAAATGGAAATGTTTAACCACTTCAAAACTCCATCGCAGATGCGGAGCCTCGGCTAGCGGGAAGTTGGTTTGCGTACATTTTACTTCCCCCATTTTATTTTTGAATTTGCATATCACGCAAAGCATACCAACTCTCTTCACTCCTCGGCGTACATACGTTTTCGTGAGAGAGATAGGAACGATTTTTAAACTACTCGTAGAGGAGCGAGAGAAGGAGAATTTAATTGCAAAAATTCCAGAAGAAGGAGGCATTTATCATATGCAACGCCAAGGGACAACGGCCGATAAGTGGCCGGAGGAAAAAAATGATGCATGCTCTCGTATCGCTGAGATTGCTGTACGCTCCATCTCTCCTCCAGGAATACCACTTTGCGGACGAGTTACGGCATCAGCGAGCGAAGTGTGAAGGGAGGCGGGAGAATCTGCAGACGTAGGGGGAGAAGAGGTAGTGTAACAGACTGGAAAAGGGTCTAACGTAAGCGCAAAAAACAAGCCTACTAATGATGTCCGCTGGAATGTAGTGACAACCATTATGCTTGGAACGACAACGTCAGATCGGGTCACGGGTTGAAAGTTCGTTAAAACGGCCGAAGGAAAAACGCCGTTAAGCGATCTCCGTTTAGGTCGGTATAAAAAAGGGAGAAATTACGTGGAAAATAGGTTCTTGAACGAATGGATCGCTAAAGTGTTACCGACGTGCGAACATTCCAACTTAACAAAGAAGATTAGGAATAATGCGGCCAGCCGAGTGCATTCGCTGCCAAATCAACAGGGATAAGAGAAGAATAACAATACAACAGCCAGCTGTTGAATCGCAAGTGTAATTCAGTGTAAACCAATGAGAGGAACAGAAGCCCGGTTCCTAGAATCGTGCATCGTCTATTTTCTCTATCGTAAAGTATTCGGATCAAATAAATTGAAGGATAAAAACAGCTGACTTCGATAGTATGACAAAGACGGAATTATAATGCGTGGCCTTCATATTGAAGACAAAAACAATGCTCCTTAACGTGACAAAACGCTGCATTGCACAACAGTCATGGAAAACGTCCAAGAAAAGAACTCGAGTTCGAAGAGAGTTTTAACTACTTAATCGTTAAAAATTCCGCCAGAAACACGAAAACTAACAAGCGTGACTTCATGGTCGCACAATTCAATAGCAATGGATTGAGATGGGCACTAAGTCTCACTAATTTAAAATTGCAAAATGGCTACATAAATGCTAAGGCTATATTTAAATAATAATTTTGTTTTTGATTTCCGCACTTTAAATATATTTCGACCGGTCTCTGCTAAGTCGCCATTACCAATAATATATAAAAATAATGAATATCATCAACAATAAATATAAAACATAGGATTACTTGATCAGAAACAGCCAAGGCTGTTTTAGAGGAATTATTTCCTTATTATAATTTATTAAATCTTCCTTATTATTACTACATAAATCTTCTCAACGTTGCAAGAACAACCACATTCTATAAGTTACCAAGCAATACAAAAGTGGACGGGATACTCAGTAACATCGGCGTTAGAAATATGGCTCCAGAAAAGCTCATACCCCATAATACGTTTTAAAACTTCGCATATCTACTCACTCCACATGATGAAGCACAAATGAGGGACGATTCGAAAACAAGCAAGCGAACCCAAAGTTTCGGGAGTATTTAAAACGGAAGAAAAGGGAGCATCGGTGCGAGGAAGAATGTTAAAGGCAGATTTTAATCTCCTCTCTAAGAAGGCATCGTGAAATATATTCCTCCACCGGGGAACTCCGTCTACACAAGTTTGATAATCCTTCAACGTCGACTCCGAAAGCACGTTCTCCAACAAAAATTCTCCCGACGCAAGCCCAACGTCGGCACAAGACGGCGTCGAAGTGAAAAGCTCGCGAAATTGCCACTCCCCGTAAAACGGAAGGGGGAGACTTTCGTCAGAGATTTAGGCGTGCGACAGGAGGCTGCACCGCAACAGGCGATCTCGCAGCACGCCGATGCCGCCGCTTTATCGATGCTACCCTTGACACGCGCTAAACGCAGAGCAGCTCTGTCAAGGGCTGACATTTCAGGAAAAGGATGAATATTCCATCAGGAATTAAAGAATTCTTCCTGAGTTTCGAAAAAGTATGCCCAGGTTCAGCAAGATTTATTTCCGTGCTTCTTTAATGAGACATAGGCTGGGAAGTTCTGATTGTAAAGACGATTCATGACTAAAACAGTGGAATAGCAAGGAAAAGGATTTGGGTAACTTTGCGGACTAGGGCGTGCATCCATGACAAATTTCAAGGGAAAACGGACTTAAGAAAGTATGACGGGGACGTGAATCGAACCCGGGATCTTCCTCTATCCGAAAGACGGCTTTAAGTATTAAAATTTCCATCCATTGTGTTATAAATGGAAGCATACAGCGTATTTTTCTATAAAAATCTAAAAATATCCCTTTTTTGATTATGTTAACATATATAACCCATTACAAAATTACACTGTTTTTATTCATTATCTAAAATGGCTTTCCACAAAGTAACGCCTGATCATCTAGATTTCATATATAACTCATGCCTATGATAAATCGAGCGCTCATGTAACTTGTCCCCAATTACGTTGCACAAATAGCAAATAACTGCCTACCAACCGTTTGATCACTATTTTATCTCTCAAACTCGCATATTCAAGTTCGCGACCTCGTTTGACGATAGACGATAATCGTATCAGCCTTCGAAGCTTTGCATATCTGCAACGCTCTGCTATTAGCATGGAAATTCAAATGTTTTCGCTCGTGCATTCGTCGTCATAAATAAAGTTCAAAAGGTTCGAGTGTAAATCGTAATTTAGATTGGAGCAGAAATAACATTAAGGATGTTTCCATGAATCTGATTTAAAATGCACAGTATATTGCGATTGCGGAAATGGTGAGAATTGATAGAACATTCAATATTAATTCGCATAGTTTATTCAGTACCTCGTAAAAAAATTTCCAATTGGATACTTCTGCATTGATAAGGATTTATTTATTATGACATAAAATGGGCTACGAGTAATAAACATTTCATTTACTCCTATAAATCATTTTTAATCGCGTAAATCATCAAATATGATGTAAAAATTCTTAACTTTTTCATTTTTTTTAGTCTTCCGCGGTTTTGGGAATTAATTTTGAATTTTCTATTTAGCATGCATCATGCATCAGCCTAAGGGTATATAAATAATTTTTAATGTGAATAAGAGGTATTATTTTGTACTGAATGAGACATAGCTATGACTTTGTACAAATTCTAACTTTCCAAACAGAAAAAATGAATAATAATTCCAAGTAGGAGGCTTCTTCGAATCCATATTTCCTCGATAATTATATACTATTTTCAGCATAAATGTTTGCATGAATTACTGGAAAAATCAAATTATAAAGACCTAAGTAATTAGTACCGCTATTCTTCCAGTATCTTTGCTGTATATTTGCTTAACTGAGTAAAACGTAAAAAAGGTAAAACATTTAACAACACGTACCTATGCTTAATTCCATCGGGATTGGTTTTAACAATTTTTTACCGAAAACAAGTTAAGAACGAATATCACCATGTATAAGCCTCTAGGATTTGAAGTATTAATTCAGTATTTTTAGCAATCGAAGCATTTTAAAAAAGCTGACTTTCCATGTAATGCAATATAGTCAGTCCCGGTTTTCCATTCCTCAAAATACGCACTGTATATTTATATTTTACTGAATGCAAAACATTATTTCGTCTGAGAAGTATAGAATTCACCATCAAGATATTCGTAAGTTTGCTCGTTTCACGAAAACTATTACGGCAGCAGAGTTGCAACAGGAATCCCAATTTCCTCGAAACGAAATTTTATCGACGATTCGGTTGCTGCATTAATTGCGTTTCCTTCCTTAAGTTACTTCCGGGTTTCCGATTCGCGGGGAGCACTAACCGTGGCGAATTATTAGCAGCGACTATTTGATTACTTCATGAAAGAATCTTCTCGTCGATTCGATCCTTAATGCTGTTGCTTCTGCTTCGTTGATTTACACGGACGAGGGTCAGAGTTTATCTGGGTAAGTGATCGGAATGAGATATGAGATTTGCGATGCGCATTGCAGTATTCAGCAACAAGGCACGCAGAAATGCAGTTGGATGAGCTCGGATAAGAAGAGTTTAGATAAATAAACGTTTAAAATGTGCTTATATTCATTTAAACATGATAAGATTTGATGATATTATAATAACTCTGTACAGGTGGAAGATAAAAATTTGATGTCTAATATTTTCCAAATGGAAACTCGACCGCTTCTATGAGGAATATTCCAGCTAAAAACTAATTTACGAAAATGATAAATTAATTTTTAAGCATCAAAATTTTCTCTGTACTGAACAAAGAAATGAGGGACACTTATTGAATTTTCACGCTACAGTTCCTAAGTGTGTTTTTTCGATTGAATTACACAGCAAGGGCTATGAAAATAAAGATTTTAAATCGATCATAAGAACTACCATCCATTTCCTGATTTTGTTTTAATTTTTGATGAAAAACGAAGTCTTGCCAAAACTAAATAATACACAGAAGATATGAACAAGGAAGGAGATATTTCCGAAATCAGATACCTCAATTTTTTCAGACGAATAAAAGTATTTCATGACTGTTGGCAAATGCATGATCACAGCATGCAAGTTTAGTAAATAAACAAAGTATAAACGTTAAGAAAATATTGTAGTCTCGCTATTTAAAGGGACGATATTTATCTCCTACCATTATTATAAATTTATTCATAAATCCCTTTTATACTACTTAGGATAATAGATATATTAGCATTTAATTGTTAGAGTAATGAGGGAGAACATTCCCAAAGGTATATAAATAATTTTAGCATAATCAAAATATAACATTGGTGTATAAGGAATTCATTCCTTTAGGATTGTCAGCTTCGATATTGTCTTCAGTTAAATTAGTAAGAACCAGATGTTAGAAGAATACGTCCAAATATTGACCGTATTCAATTTAATTTTTTTTCTTTGAAGATATAACAATATTTGAGAAATCTGAAACCGATTAAATTGTGATAGTGATAAATATATGACTACAATATTAGGAACTTTTATTCAAAAAAATCTTGTGATACTTACTTTTAAGGAAACGCTAACTTCTTAATTCATACAGGATGGTGAAATATTATTAACTGGATCAAAGGAAAGCGATTTTGATAAACCTTTTTAGCGACGATGGATGAGTTGGTGTGCTCTGTCATAATTAGTCCTTCCATGGTGGGCAATATTCATTACTGCCTCCATAAACGGAAACGAGATAGCATTGTTGGAGTAATATGCAGTGTACCACGTGACTAGGGTGAAGATTACGGCGTATTGTTTGACCTCCGCTTATCTACGACGGAAACCCAAAGCAGGGTCATCTATTGAGGTGGAGCGTACAACAAAACAGCAAGATAGGAAGGAGAAGAAAAGGTAATCTTTCACTTTTCCACAATTGAACACCGACTCCTTATGGAGCTGGCGAAATCAAGGAACAATTCAGAATGTGTGGCAATAAAAATCGGCGGAACTGAAAAGCAAGGGCATTCTATCAAATATCCAAATCGTGACTAACAAGGAGAGGTCGCCAGAATGAAGTTCTGGATTTTGATGAGACCTATTTCATATTGAAGTAGACATAGCGAAAGTAAAAAGTGTGAGAGGTTTCGTCCACATAGGCCTTGGTTCCTGAGAAAATTGACAATAAAAATATCGTTTTTGTTGATTATCCTACGGAGGTATGCTTCCCTGCATAGCAGCAGATGCTCCCGATGTCGGCTGTGAATCGCATGGACCTGCTATCGAATTCGTTGTTGGATGTGTTTTTTCTTACTTTTCTAACCTTCATTTTCTATAACTTAATTTTTGAAATAATAGCAATCACTACAATTGATTATTTCCTCCTTTTAACATTTTTACGAGAATTACTAAATACATTCCTAAGATAATCTGCTTGTGATCTCATATGTGGTACTGCCACCAATTTTTTCATCGAGAATATGGTTTTATTGACTAATTTACAAGTATACTTATTTTACTTTGAAAATGATCGAATTAAGTAAGTACTATTCCATTTAGGAATATAAACAAAAGGTTCAGTAGCTTTTCACCTTCATAACTTCAACAATCATATACAGGGTGCACTGATTCTTGATACCTGGCTGTTTAATATGCTTACTGCTGATTAAAAAAATGAATGTTTTTGTAATTATGGAAATTACTATAATTGATTCCTATTATGTATTTAGTTGGGCAGGGATTCGTCGACACATTCGTAAAATTATGTTTAACTGACCCTGGATATGGTCTGTCATGAATTAATTCTAATAGAATGAAATATCTTATTGCTATGGTTTTTCATTAAAGCTAATTTCATGCACGACCCTTTGATTGATACAATTAATCACTGATTTGATATATTCTAAATCAATTCCTATGATCTCAAAGAAATTTACAAGAATGTTCATTCTGAAATAATTGAGATAATGAATTCTAGTGGTAAATAACTTGGTTTATCATACCGTTGTAAATATAGCAGTAATTGACCGCAAAGTAAATAAAAAATATTAATTCGAGCATTTTATTCATTAGATTTTTTCTGAACATATATTAGGATGATAACAATCAAAAAACAAGAGAAGCACAGAAAGGAGAAGCACCATGAACATCTTATAAAGCTAATTTTTGAGCACTTGCACTTATGTTTTTGGACATCTTTAGGAAAACAAACCTCTCGTAAATTCCGAAAAACACTTCTGTTATCTACCAGTTTTGATGCACACCATGAATATTCTAACATGTCTTTGAATGAAATCAAGATGTTCAGGCGTTACTTTGTGGAAAGCCATTTAAGATAATGTATAAAACACTGTAATTTTCCACACTATCACACACACCATGTCTTTGAATGCTGGAGAGGATAACTGATTGTGGATTAAAGAGTGGATTCTAATGTTATCCTCACGGAAGGAAATTTCCCTTTTCTCCTGAAGCAAAAATGTACAATTCTGGAGGCGCGCAATAAATTGCTTGACCTATCTGTAGAAGTAAACATCACAAGGTTGGCATAAGGATGTACACTTCGGTGGAATAATTTTCACACAACACGTCGGTGCAACATCATCGTTAGTGAATAGTTCATCATAAATTGCATTATTTGTTTGCCCTCCACAAGAGTCTATTATTAAGAAAAACTTCCGATTATCTGAATTGGGCCTCATCACAGTTTTAAGGAATGTAATAAATAAGTTAGTTGTGAGTTTACCTGATTTAGATGAAACAACAGAAACTTTCGAAAATTCTCTCTCTAGTTTTTTTACATTTTCACAAACACGCGGACCAAATTCACCTACAGATTCCTGCATACACAAAAGAACTTTTGGAAGTAGCTTTCCTGAAGCAGTGAATGCATACTGCGCTGTATAAGAATGTCTAATTTTTTTCAAACTCCCAAGAGCCACTTGCACAGTCTTCTCTCCTTTTTCTGTAAGTGTTCTCTTTATTTCCCCCCTATATGCACACCCAGTTTGGTCTGTATTAATGATCAAATCAAGATTATACTCAGGAATTAGCATTCTTGCCTGATTTTGAAAAAGCTCGGCGGATTTCACTATCTCCTCTAATGACGTTCGCTCGCTGGTTGAGACATATCGGGTAACTTTCCGTTGCAGTATTCGGTGCCTCTTCTTGAAGGATTTTATCCAAGTCGCACTCGCAGAGAATTCAAACTCCGGCGAGATATGCTGAAACGCCGCCGCAATGGACCACTCCTGCAAGGTTCTCGTAAACACAGGTTCATTTCTTTTCCTTGCTTCAACAAACCGATCATGTACCCATCTGTCTATCATTTCCAGTTTATCGTATTTTGTTCCTCCACTTCTAATATCCTTTTCCCACACTGGAAGCAATCCTTTGTTCTATAAGAGCACTGAACCTTGATTACGGAGGGTTGAAAGGCTCCATTTTGGGTGCTCTTTTGCCAAATTTGCCAGCTTAATTTTAGTCACCAGTGAAATGTGATGATAGCTGGACTTCTTCGAACTAGGTTCGTAGGAGGATTCACTCTCGTCTGTTGGCGATGAAGTTGAACTCTCTGCTTCCACGGCTTGCGTATCCTCGTCCAGGAGACTGGCACAATCCTCGTTCATTTCCATCTCTGCAAAAGGTTCGTCCTCTTCTTCAAACTTAAAATTATCCAAAACTTCCAGAAATCGTCGAAACATTTCTTCTCCGATTAATTTCGAACGAAGGGAGACAACAGCGTATTTGGGAACATCGATAACCTTCATCTCGCGTAAGGTTTCTGTTTTATTAAAATATATATATATGTATGTATATATGAGTAAATTGTCATTAGATTTTATGTTCACGACGTTAACAGATAAATATATGTATTAAATAAACTTACCTTCAAAATTAAGGGACAGCACCCGTTACATCATCTTTGCTAAAATTTGGTTTCGACTCCGAAAAACTGTCTGCTGAACCAAATCCACTTGATGGACCAGGAACCAGAACCTCAGCGTCCATCATTGCACGATATCTACGAAAATAAATTCCTGGTGTACGCAATTCACAAGTCCGAATGCTTTTAGAAACGTTTCTTTTTCGCAGTGGTCGTCTCAAAGGTTGGTCTTCAACTAGTACAAAAGCCTAGAGAAAGTCTGCTAGCTGCTGTCAACCAATATACCGTTATTCGATACAGTTATCCGATTTCCAAAGGGTTGAAGGAAGCTGAGGTAGGGTCCTATCCTTTAAGTTTCCTCACAGAAAGTATTCTAAATATCCTTCGCTTTCACAGCCTTTCTTGGGGTTTCCATTTGGAATCAAATTTCAAGTCCACTACTCCATTCTATTGGAGTAGTTCCATGGCAGCAACATATACAGGGTCAGTTAAATATAATTAAATGAAGGTGCCGAATAATAAGCATAGTAATTGCTATTATTCCTAAAATTAAGTTATAGAAAATGAAGGTTAGAAAAGTAAGAAAAAACACATCCAACAACGAATTCGATAGCAGGTCCATGCGATTCACAGCCGACATCGGGAGCATCTGCTGCTATGCAGGGAAGCATACCTCCGTAGGATAATCAACAAAAACGATATTTTTATTGTCAATTTTCTCAGGAACCAAGGCCTATGTGGACGAAACCTCTCACACTTTTTACTTTCGCTATGTCTACTTCAATATGAAATAGGTCTCATCAAAATCCAGAACTTCATTCTGGCGACCTCTCCTTGTAAGTTCCAAAAGTAGAGCTTTTGGGAATTCGTTTCTAATGCTGGTTAAAAACCCCTCTAGCAAGAAAGCTCCTGGGGAAGGGAATACAAAGATATTGATTCTGTCGTGGTGAGTGGTACCCACACTTCCTTCCTCTCCTCCCTCGGCTCCGGTGGTTGACCGTGCGGAGGCAGTTTGAAGGATGGAAAGCGAAATGAGGATGGGTTTCCCTGGACTAAGGCGACTGATATTCTAGGCAGGTGTATCGTGCTGAGCAGTGGATGGTAGCGGCACGAGGATGGGTGGCGGGAATAGGATCCGGTTTAATGGGGCGAAGGAGGAGGTCGGATGGGGCGGGGGAGGAGCCTAATTCCGTCGGCATCGACCCTTGCACTTCTCAGCCACCCCCACCCCTCCCAGAATTCCACTCCAGGAGTCGAGGAGCAAACACCCTAGCCCTCCCCCGTCCCTCATGCAAAATATCTCCACCTGAGTGGAGAATATAGCTCTTAAAAGAGACACGTAATCGAAAGTGAAGGAGGGGTTGGGATCCGGCGCCAGAGAAGAGTTGTTTCCCTTCCACCCCCTCGCGGTAATCCTGACGCCACTTCCGGTCCATTCCAACTCGAGGATTAAGGGATTCCACTCGGAATTTCTGCCGTCGAACGCTTTCAAAAAATATTTTTCCTTTCGGTTTGGAGATCAGTGCGCTTTTCGCCCTCGTTTATTTAAAGTTTCTTCGCTGACGGATTGATTCCTTTCGCTTTCTTTATTCCGGGACAGTTAAGGGTCCATATCCGATGGGATTCGGATTTTAATTCGCCTCCAAAGCTCGGGATTAAGGGCAATGCAAGGAGATGTGCCTCCATTAACGATGAAAGTGAAGATAACTTTGGCTGCCAACGTTAAGCGGGAGTTTATCGAACTAAGGGATGTCGTTTATGTTACGGAAAGTGATAGAATACGCCTATCATTCAACACTTGAAGGCACGTGCATAAAGAAAAGGTACTTTCATTTATTTTACAACTGAAAAGAGTATGAAACATTATAAGATATTATTCGTCAATAACTCCCAACATTCACGAGAACAGATTACAACTAAAATACGTACAAAATATTGCAACAGATTATAGGTCCATAAGTATAATTTTTCTTAATTTCAAACTCTGAAGATTGGAATTCGAGAGGATGCCAGATGCCAGAATGAGAATGCCAAAACTCTAATAGTTTTGCATTGAAATTTACTTCCCGGCCAAGTAATGCACCATAAATAAACATTTTGAGGACTTTGCAATTCTGCAACCTTGTATCCCAGAAAAATAGGAATTGCTTCTGAATTTTTCGATGTCTCTTGTTATAGGTCTCAAATCATATTTCTACAGACGCATTCTGAATGCAAGCACGGAAGGAATTCCAATTTTGTCTCTATGAATTTTTAAATTCCAACTTTTTAATTAAAACTTTCCGCTGTGTACCAAAAAGGCGTGCGGGAATCCGTGCATTATTCTGGCAAAAGAAAGCATGTCCTAATTACACAGCACGGAAATCGCAAGGAATGTTATTTGAAATGAAAAAAATAGTCTGAAATCGTGAAATACATCTCTTGAGGAAAACAGATAGAATATTGTTAATGCGAACGGTATGAATGATTCGAAAATATATTTATCATAGGTCTGAGATTAGTGAAATGTATTCCCTATGATGTCGGACACATTTAAGTAATAACTTGTTGATATAAATGTGTAGCATATATTATAGGCGACTACTAAATTCATATCAAACAATCAAATCACTCAACAACCGAAGCATGGTTTATTTCGCTAAGGCTTAGGAAGGAAGACTTTACTACTTCCTCTAATAAATGAAAATCTGTCAGACATTTTTCAAGTCCGTTTTTCCTTGGGAAATGAAAATATGTAAATCCTTATTCCTGTCTATGTAATAACCCTGCAAGCCACCAATTAATTAAAGATTTTTAACTGGGTATTATAGTTATTAGTTATTTCGCTGCTATATCCTACATGAAAATTCAAATTATCATTTAGGATATAACAATTTACCCAAAACGTACAGAATGGATGATTTCTTTGATTAATTGATAGTCGGGTTTTCGAACAGCTCACTTAATTGATTAATACGATGATTAATTTGAATAAAATAGAATATTACATTACTATTTAGAGCTTCAAACTGAGTCAGTTCCAAATGTAGGTTTTTAACAAAATATATATTACTACTCCAACGCTTAAGGAATGGATTCGATTTGGAGCCATCTGCTCTCGCTTCTTTCACAATGAGTCCCCAGTAAACGACCGATTCGAGTTACGAGCTTATAAAGCACTGACCCCCTCTCACAAATCTACCAGGTTCGCTTTATAGTTTAATTCTTTGTCCTTTGAATTCACAGCCCTAGGGTCATAATTCGTACAAACACTTGTGCAAAGACGTGCAAAAAGGAGTAAATAATTCTTCGGGAACATTCGGTTAGAATTTGAAAATTCCATTTTCTCTGCAACGATGATACAGGCCAAAAGAAGCTTTGAGATAGAAAATTGCTATAAATCGATACTATCCGAAGGCAATTTTGGTCGAAATTTCCGGCTGAAAATTTATTTTCCTTTTGTAGCTTCAAAGATAAAATCTTTTAGAGAAATATGATGTAGAAAGGGTGAAAAGTTTCTTTTGTAAATTTTTCCGAACTTATCACTGCCTCTTTCACGTCATTGAATATACATTTTAATTCCAACTTTTCGTTAAATAAAACTTGTAGATGAACCATTACAGAAAAATATACGAAACACTGAAGTAAAAGGAGTAACAAACCTTTACAAATTTAATACTAGACTTTTTTTTATAAATATTGAATTGAATTGGATATTGAATGAGGAAGCAGAAGAGCCAAATTCAACCGCTTATTAGGTTTACAGTGCATATAAATAAGTGTTTCCTATATTTATCTCATTTGCTAGGTCATGTTTCGCATTTCAATTAAATAAACACGGATTAAGGAAATTGCTCTAAATGCCTATGAATTTCATTAATAGGTAATGATTAAAATAACACAATGGCAAGCGTGTCGTTAAACAGCAATTCCCAGTGCCTCTGCCAAAAAAGCGAACTTTTTATCGCAATATTCTGTACACACCACGCAATGTTTAATGTCAAGGTTGAGGTCAACTTTCCATGGCGTACTTGAACAAGCAGATAAATGGTCGTGGAATATGCTATATCACGAAAACTGCCCAAGCCACCAGCATAATTACTGTTCTGCTTTCCATCCCTTTGTATTTCGGTTAAAACTGAACAGACTCCGACTGCTGGCAAAAAAAAGCGAGCTCAGGACCCATGTTTCAACTATTCCAGAAGAGACTAATGTGTACGGATATTCCATTTGAAACGAGGATGCAGCTATGATGAATGACTAACATCCATCTAGGATCAGCAGGCAGCGATGTCATAGGAATTCTTAACATGTCCCTACTGGCGCAAGAGAGAAAGTTAATTGCTTTGCAATACCATTCTATAAATAGCACTGAATGCGGAACTAGTGAAAAATCATCTGGAAAAAACAGAGTGAATTGCGAAGACAATGAGTAAAAGATATCGAATCTGCGACAGCATCGTACTTATGCTTAAAGACAGCAGTTTAGCCTATAAGTAAGAACTTGATTCTAATTTCATACCACAATCATGCAAATTTTCAGAGTAATTTAAAATATTAAGCAGCATTATATATGTTTTATCAATCCTTAAGAATGTCAGGGTACGGAAAAGTAAATCTACCTCATCAAATATTATATATAATTATTTAGATGTACTAAGCTATGCAAAAGTTTACTTCTCAGGTCTATGAAGTGATTTTCTATTTACACTAGCGAGTTCTTTAAATCAAAATAAATGTATTAAATTAATATAATACGTAAATTCGGATTCAATGGCTTATATGTCATCTAGTAATGTAAAAAATAATACCAGCTTAATTCTGAATATTATTCTGATAACAACTATGAAGAATAGCAATACTTATTAATTTGTCTAATATTTGTTAAAATAAATATAATTAATACACATTCTATTTGCAAGAAGAGTTATAAAAAATCAGTTTAATATCATGAAGCCTTCAAAGAGCGACTTCTTAAAACGGTCTATATGCAATACAATTTGAAAAGAGTTCATTAATTTTTAATTTTAATTTTCATTAAGTTTATTAAAGTGTATCTTATGAATATCAACATTGTTATTCATAAGATATGGAAATAAAGAGTGACTAAACATCAATATTTACTCATACACACCATTTCGTATATTATTTGGGTAAGTAATATCCTCACTTCAATTGGAGAAAGGCTTCGCATCTCCCGTAAAAAGATTAAATTCTTCAATTCAAAGCTAAAACTTTGTCAAAAGGACCTATCAAATTCTCTTATCAAACAAATTGGTCTTGTAGAAATCCTCATTAGAGCACATAACAAAAGTTTGTTATAAATCTAAAACAATGTCTAACTGAAAGTCAGTTGAACGCTTTTTCTTTCGTGGTTACTTTTTTTAACTTAACTACTTCGAAATAGTTTCGGAAAATAATTTGATTCCTACACGGAGATTACGAAATTGGCTGAGTCCTGATACCATCGTTCTATTTTCGGCCGTTTTCAAAATACTGCATCTATGAAACACCAGGTTTTTGAAACCTGAAAATAGAGGGAAAGTGACCTTGGTTAACGATTGAGTCATACTCAACGGTGCATATAAGGGAAGCCTCTACGCCTCTCGCTTTTTAAGAGTTTGGTGATCCATGGCGCTCTTATCCCACTTGGCAGCCGAAGATGCGAGCCCGTTACCAGAGGTTTTGCTGTCAAGGTCTTATCCAAACTGAATGCATCCAGAATTTTAACACGGATGAATTATTTGGGATTCAATTTGGTAGGATAATCTACTCTATTATCCTACCATCTTGAATTGCTTTCAGGAATTAAAATTTCCTAAACTGGCTGATGATTCCGGCAGTGAAATATTTGGCAGTTTCTGTTTATATATTCAACATAACATTTATATTTAATTTTTAATTGGTATTATTTTCAATTGATGATTTTTTGTATAAAAATACTAAATGTTGAAGTTTTATCAGACTTTCTTTATTTTTTTTATATTTTTATCTATACATTCTTATTATATTACATCTTGTATGTATCAATCTTATCTCTATTAATTGCATATGTATATAAGTTTTAAAATTGTGCTACATTTACTGTAATTTTAATTTTGCCCTTTTTATATTTATGCCATTTTTTATGATTCTTAAACTGTAAATGGGGTAAAACCCGTAATAAACATTATTATTATTATTAGATGAAATACTTTTTTAGAATTTTAATTCAAATATTAATTTGTTTGTTATTTTATTGATATAAAAGTGTAGCCTAGATAAACCTATACGAAGGTTTTATAGAGCTTAAAATTTTGGAGTATAAATGCTTGCTTCTTTTAAACAACGCTTTATATTTATTGTACAACTTTCATCGATGTGACCAAAGTAAATTTTTTATACCCAAATAACATATAAAAATCAAGGATAATATTAATGAAGAGCTGGTCAATTTTAATTGCCTTTAAAATTGAAATTTAATTATATACGGTCGTATGAATCCAATACAGATTTAATGAAGCCTACATTTTTGTCGGCCCTCCGGAATTTATGAAAATCATAACGAAATTAAAAATCCATCAACGGTGCATTTTAATTCTATGATATAACGACGAAACGTTTCCTAATATTTTGTTTTTCTCGACGCTATTAATCATTGAGAGGTACGTCAGTTCTAATTCCAGTATTACTTAATCTCCATGAAATCATAGTCGCAAGGGAAGAATTAAACTAATTAAGGGTATACAAATAAGTTAGTGAAATCAAATAATCGGTTCAGCGAAATGAATAGTAAAATAAATTTAGTAGATTAAATGCATGATGTATATCCAGCTGATAATTGGGAGTAACTGATAATATGTAAATTATTTAAGCAAATGCAAAAATCTTATCATTCAAAAGAATATCAATTTAGATCTGAAAATTGGATACAAATCATGCATTCCAATTCTTACAGTACAAGGTACATACATTGAGGAATCAAAATTTCTATGATCAATGACACAAATTTCTTAAATTTTAATCAAAATTAAATTAACTCTAATCAAGCAACATAATTTTTCTTTCTTCAATTTCTTCCGCCATAATGCAAGAAAGAAAAGGTTAAGGACAAATGTTCAAAGAAGTAATTGGGTATCTCAGGCTGAATTCGTAAATTTTCGTATTTAAAAGTTTGTACAACTTATAACCCAAATAAGTATGTTTTTGTACGAGTGGAGTTTTAGAGAACATCAAAAGATTCCTTTAATTAGACGAAATCCGAGGTGAGCACAGCAATAAAAACACTCTCCCCACTAATTAAAGTTTTCAACCTTATCCTTGCGAGACACTTTTTAAAGTTTTTCAAAGCAAAGAGCTGTAAAAACGACTCGAAAGCTTTTCTTTATGCTTCCGAGCTCCAGAAGTGGGAGTGCATTTTAAGAGCACTGAAGGATACTCGTCTATGTAACATGTTTCTAGCGTAACGCTGTCAGTACACAACCTTCGACGCGAAGGTCGTAAGTCTTCGCGATTACGAAGTGAGAGCGAGCATAGAGATTTATGGAAAAGAGAAATCCATGGAGACAACCGAGAGAGCCTTTCTAGTTCGACTATCGCGAACTTTCGTGATGCAAAATGATGCATTCGAAGGACAAGCGTAAGTCACTCTAATTAGTCACGGCAGCAGCTCGATATGGTCTATTCTAATTAAACTAGGGGAGTAGTACTGTTTTTACCGAGGAATGTCAGCAAGGCATACCGCTTCGGATGTGTAGTCATGCATGCCATTGGATTGTATGGTCTCTTAGAAAAGCGTAACCTTTTAAAGACTTAATTCACGGTACAAGGTAGACAGGCAGGTGCACATTGATCTTTCGTTGGAATCGAGAACTCATTGTATAATGAATGAATAGAATTATAATACAATATTAAACTACTTAAAGAACGTAATTATCACAATGGTTATTGTAAAACAAAACATTGAACTTACGCAACATATAATCAGTAAATAATTTATTCTTGATAGTTTTCTCGAACTAATAGTTTCTAATGGACTATTGATTGAGTAAACAAATGGTAGCTAAGTGAAGGGCATGAGTGGAATTAGTGATTCGTGAATAAACAGAGCCCGGATATATGAATGGCTAAGATCTAGTTAAATCTATCCACATCAGGTACGCTAACAGCATTAATATCTTACAAGAAGACCTTCCTTAGAAAATTAAGTATTTGAATTAAGACAATGGTGGTATTTATGAATCTCTCATTTTAAGAAATAATTTCCAAATTCACAAGAATCACTACTGTAGTGATTGCTAGACCGTATTGCAACTCTTCGAGAACTATTTAAAATAAACTAAAAATTCAAATTTTGATTTCAAGTACATCAGCTCGAATGTCGTAGAATTATCGACTCACTGTCAGTAAGATGATGAATGTTAGAGTCAAACCTAAACCAATGCAATCAATAATGCATTGTCGTTGTCGCAGAACGATATCGCGTGCTGAAAACGGAAAATAAGTTGACTTTCTTGGTGTAGAACGAATTCAACATACTAATAGAGAATACAAAGGATGTCTTCTAAAAAACTTAAACCAATGTTTGAGTGCGGTAAGGCACGCCACTTCGCAATGAAATAAAAAACGTTCCGCTCCGAGTCACTCGCTCGCCGCGAGCTGTGTTATTATTAGCCCCATCCGATTTAGCAAGTGAAAAAGCGACTGACTCGCACGTTGAGGATCTAGCGGAAGCCAACTTGCTATCACAGCCATTAAGTGGTCATTATACTGGTTATTCACGCTTAAGAGATTCTTCTTTCGGGAGCAACGTCCAGAACTTCATCTTGGGGTAACTCCCACCGACTGGAGATGGAATGATAAAATTAAACCCGGCAGGTTAAGTTGGGGAAATGGGATTTGTATGAATCCTATTTAACGGCAAATAAGACAAACAAAATGGTAGAGTAGAAACAATAAATGCCACGGCTTACCTGCTGTTTTGAGGAGATGGCTACCCCACGGAAGGTCGTAAGCCCCGGGAGGCAAATCACTCCACAACGTCCACAGTCTGTGGCGGGAAAAAATAGCAAGCAATCCTCCAGTCCCTCCCAAAACAAATCAGCCGCTCAGCCACTTCCCGACCGAATGTGATTGTTTTCTTTTCGTCTCTCCTCTTCACAAACAGGCGGGGAATCCCCGCTTAGCGTCACTCCCGTGTAACACTCCGGGAATCACGCCCTCACCTTTCCGAGGGCACTATTGTCGTTTCGGGGGGCAAAACACTCCCTGTCGTTCGCTTTGATTCCTATTAGCATTCGCCGGTTAAAGGGGAATCGATTCGGAGCGTCTTCGGCGCAGACAAATTCCACCGGCGCCACTGACAACAAAAACGCACAGAAACCACTTCCGATTAGCGCCCTCTGCTTCGATCGAATGGGTCCGCAGAGGGAAGCGTGGCGCGGGGTTTATCCGACGCCGGTTCGGGCATAAGTCCAATCGGCGACTGCGAGAGAACTGACGGGAGCTCGCAAACGTGCCGGTGAGGGGAGCGGCGTCGAGTGGGAGGCGCAGGGGAAGGAAGGGGGTCGCGCGTGGGGGTGGGTGTGGGAGGCAGTTTACTCGCGCTCCAGCGCTAAAGAAGGCCCGCCAACCGTGACACCGGCGAATTAACGCACGCTCACCTTGCAGTGTTCTGCTGTCGAGGACCGCGAAGGTTAAATGCGACACCGCGAATCAGTGGAAATGCCGTGGCACAGCGCCATCGGAGGTGGAGTGAGGGAAGTCCCGCCAAAATCCCGAGGCGCCGTCTGGGAGCCCGCGCTTTTTACGGCTTTCCTTTCTCCTTTCCAACCGTTGAAACTTTCCACTATTCTCACCTTCCTCCTCAGCCCGCCGGAAACGGAAATGCACTTGTCTGAATTTTTTTCTCAAGTCACGCGAATCGCTGGTACCGAGGTAAATGGTGCCGCTCTCTGTCACTCTCACGCTCCTGAGTACGCGGTGGGAAACGAAAGGAGACCTGCGCATTTCGTGGCTTCGTCTGATTTTTCCACTTCTTCGCGGACGAAACATCACAATCAACGCTAACAGTAAGATTTAGCGGAGGCAATAAGAGATTTTAAAATATCATTGTAGTCCTCTCTTAGAAAGATTTTCCTTCTTGCTGCATTGAATTAATCGATAGTTTTAGCACCAAAATCGATAACTTAAGTATCACAGTCCCCAATATTTAATGCATAATTTGAATTAATTGAGTTATCTCTTCAGAAAAGACCATAGACATAAAGTTAAATTAATAAAACAGCGAACAAATATTAGTAAATTCTCTTTTCTAAATCGTGCTATTACGGATTGGAATGATTTGCCTGCTGGAGTCTGTGAGCCCTTCCCAAAACATCATAGGGAGTTTGCAAAAAGATTGGGTAAAAATATTAAGGACGAGTAAGCTTGACGTTGACGAGTACAGGTGGAGTATGTAGAGTGAATATATATATTTTTGTAATTAAAAAATGTAGATGGGATTTATAATAATATGTGTAATATATGTATAAGTGTTACCACCAGACGATAAGTCCACTTGTAGCATTTTTACAATAATAATAAGTTACCAAGATCTAATTGGCGGGATGAGCCGTACCAGGGAAGATTAGGAGTGAGATAATTTACTCTTGCGTACCTCACCAAGCTAAAACGCGTAACATTTCCAAGCAAATGAAGCATAATTCCTCTAAGAGCAATACGTTTCTTAGCATTGAATACCTGGATATAGGAAGCAGATTGTACTAAGGCATAAAACTGAGATACGATCGACTTCAAAATCAACAAGAAAAACTTACAAAAGAAATATCGATTTCTCCACGAAGTAAACCAAAAAAGAAGCCACGTTACAATTTATCCCACTGATTTTAGATGGTATTAAAGATTTGCTTCACGATCCAGGTATTTGTCGAATTAATGGATTTTTTTTCCTTTCTTATCGCCTGCCTTAGATTTCGACCGTTCCGTCAGATGTTCCGAGAAGACGATTTTTTAGTGTTCTCCTTGGGATTTATCGGATCGGTTTTAAGACTGTCGTCTCAAGAGAAAACGTGGAGGCAATTCCACCATTTGTGTTTCATTGGTCTGAATGCCATTCGGTGGAAATGGCACGTAAATACTTCACAGGGATTTCTCGAATCCGGTTCACTGGATGGCTATTTGCACATGGAATTAAAATATTTCAGTATTCCACGAAGTGTGTAGAGTTGTAAAAGGAGATATTGCATGCAGGATGGCGTGATTGATTTTCAGGTTGTGGGAATACGTGTTGCTACCGCCTTATTCAATGCTGCCTGTTAACTCAGGGTTTAGTGAGTAATAAATTTGAAGATGTACTAATATAGCCAGTACACCTCAAATGTGATCACATAAATGAATGTTAAGTCTAAATTTTTATGGGCTAATATTACCAATTTCATAAAATTCTTAAAATTTAGACTAGATGATACAACCTGAGGATGGTCATGGACTCTCAAAATAAAAATGGAAACTCAGAAGAAATTCCGTCTCCGCTAGTCATTTTATGCTATTTCAATATCCTTTAGAATATCTAAGAATTTTTACGTGTAATTCTACTATGAAGCTGTGTTAATCTAATTATTGGTACTATACAACTTAGTAAAAGAATGATTCGACGGATAGAAAATAAACATGAATTGTCGCACCACTGAAAGAAAATTTAATGTTTCTGTCAAATAAACTTCTATGTTGAGATAACCCGGTTAGGAAAGAAATTACTGGAGCATATCAGTTACATCATTCTAGGATAACATCATTCATGAAGCTGAGTGTCCAAATAAGACGATGGTGACATCAAACCTAGGATAACCCTAACTCACAAAACGGTGTTTTCTCCTCTCTATACTCAAGCATAACACAATCAAATTTTAAGAACAAACTTCATAAGCTACTCCCGAGGAAGACAAAGCAGCCTAAATCGCTTTATCCAGGACCGAACTTCGATAGGCTCCACATAGAAGGCACTAAAATCCATCTCCGAGGATATCCGTTTTATGCGGAAAAACATCGGAGAAAGAAAGGGTTTAAAAAGGGACTCGGAGCGAAAAAAAGAGGCACTCCCCCATTGAGTGCTGCGGGCGAAAGAACCGTCTTTCCCGCGAATCCTTTTTCCCAACGTCCACTTCTCCTCCATCATTTTCCGCGACTAATAGCCACTTGCAAAGCATCCTCTTAACTCTCTGTACACCCAACATTCGTCCACGAATCTTCTCCCCACGTAAACTCCGGATCTTCACAGGACGTCTGCTCTTCCCGCTGCGCCTTTAAACTCTTGTCTTCTCCCCGTTTCCCATTTCTCCATCAGAGCACCGACGGAAAGGGATTGGTGCGGTTTCAAAGAGAGTGGTGCGGGGTTTTGCGGCGCTCTGCATCACAAAGGGAGAGAGACAGTAGACAAAGTTGAGTCGGTAACAGCAGGGGATGCCTTTAGAAGGGGAAAAAATTATGTTAGTAGGATGATCTTCGCGGACGATTTGACCATAGACAAAGGAGTGTTTTTTGGCAAGATTACACGTCCTCTTTTTGGAGGCCGGAAGTGGATTTTCATTTAAACGTTTCTTTACGAAAGCTCCAAGAATAAGTATTGCTCGCGATAGTTTTTGTGCTCCTCATTGCTTTTTTACGTACTTTTTAGAGAGTTTTTGGGATACGGACCTCAGCTATGCACCATTATATTGCAGTATACTCAGCCGAGGTATGTACGTCAGACATCAACTCGGTTGAATTATGCTGAATGTTGTTTACAGGAAGAGCGATTTTAGATTTAATTTTATATGAATAAGCAGTAAATGCTATCCAGAAATCTATATACAAGTTTTCTTACGTAGTTTTATTATTTTTATTTTCTAATTTAAGGAATAACTACACATATTAAGGTTTCTGCTAGTTGAAGCAGTAAGTTTATCAACTTAGAGAGGGTGTTGTGGTTGATTATACCAAAAAACATAGAATAGTCTTATAAAAGAAACTATTGGGATGGAATATTGCTAAATTTAACTCTGGGATTCTGAAGGAAGTATTGCAGTCATTTATAGACTGCAAGTCGCGAGTTGGTCATTTTTCACTAATCGCATGTTTAATATATCATTTAGTACTCGATTATATGGTTAAAGATAGGGAGGAAAGGGATATGCCAATGAATATCATCATTTGATACATCCACTAAAGGTTATATCGATATCAAGCCTATTTACAATTACGTAAAAGAAGTAAACGTTTGTGGCATAATAGGAACACAATTTTCAATAATATTATATTGTTTAATTTTAATTGATTTATTATTTTGAAAACTATTAGGAACATATATTCCGCTTATTTCAGAACAAACGACAAATTCGCCGTATTAAAAAGAAAAAATATTGTAATGTTGTAAAAGGGGAAGAAAACTTTAAATGAACAAAGGTTGTCTTGGAAACAATCAGATTAATTACTTAACACTATGATTGGATAGCCAGCGAAAAATATGCGCATTATGTAAGAGCCCTTTCGACGGGGACTCTGTTGATGTATTTCAATAGTTTATCATCATAATTACCGTGAAAGGTATCATAGATAAATTCTTTATTTCTGACCCAAATTCGGCAACACCATGCCTGCACCAACTTTGCAAACGCACATTTTCTAAATGCCAATATGGCTATTATCGTTCACTTGGAACTTATAATCGATATCCGCTGCATCGGTCCATCGTTGAATGACGTAGAAACAATTCCATTTGGGACAAAGGGCTCCAAAAATACGCCGATGGAATGGGAGGAATGAATCTTTTAACATTGAGACAAGTGACACCATTTCCGTTACGGCGTTCTATGAAAGCGCCCGATAAAAAATAAATTCTACGTCATCGCTTCCAGGTAAATAAAAGTAGTGTTTGCTTCCAATATTCATTCTGCGGACCGCCCACGCTAATGACGTAACGTCCCTCAGCTCTTCTCCAAACGCTCTACCTTTTCCTCCTCCCTTGCCATTCATTTGGGAAGGAAGCCAAGGAGCAGAGGAAAAGGAAAGGAGCGAAGGAGACTGACGGAAAGAAAGGAAGACGTAAAGATGGGAAGAGGAACAAGAGAATGACTTTTAATGGATGAGGCGTAAGGAGAAGAAATTAAACGGAGGGACCGTTTTAATCATGGTACCCTTAACTTTTCAAGGCGTATCCCGATTCTTCGCCGGTGATCCCTTTGCGATTTTCCCTTGAAATCGGCTCCCTAACGAAACTAGTTTGTCTTCATTCCTTCCGTGTCATCCTCCTTCGTAGCTTCACCTCTTAAAGATTGAAGTACTGTTTTTAGATGTAACTTCTCCGAGGTATGATATCTTTCCTTCGTCTCATCTGCTTCGTATGTTCTTCCCATCTCTCTTTACACACTCACTCTGTCGTTCTGATCCTACCTCTTTTTCCCTTCAACGCCTTACCACTTTTAAGCTTTCTTTCATATTTTCTCCGAGCAAAAGTAGCCTTTTGAAGTGGTCGCGTTAGCACGCGCGTTATGTTTGCGTCTCCGTGAGAGAACTCCTCCGCGTGTTTCATCCTTTTAAATTTTTAAAACGCTGGATGGACTCGGATGAAACTTGGGGAGCTGGCAGTCCTCTCAGGCGCAGTCTTAATGGAATAGTTTGTTTCAAAGAAACCTCCTGTCCTTCTGCGAGATCGTGGAACAGACACGGAGCATTTGGAAACTAACGATTAGGGAAGACGTATATTTATCAAATAATTCATTAAAATGTTTCATTGCTTATGATTGTCATATGTGGTTTATGAATTTTCATTATTAATAAAAAAATCTAATTATTTTATAGTTTTAATTTTCAATCGTAATACATAAAACTTAACGTCACTGTTATAATGTACAGTGTACAATGAACTTATTAAAAAAGTGACCACTTATCAACATAAAATCCCATTTACATACTGACGAAGCTTTATATGATATATATCCATTTTCTCCGACCAAAGTATTACTCTACCGGTTTCCCATTACCTCAGCCATTATCCTAATATGTACTTCGAGAGATACAATTATGATACTTCCCTCATAATTGATATTCCTTTATCATCAGTGGATTGCAGCTTGCTTTCTTTTCTTTTTTCTCCTTCTCTTTTACTTATGTTCAATTCCCTTCCCAAAACCAACCCCTTTCAGAAGGATGCTTTTTTTCATTGCATTAGGAATTTGGACGACATGCCAAATGATGCCTTATAAGTTAAGCTGAAAAAGGAGGAGTATTATTATGGAAAAGCCTTGTCAAGGGGTTTTCGAAAATATATCTCAAGATGAAAGAAAACGATATAAGAAGGAGAGAACACCTACAAAAATATACATAGAAAAGGCGATAAAATTGTAGATAATTTAAAAGTCTAAATATCAATATACTGAGGAAATTTGTCATAATTAGAAAATTATTATGAAATAAAACCAGGGCCGTAAAGCTATTCACATCAGAAGATCAATTCCTGAAACATTCTAAGAAGAGAAACAAACGAGAAACGAAGGGGCAAAACAGACAAACTATTCAATATTTCAACCATCTAAATATTAACTCTACCAAGTCTAGCTCAATTTTATATTATAAACATACATTTGTGTACGACTAGATCTGTAATGTTACCTTACAGGACGACTAACTTCTTTTTGAAATGTTCCTGTCAATTTTACCTTCAAGAAACTTATAAATATATTATAGAAATGATAATAATATATTTTTACTTGAAAATTAATTGATCCTTACAATTGTGAGACAAATGGCGAATATTTCTTAATAGTTCATATTCTTTCACGAGGAGTGAAAATGAATTCAATTGGAGAAGACAGGAGAAAATATTCTAGTAATTATTATTTCCGAATAATAATTAGACTCGATGCCAAATCAGACAGAGTGCACTGCACCGAACTAAGTTCACATGTACGAATGCGGCAGTAGAAATAAAATATCGACAATTTAGAAATTGAAATTAGAGGCGAGTTTATATCAGCATCAAGTGCGGGTTCATCTCTGCTCCCTGAATATACAAAGAGCAAAGATCGCTTCCAGAGATAATTTGCTGTTCTCTTGAGTGGTTTAGTTTCCGGGCAATTTCATTAGGAAACTAAGAGAAATTACGCCTAAATTGGAGAGCTATCCAAATGCAATTCAATCGATTTGTTTTACGATAGTCCTAACTCAGTCTCCTTTTGAAACTCGAAAATCAAATTCTCCCCAAGAAATTTCACGCTTATCTACCTAACATTCCCTAGCTGTAATCCATACAGCTCAATTTCAAAGAGACTAATTGAAGCAAAATACAGTTTCACTAAGTGTGGAAGTCGCCGAGTTAGCTGCTTGCAAATTTCGAGGCTAGATTTTAGGTTAGATGCTAGGAAGGGCTGTTTAAGTCTCAATCCAATCCTTTTAATGAACTCGTTCTCCTCCTTTCATCCAATTTTCCTTCGGATTCCACGTAAAAAACGCACCTTCTAGAGAAGACGTAAAGGAAAACAATTATTCGAGGAAACTCTTTCAAGGTCTCCCTTTTCTCTCTGAATCTCTCTCTTTCCCTCCATTATCCCTCTCTTTTTTTCATTCCGGCTGTCTCTTCCGCTCAGACGCTCTTTTTGCCAACGGGGAGTTCTGCACACCTTCTCCTTTGCCTTCGTCCGTCCATTCTCTATCTCCTTCTGCATTTCTCTCCGCATTCCATCGTTCTCTCGGACTGCTAATTGAATCGTCAGAAAATTTATTCTCCCAACCGTGTCATTCTTCCGTGGCTAATTTCGCGGGAGGCGATGTGTAAGCTTCCGAAGCAGTTCTTGTTCGGCAGACTCACTAGATTAAAAAATGTCTGCGCGATGGAAAGAAAAAGTAAAGGAAATAGAAAGGAGCGTTACTTTTAAGCTTCTGGTTTTTTATTAGGAAAATCAACGAACGACGGCGACCGCTCCGTTCTTTTAATTGAACGTTATACCAACGATTCAGATGAAATATATTAATGATAATTATGATTTTTTTGACAACTTATATACACAAATTTCTAAAAACTTTCTTGTGTAAAAAAACACCTAATAAGATGTAAATTAATCTTGATCAATTTAAATTATATACAAAATTGACTAATTCCACTATCTAATGGAAAAAAATTCACAAACCATAAATATGAGTTTATTCTTTGAGATAGAACAGAAAAATTTAACGTTTAACATTACAATATAAAGTTAGTGTGTGACTTTTTCATTGTACACAAATTCCATCATAATTTTTATTTGTTACATCTCATGATTGCATAACAAAGAGTCTTCGTACTAGCATTATGATGCAGGGAACTCATAAGATCCCAGTTTTTATTGTTCGTTGTAAGAGCTTTAACAATAGCTATCGCAATCTGAAATTATATGTAGGGTTTAATGTAATAAGGCAGACATTTTTTACATAGTTCAATTCAATAAATCAAAGATATTATAAAAAACATAAAAATTTTAAATTATGTAAAATATAACAGAAACAATTTGGCATAAAGATAGTTGTGCTGGTTTACGTTTAGGTGTAGTTTATAGACTTACAAAAGTACAAAACACAAACACACTTGTACGAATTCCACAAATTTTAATTAAAATATAATTCAATTAAATTCATTAAAATTTGTGGAATTCATAAAAGTGTGTTTGTGTTTTTTACTTTTGTAAGTTTAAAATGAAGTTCCACCAAGTAATACTCGAGTTGATTTCTTTAAGTAGTTTATAGATTTTGCATGTGGTGATTTTAGCTAGGATAGTACGTTTATTAACTTCTCAACCAGATCCACATAGAAGAGAGAAATATTTTACTCAATATTCGTTTCACATTATTCTCAGTATCTGATGAATATCTGTCGTTTTCCGGGGTGCTTCTTACACCACTGCGTCGCAATTAGTTTCAGTTTTTTTAGGTCCCACTGACTTGGGCCAATGAAATGAAGAGTTTATCGACACAATTGTAACATGGCGCTGACTTATTTTTCGTCTCAAAGGACTGCGATATTAAGCTATCAATCCAGGGTAATCGCGTTTCAGTGTCGCACATTCGAAAACGACTGCTGCAAATGGAGTGTGAGTATGTCCTAACTGGGATACGATATCGACCATTTACGAGAAGGCGGGTCTTTTTGAGTAGATGGGAAAACCTTCTTCTTAATCATATTACATGTGAACTTCATGAGAAAACTAAAGATATTCCGAGTAAATTAATGAAAGATTTGTTGATGAGAATAATAAAATAATTTTCATTATCATAGGATTTTTATTTTTATTTTTTGACTCCTTTAATAATAGTCATAATTGAAGGAAACATTTTTTTCACTTCCTGTGCAACCTTTGTTTAAGTCCACGCTTTCCTGTGCTAAGTAAAACTTAATTTTCAACATTTGTAGGCATAATTAGCTCATAATTTTGATATTTTTCGAAAATTTGCAATTCCAAATTATCAAATGGTTACTTATACTTAAAAATGAGGAATAGTAATAAAAAGTATTAAAAATTATTGCTTACATTGCAGAAAATTATTTTCAGGTGCGAATTTTTGGTGGTTAATAAAATATAAAAATGTTAAATTTCCAAACAAATATAAAAAATTAAAGCTTAAAATATATCGACAATTATTTGCATTTATAAAAGCCAAATTTCTCACCTAATGAATCCCTTAGTTGATTTATAATTAGAGTTTGCACGATGAGAATCTCAGTATAACTAAGATGATTGTATTTTGGTGGAATTTTTAATCCGGCTGATATTACGCTCTTAAATCCTCATTTAAATTAATCATAAACATTTACTGAATTATCTCTAATCTCATTTATTGTCTCATCTACAGAAAAATTGTACAAATGCAAAATATTTTTTTTTTTTGTAGAAATTACTAATAGAAAGTGACGGTTGCTATAAATTTCATTTTTCAAAGGCGCAATAAAAAGAAAACATATATCGTAGCTACAGAGGAAAATAAAAGAAATAAAATTGCGAAATTTTTGTTTCAGAAAAGTGCAACAATAAGATTTCCTAAATACTACATAAGTATTTAGAATGTCAAGTAAAATTTTATATCTTATAATCTAATTCATGCCTGTCTTTGTATATGGTAAATAGTGTGTACGATGAAATTAATTTTTTATCAAGTCAACATTTTCAGTTTCTAAGCTCCTCCGAAACGGAATAATGTTAAATGAAATATCTAGTATGTATTCACCAGTACAATATATCACGAGTATGGCTATTACATGAAAGGAAAATTTAACGCATCCAATGACGAAATAATTGAAATAGATCGTAAACTTAAAACAATGTAACTCTGATGAAACGAGAGTTAAAGTAAAACGCGATCATAGTGCAGACTTATGCGCTTGAGTATGTCCTACAACGTGCGAGATTTCTCGAATAATCCAGTCCGTCGTAAAAAGAAAAGTATTACTTCGCAGCAAAAGGATCGGCCAAGGAAAATCCGATTACTCATTCCTTGACGCGAGCCTTTTCATGCTTGCAACGCAGAAATTCACTCTATTTCTTTCAATCTACATTTCCAGAACCAAAAGGAGATTAGTAAGAGCTGAGGAGATATTTTTACATCACCGTCCTCTCAATTTTACCAGGCTAATGTTTATTATTTTCGGAATGGAAGCCGTCCTTTCAAAGCTCTCTTATCTCTCAAGAAGAGATGCTCCTTTTCAATCACTCGAAATTAAAATAGTCTCTGTAGCGACTCGACGCTGAAACTTCTTTTGAGAAAGAATTTATGGAGGAATAACAGAATATGTAGGTATTAAGCGATAGAGTTAAAAGTGATGAAAGTTCTTGGAACGTGAATTAATTTTGTCAAAGCATAAGGAGGTATTAAAATCCGCCTCTTGAGTCAGATACGTCCGAGGACTTCCTAATTTCGTAATTAAACCTGGGGATTTATGAGAAAGGAAGTAGACAGCAATAAGGAAATCGTGTCCCTAATTTTAAGCCTCGCTATAAATATTAGCAGAAATTAATTCCAGCTCTGTCATATTAGTTTTTAATATTTTATATACTTCAAATTGGTCCAATTTCCAAAACTTGAAAAGGTAAACTATCCTTTTCAAAGTTAATGTCATCATTTAATTGCAACTTAAACTCAGAGGACTCTGGAATAAGGAAAGCGGCTGCTGATGGTTATGTTATATATGTATAAAAAAAAACTCCAAAACCATCAAAAAAACTTGCAAAAGTTTTTTGATGGTTTTGGAGTTGTTTTATATATATATATATATATATCAGAGGATTCTGGGTTAAATTAATATTATTACCTATTTATCGGTATGAAATAAGATATGTGAATAAGTAAAATGCGTTTCCTTTAATTTTGCTTCCGTCCTGTTTATGGCTGGGAAAATATGAAAGCTACTGATGAATGAGTATTGTTACATAATGACTTTCATAATTCATCATTGAATGCTTTGAAAATAGTTACTCACTGGACCATTATGATGCGCTTTCGTGGGCTTGCTCTACTTATTGCATTCTGCCACAGTGAGGAAAGAGAGATCAAACTACCTCAATCCTTGTCTTGTCTAGCCTCATTACCTCTCGTAAAGCTATTTGTAGTTGATGATAGATGGAATGCGACACTAACCAGCTATACAGCTGATTATTTCACAGAATGATTAAGTTAGAGACAATATCTTCCGATGCCTACAACATTATGCTGAATAGGCGTTCGCCTATAAATTTAAATCTTTTTGACGCAATAGAATACCATTACAATTGGTCTAACTTAAGCTTAAGGGATAATAAATGAAAAATGGGATAACCTAATAAAGGCCAAACATTTTTTTGTGGATGTAACCAAAAATGTTAATTTAGATGAGTAAAATATAATGAATGTGAGCATTGTACATCCGAAGAGCTTTATCAACGAAAGCGAATACATACTCCTTGAGGCTAAATTTAAGGCATCCATTCATAGTTCCACTATTCATCTTAAAGTAGATAGGTCCGACGAATTTAAGGGAAGCGATACGTTTCAATTTTTCGTCTTGATAAGACCAACGAGAATAAGAGGAAATATCGGTTTTCTGTAATTGGGTAAATAACTAGTCAACATGCAGCAAGAAAATTATAGATGATTTACAAGTCATTCGTAAGCATTGAAAATATAAGGAACGTATTCGTATCTTAAATAACTACGATTCTTTCTCTTAAATATGATATTGATTTGAAAATTTGTTCTTAAATGAACTGTTGAGATTAATATGCTTTACCCAGAATTGATCTGTTTCGCAAAGTTGGAGGAAGAAATTGTAATCATCGAGTGCTAAATATATTTCTTTATTCTCATTTATGCGTCTTATCTATCTATATATATAAAAATGAATGTGTGTCTGTCTGTCTGTCTGTCTGTCTGTCTGTCTGTACTCGATAGATTCAAAAACCATACATCCAATCGTCGTGAAAATTTGGGAAATTATTACGTATATCCCCGGGAAGGTTTTTGTAAATTTTTATTTTAATCGGAGTACTCAGTTCGACTCCAGAAGGAAAAACAGTTTCCATAAGAAATAAATGTAAACTTCGATTTTATCACTTGCATGCTTCCTTTCTTTCGCAAAATTAAATTAGAAATAACCAACGTATGGATTTAGAAGTACCACCAGAAGAAGGGAAATTGAATAAAGTTTCTTATTATGGTCATGAAATATAGTTTACGATCGGAAATTACGAGACTTAGAGATAATTAGATGATAATTTTGATGAATTTTGAGGCTATAAACAAACTATTTCTCAGTTACGACGAATGCGATTGTTGAATTTTCTCATAAGAACACATTGAGAAATTACTCCCGTATTCAAATGATGTTTGTTTATAGCAACGTAAATATTTACGTATATTATCGTGGAGTAAACGGTTTTTGATATTTAATGAAAATTATATTTTGATAAATTCAAGAGATTGTATGTACTGGACAACTTGGTGAGTTGATGACGTTACCGACTTTGATTACAAATATCATCTATTTTCAACATTTCAATTTATTTTATGTCTTTGACTAGACTGAATTTAATTTTTAGGTCTTCTTCAGTTGAATATGTGTTCTATTTGAGATTTGCGAGATGCGAAGTGTAGAGTAGCACATAATTTAGCATATCTTACTCCGAACTGATAAGGTACTGTGATAATATATTTTCTTATATACTGAATGAAAGTAATGTAGATAGTATGTATGATTTCATTATAATAGCCTTGCAACGCGAATAGCTGCCTGCCATACAAATTGCGAATGGATTTTCTACGGGAAAAATAGAAGTACGATACATAAATTGATCCCATTCGGGTAGAATTTATATTTTTTCAATTATTGTTTAAATATTACTAATTATATTAAAACTTAAAATATTTTAAATACATAAATTGTATTTCTTATAAGATTTCAAAAAATTAATTTAAATTGCAAAAAAGAACATTAATGCATTTGACGTTCGATTTTTCGCCAGCAAATTCTAATAAATACAAAAATGCAGTCAAAAACTTTTGCAATTATTAATACGAGAATAAATTATTAATACGCGAATAAATAAAAATATTATTAATTTCCAGCTGAAGAAAATAATTGGAAATACGTTTTATTTAACCCTACAATTATGCCGCCAACGCGAAGTGCTATTGGTCCATCTACAAATCAAGCAAAAAGGAGAAGAGAAGAACGATCATTAGAAACGAGTGAACAGAGGCAAGCAAGGCAAGAAAGAGATCGGAATCACACTACTCTTGCTTGATCATTAGAAACGAGTGAACAGAGGCAAGCAAGGCAAGAAAGAGATCACACTTCTCTAAACACTACAACGTGTGAACGGGTACAGCTAGTATAACTATAAAAAATGATAAACCATAAAAAATAAAATTCCAAAATCACTGACACCACATTTTCCAGAGGCTTAACATTCTGTACATGCGTTGCAACCATTCCTGTGACTGTTTTCACTTCCATTGAAGATAGCAGCGTAGCAATTAAAATGAACATTCCTAGAAGATCGGTAATCTGGTACTTTCTATTTTCAAAACTTCTGGCAACGCAGTTTTACACGCAACCCTCAAATCCATTAAATGTCATACTCTTATTTTCTATCCTCACCTTTTTCCCGTTAATATTAAAACATAACAGAAAGACATTGATGCGATTTTACCACAAGACCTTCGGAATTGGAAAAAAATCTAGCACCAACATTAAATTCCTTGCGTAATGAAGGTCAGAGAAAGAAAATAGACAAAACGGAGATAATCCGTGACCTCAGGAATAATGCCATAATATTCGCCTCATCCAGCCAAAACCATTATTTCTCTTTATATCACAGCCCTAGGCATCTAACCTTGGCCTCGGAGACCAAATTTCCAGAAGAAATCCAATATTTCCGCGCCTCGAGGAGTCATTGATGGAACCATATTGCACCTCCTAAGGATACGCCTCTGCAAGAACGCCCAAGGAGGCGCATAATTCCTTTCTCATGAGATTTCTTCTCAGAAGAAAAAATATGCAGGGTCGCGCTTTTAAAACCTCGCGGCTCCTCATAGGAATTCCTCCAACGACTTCACCCTTGAGTGTGCCACCTTCTTTAGCGGATGGTGACAAGATACTCCTTTCTTTACTCCCATAAAAACTGAGGTAAACTTCCTATTTCTTGGTTTGAATCCTTTAATGAAAAGGAAGAAGAAGAGGAACTTTTCTTTTTATATATAATGAACTGGTCGCTCAAAGTTAGCTTACCTTCGTCTTTCAAAATGGCCTTAACATAGTTTACGAGATTGCAGAGGAAAATTATAAAATCCAATTACTTAGATGAGTAAAATTTTCATTGATCTCTTTGTTTTAAGTATAATCCCGCATAAATAAATGTCTTGATTGCCTTTAGTTATCATAGCTATAATTAAAAGACAAATTTAAATTTTGATTAGATTTTTTAAATATTTACATTAGAAGTTCATGTGTTATTTATGTCATTTAATCTGTATATCTTTGCAAAAGGACGAATAAATACACTTTCATCTTAATTTTTATAACCATTTAGTTTCATTCCATTACCATTTTTTCAAATTAATCCTTGAAGTACCGGAAGAGAGGAGAAAATATAAAATTAAATGCACTGAGATACAATCATAATTTGCGGTAAATTATATGTTTTAATTGACAATTTTTTTAATAATTAATATGGATGTCCAAATAAATTCATCTTATACAGAATTTGGTGGAATGATAATTGGTGGAACTTCATGGTGCACAAATTTATGAATAAAAACACTGGTGCAATTCCACAATACAAAGTCACAATAAATATGCGTTTACTAGTTTCGGCAAGCCTATGCCAACCTCAGAACTAAATAGAGGAGCTGAGCGAGGGGTTTTTCCCCCTCCCCAAACGCATATTTATTGTGACTTTGTATTGTGGAATTGTACAAGTGTTTTTATTCATAAATTTGTAAATTCATCTTCTAAGGTTGCTCAAAATTATGTTTCTTCTTACTTAGAAAAGATTAAATACATTAGGTTAGACCTCCAATGACGTATCCTAGAGACTCTGCAACCTAACAGACTATAAACTTGACTGGATTATTTAAATTTCTGATACGGCTTGTGGCAGTTTCCAAACCCTCATCACTTACGGAGCATCAGAATTTACTGGCTTTAATATACGATTAAAATAAAATTATAGTTTTATTCTTTTATGTATCTAAAAATCTTTTTTTGAGAAATATGCTGTCAGGTGATTTTTATTTTGTTGATTGTTATATGGAAGTGGTGTATAATAAAATTATTTAATTTAGTGGATATATGTTTTATATTTCGAGACTGAGCTATTGTCTTTGGTTAGCTTATGTCTCTTTTTTTCCAATTAATTTGTAATTTTGGGTTCCGTCGACTAGCTTTGCCTGATGGAACTTTAAAGTTCTTTTTGTTTAAAATAAATAAATAAAATTAATTCGTCGTGCATTTTTCTGCAGCTACTTCAACCACCAATTTTAGGATGGCTTTTCTTCTGACTTCAAATGTAGATAAATAGGACAGATATAAACATTTCACTCGTCAAGTTATGGTTGCGATAAACTGAAATATTCAACACACATCCGCTCGTAAAATTCTCCTGGAGCTCAACGAAGTGAGGTATTAGCACAGCGCCTGTAAAATTTTGATCCGCGCTTTTCCCGAACATGACTTTTTCAGGTAACTTTTTCGCCGTTGAGGCACTCCGCCGTATCCTTCGTCCACACCTGGAACACAAGAGAGCTTTCCCTTGATCCGTCCCACCGCTTGCCCTAATGAACGAGACCCTCCTGCACCCCGCATATCATACCGGCGGCACCTTCCTCGCATGCCTCTGCGGCGTCCTCTTCCCAACTCATTTGTCAGCGGAGAAAAGAATGCTCTACGCAGAATAGGCCAAACGCCCGGGGCCACAATCTCCACACAAATCAGCGCGATAAGTAGCGGGAGAAAGGCCTTTAGGGGGCGTTGCAGTCGTTTTTCGCATTTTCTCATCTACTCCTCCCGTTATTTATGGCGCAGCGGATCTCTATGAGCGCTCATCCCGCCGTTACTTTGGACCCTTTAAAAAGGAGTTTTTATTTCGCTTGTTTTGGCGGTTTTCGTTGATTTTCATGGGATTTCGTTATCGCTTTATGTTTTCGGGTAAATGATTAATGTGTGTGCGGGTGAAAAGGGTTCAGCTTTTCGAAATGAGGTCGACGAGGTAAAAATTTGTCTTCCTTGCAGAAAATTTGAAGAGAAATTGAATTTCTTTGGACGTGAAACAGTAAGTCGCCTACAGGCGTTGTGGGTAATTCAACCCGAAGTCATTAACCTATTTCTTTTGTGTAAACATATCGTTGTACCGTGATATTGCACGATTACTCTAATGTTCTGAAAGGCTCTAGTTCTGTTTGTAGCTAATGTCTTATTAATCCAAACGAAATCCAAAAATCGTTGAAAAGATTTTAAAAGATAATTTTGTATGCATTTTATGAACTTTTTCCATTGCTAATTTTTACGATTCCTCCTATATAATTTACTCGTACGAGAATAGATCTAAAAATGACTAAAAATTGGAGCCTGGTAAAATTTTGTTTATTTTAAATTTCAAACACTTTAGCTTCTAAAAATAACATAGGAATATTTGATGCGATTTTTTTATTGAAAGATGTAATTCAAATTGCCCTCTCTATAAAAATTAGAGCAAACTTCGTAATATTATTTGTATATTATATTGCCGATAAATAGTAGAAGTTACAAAGTTTGTTTTAACTTTCATCATGTCTTACTCCCGCAAAGGTTTACCTTCAACCTCTGATTGCACTCTCTAAGAAGAAAGTCGTCAGAAAAAGTGTACAGAGCTGTCAAACAGAGGAGTAGTGATTATACATTATATTTTTCATATTATATTGTCATCTATAAGGAAATTTGTGATTTAAAAATGGGAACAGGTGGTAAAAATCACTATTTATTTCCCATGTAAAAATCAATTTATCATCTTTAGATTTCTCCATTTTCAGAATCTTGCCAATTTTTCTCCTATTATTCATGATCTTGACTTTGGTATTGATTGCTAACCTCAGAATATTTGCAAAAGATAATTTATTAATAGGAGGCTACATGGACCTTGATTAATAGCGTGGGCTGAGTCTTGAATAAATTCAGGAGATAAAGGAGCAACGCAGTGAAAGCGGCCAGCTCTCTCCCGATGGCCAGCGTATCCATAAATTACCCTTGAAACTTGGCGCAAGGGTCAGAGCTCCCATAGGAAAACGGAAATAGAGCAAAAGCTATTGTGCGTGATGAGCACTGGTATATTCATACTTTGATATTTATTAGTGCGGAATGTATCTTGTGTCAGAAAACTTGTAAATATGAAATGACGATTTATCAGATTCCATTATAGCATCCATATTTAACTTTGGAGAAGAAAATGCGAATTACACCTTTAAAGGTGCATAAATAAACTTCAAAGTAATGATTTACTATGTATCGCAAAATTTGTATTCTTCCTTGGCACTTACGAAGCAACCTATTAAACTCCCGTATTATCCCAAAATAGAGAGAGTTCTATCCTGGATTCAAAGGGAAAACATATCATGAATATCTCTGACGTTATACTTGTAGATTCCTTATACCAACTACAAAATAGCTGTGGATATCTGAAAACGAATGAAATATCCGTTGATGAGGTACTTCCATTTCTAAAATACTGAAATTTAGCCAAAATACAGTATTTGGTTCTTTCAGATAAAATAAAAATGTAATTCGCCTATTTAATCTTATTACCTCAATTTTAAACGCATTAATACCTAAAATCTACAGATACCGCCAAGATGTTGTGGAGATCCATAATATAACAAGGATAAATACTTTTCCAAAGTAAACTGTGGAAAAGCGACATTCTTCCCTGAATTACTCTGATGAATCGACCAGCAAAACAAACCCAAATATTAATCAGATGGAACTAACTGCAGAAGAAATCCATTTTATGGATATGTACTGATGTTATAATCATAGTTAAAATTGCCAACCACCAGTGTCAGTGGTGGCTGGGGCTTAAATATGGAGTACAAAAAAATGTTTAAAAAATTTCCTCTCAATTGAGTGAAATCCACGTAGCCTGGTAATTTAGCGCTTAGAAAATATCCTCGGAAAGTGGGGGATTGATTTGAACTACCAGATCTCTCTCTTTATATGTTTTGTTTATCCTATGTTTTTTAAGGAGTACGCCTGCAAGTTTAAAGATACCTCCTTCCTACCATTCTTAAATTGCATTACGCTTTATCAAATAGAATTGCTATCTGTTCAGCTATGTGAATTTAAAAATAGCTTAGGTGTGAACAGCATTCTACATCTCAGTAAGGTCATGAGTAGAGATAATTCTCTGAGAAGTACCTTTTCCCATAAATTCATGAAGAAAAAACACGTTGGTAAAATTAATGTAAAATTTCAGGTATATGTTATAAGCTAAAACAAGAGCTTCATATTCTTATCAAGAAAAGTAAAAAAACAAATATTTTTTACGGAAAATTTCTGGCTAAATTATGCTCAATTATATGAAACCTTCGGGTGATTACTCGTTACTGGACTCTCCCACATTCAGTTTTTACCCGGATTTGGAATTGTTTCCCCTAATGGGTTGACACAATCGTCCGTGTTCATAAATCTCATCTTGGTTCTGCTTTTATTGCCATTGTCGTTATTCTCACAAAAGGCGCTTAATGAAGCCCCCATTAAACGTTACGAGTATAATTATAAGTTAAATGACTGTGTTGAGAAGAGAAATCTTAAGACCGAAATGACGGGAAGAGCAACGGAGGTCGTAACGGAAATTTTATCGCTTCACATCTTCCGAATATTAGATTGACAGTAAAAGATGGGGACGTATAAAAGATGTTTTATGGAAAGGAATGGACTGGGGGATTGAGGATGAACGCAATAAATGAATATTGTGTAATACGCCGAAATAGTAAGGTTACGAGAAATAACGAAGCGCCACTTAAATTTAGATGCCGATCAATCCTTTCGCAGTGTAGTCCATCTTGAAATTTTATTCAACCTAATCAGAGAAACATATTTCATATGCAAAAACTGTAAATGTATCTTCCATTATAGTACGCATTTCCACAGAGCGGTGCCTGAGCTTATCGTCTTTTGCATTTAACGAATTTTAATTTTCATATTTCCCTTAGCAATACATTAAATCTCAAAAAGACGAGTAGAAAGTAGATTTAAACAATATATATTGACATTTGCCTCTGAGTAATTAAAAAATTGCTGAATCAGAGGTTTCCCATCTCAAATTACGAAAACTGGATAACGCTTAGAGCGTGAATATGAAATTTAAACCGAAACTACAACTTTTTCTGGACTTTGGAGTTATTGTAACGCTACGATTCATTTAGCTTATTTAAGCGAAATAACTACATGATTGTTCCGAAATTTTAAAATTTTACGCAAATGCAATTAATTATGAATTATATTCCCTTGGTAGAGATAAAATCTCTCGTAATGAGGAAGGATATTTATTTTTATAATATTTACTTGAATAGAATCAAAGGGACAGAATAATATTATCAATATTCCCACACGATATATTTAAACCACGGATATGACTGAATTAAACATTAATAGCATTCATTCATGAAGCTCATTTTAAAGCACGCTGTGGTGCATGACGAAGTGAACTCTCCAAGCGATGCATGATATAAAATTGTATCATTTCCTCTCCTATTTGAAAATATTCCATACAACGGGAATAAATTTTATCTAAATTGGAGCTTCATTATAAATTATATAAATAATTGTCTTAAATGTATACGCTACAGGCAACAGCTGCACAAAGAATGTACTTGTTACCAGAGAAAATTGAATTAAAAATGTTGATGAAAGAACACATTCAAAGGATAACTCATTTAAGCTATTTTGGAATGCCGTGAGCGAGTTTGCGAATGAATCAAAAGGAGATTTTAGTGATGGGAGGGCATTAATGAAACTGTTTAAAATTCTCAGAGGCCCATCTATTTCAGTCACCAGAGGTAAAAATGTACAAACTTAATTGCATTAAATTCGTGAATCAAACTCGGCGTTAATTTAGAAAGGAGAGCTTAAAATGCAATTTTCCGGGTAAAATATTCGACAGTTTTGCATTAAAAAGCTCTTGGGTCTGTTTTATATTCCCAACAGAGGATGACAACAATGAATATCCTCGCAAACACTTACGTAAATTCAATTTAAACTCAATATTTTAAGCAAATACTACAAGAATTAATAAATGAATTTTCTAGGTAATATATCATACTTAATTTATATAATATTGTTAGTTTCAGTGTTATTAAGGTCTTAATCAAAGGCGAGATTGAGACTGAAAAGTCTCTTTTTCCAATTAACCATTCGTCAACTTGTATATATACTTGTAATTCTACCATATGTACCATATAGTGCTTGTACCAGATGACTACCAGAATTCAAGTATTCGAGGTCGGAAATCCAATCAAAACGCTTTTAAATAAAACTTTTATCGATATTTTATAAACATTGACGTATGAAGAAGGGTTGGACGTCGTAAATTTACATGAAAAATGGAAATTGTTAATACTCATATGTCATATATAATTGTAGGATGGTAGCAAATTGTATTAAATTTAAGAAAATGAATATAGTACAAAATTATATCAACGATACCAGTTCTCTTCTTTCCTTAGAGTCGACTTTGACCGAAAAATTAGATTTCATTTATTTATTCATTCGGGCTGTTTCGTTTTTTTGCCACAAATCGTAGAAATAATAGATTTTTGATGACAGATGTTCCTTTGGAAACAAATAATCATGTATAGTCCAGCCTTTCCCAAAAAAACAACATTTTCACATGTTTGGGAATTCTTCATCTTTTCATTTGGTTATAATCGATTGCAGCACTGAGATTTCATTTTGCGAGGGGCTCGCGATGATGTCTCTCAGTCGGAATGGGACGATATCAAAATGAAATCAAATGAGAGTCGTTCTCGTATCTTCATCGGTTTTTTTTGTGTATGCGCATAATTTAGGAGATTACATAAATGAACAACCACTACTTCCCGAGAGATAACGCGGAAATCTTCTTTTATATCCTTTGGGTCGATAAAAGGGGCTTCCGTGTCATCTTTGAAGGAAAACCAGTTTCAATTATAGGAAAGAGATATTCTATTTCGCCAACAGATTGCCTCTCATTGAAAATGAAAAAGATATCCTGCCGATTCTGTCTAAATCGATCCAAAGAGTCGTGTTCTGATACAAAGATGGCAGCCATTCTTCTCATATGTTAAAGGCACAATATGAAGTAATTTTTTTTCGCGAAAAAAGATTTAATAAAAGGTAATACGTTTATTTTTCAAATATATGCAATATAGAATAAAAATTTAACTACAAGTAAAATATGTATATTATAAATGACAAGTAAAAGTTCTTGAACACAGTTAAAACACAAAACTTGTACAATTCCACAAGGTAAAAAATATATACAGACAGTTGACCGGTTTCGGCGGTAATTACGCCATCCTCAGAACTGGGAACAAAAACGTGGAGCAAAGTATTAAATAGCGGAAAGGGTGGGGGAACGTAAGGTAAACTAGGAGGGAAGAAGTGCCATTAAGAGTGGAGAAGGATTGTTTTCGAAAGTAAACTCGTTGGCCAGTTGGAAATTATGGTGTATGTGAAGGTGAATTTGAATTTCCTCTAAATTATTACGTTTTTTCCCTTTCACTCCCCATGTAAAATAATTGGAGAAAGGGATGAGGAGTGATTCTTTTCTAAAAGGTGGTCAGCGAAGTGTGACTGTCCCGATCTATTTAAAAGGGCATTCTCATGTTCCGATGCTCGTTTTGAGAAAGTCCTCCCTGTTTGACCTATGTAATTAACAGGGCGGTCATTACTATCCAATCTGTATATCCCAGATTTATGCAAAGGATCAATTTTATCTTTAGCATTGCAGACAAAGGTCTTATACCTATAACAAATTGTTATAGGTAATAAAAGGCAGGACGTTGTTTTCCGGAAGTCAGAAACTTCGCGCATTTTGCACTGCATTCGTCAATAAAATTTAGTTTAAACCATTTAGGTGCGTTAACGCTAAGATCTGGTGGTGGACGGAAAATTTTGCGTAGGGCCTCTCCTCTCCCTCCGTTTTTTTCGGAGTAAATTATTAGTTCCTTTTTTTAAAGTTCTTGTTTTTATCTATATTATTGCTGAACATTTCGAGAGAACTTATGTAAAACTCAGTGACTATAAGATGTTTGTTTGACGACTTATTTAAAGGGAGCTTCTTGTTAATCTCGTTAAAAATATGCAAAGACCCGCTTAAAGAAGTATTCTACCTTTAATTAAAAATATTTTTGTGAAACCGCCATTTATCTCATATAACTGCCATAGACAGAAATCAGAATGATAACTATCACGATTAAACGGTAAAACTGGAGTTTCTGTCACACACTTTCCGAAATTCGCCACCAGACGGCAGCCCGACAAAACTGGAGGTTCTGTGACTTGTGTGCAACCCAACCCAACCCAACCTAGCCCAACCAAACTTATTCATTGTTTCAAAAGGTAAGTGGGTCACAGAACCTCCAGTAATCCATTTTGAATGGAAATAGGCAGCACCCGCCCATTTCTGTGACTCACTTTCAGTAAACGGTAACAGTAAAGTAACATTTTACATTTCAGGTAATAAATATTTAATTTGAACTTTTCCTCATGATGTATAATAATATTATTTATTTTAGGAGCAAGAGTGGTCTGTTTAGATTAAAGTTGATTTTTTATTTAACTTTTCATTTACCATAGATGGATTTATCTTGAATAAATCAGTATATAATATATCTAATTCAACAAAGAAATTTAACTCTTTAATTCAACTCGTGTCAACAATATCAACTACAGAATCAATAAAGTTCTAACATATAAACAAACAGTATGTTGCTAAACAAACTTATACATGAAACAGTTGAGGTATGACAAACGGTACATACATATCCGCAACAAAAATTTATCCAGCATAATACAATAGATATTATATTACTCATAACCTGGTCTCTCTTTCGAAATTTTATAAATACGTATAATCCGCAGAACATTACTTCATATACTATGTTATAATTATGTTCTACGTTAGAAAGAGAAGCGTAGAATCGAGCTGCCATTCACGAGAATTAAGTACAAAAGCGTTACTTACTTTTAGAAGCCCTAATTTATAACTCAACTCGATACATTAGTTTTCTTTAGTACGATAATTTCATGCAATCAATGGCACTCATTATAGTCTTTATTACCGATGGAGAATCATGTTCTCGAATAAAAACGACTACATATTTTAGCCTTAAAGTAAAATAACGTAATCCAAATAAAATTTATAATTAACCGAGATTCAATAAAATTGAAACATAAACCACGATGTTTAAGCCGTAAACCTCCAATCTATTGGTACTATCAATCTTTACAAGGTTTTAAATACAGTAGCGTCAATCATCCTCTTTTATTCCTAAAATCCTCTCCTGGCAGTAACCGCTCGCCTACCGAAACCCTTCTCTATTGCATGGAGAACATATTGAGATCACCTCGTTTGCGTTAGTCAAAGAAAAAAGTTTGCAAAAAACTTATTAAACGGGAAGAATTCGATTGAGAAACCTATGAGGCACAATCTACGTTAGTGATTTTAAAAGTTCGATGGAGAATCTCCATCTGATAACTCAAAGGAAGCCGTTCTGGGAGGGAAACTACAGGAGAAGAAGGGGATTCGAAATTAAGTTTCAGAAAAAGAGATAATATTTGGGCTGGAATTATTCGCAGATGTGAAAAAGAGAGGAAGGAAATGAGGATAGGAAAAAGACCGAGGGATTAAGAGAAAGTATACGGAAAGGATTGGAACGAAATGGAAGAGGGGAATGCACGTCTGGACAGAGGCACTTAACCACCTCTAAAAGTTCTCGGGAAACACATTCTGCCTTAAACGAATGGGGATTACCCTCCCACGCGGAATACACTTTGTTGTGGTCGGGAGGGAAATATTCCGGGGAGGAATAGGGAAATGCTAAGAAGAAAGAGAATGCACGAAAAGAGGGTCGCTGGAGCAGCCCTTTAGGAAACGAAGCGCCGCTGCAAAGTGGCCTCCCTCTCCGCCCCATCATTTCATTACTATCTCCGCTCATATTATCACCCTCTCTCCCCACCGTTCTGCACCCTCTCATCCCCTGTTTCATCTCCAATCTCTCCCCGCTTCGCCGACTTTATCCCCGACCACTCATTTAGGATACCTTTCACCCCGAAAAGGCAGCGTCAAGGTCTCGCTCTCGTTTTTTACCGAGAGGGGTCGTCCTAGAAGTTGGAATGAATGGAATAGAAAGAGGAGGGAAGTCGTTAAAGAGGAGCTAACCTCTCTCAGGTATCTTGTTTCCGGATATTTTATTTCTATTTTCTTGCTTTCTCCTTTCTATCCTTTACACCCACACCCGTAGCATTTGTGGAAAAGCACTTAAGAAACTGGAGAGTAGTCGGGAAGAGCGAAGAAGCAGTCCTCGAGCTGGGTTACTTTGAGTTAATTGAGGTTTCACTTAGAGAATGCATGTAGTGTATATAAGCCTGTTGAAAAGTGTTGTATTTCTCAATTAGAGAATGTATAACGAAAGGCAGTACGCCTTGTAAAAAATGTCTACGACGAATCAGTGAGCGTTACTCAGAAACTTAAGAGGCAGGATGGAAATCATAGACGATATTTAGAGAATGTAGCCGATATTATGCGTTCTCCCAGTTATAAAGGTGGCTTAGAAACTACGCGGAAGATTACAGTAATAGATGCTAGAACGGATCGCTTCAAAAAATGATTTCCGCGAACGATACGCAAAACTAATCGATGTAAGTATGGCAAAATAGAGTTTCTACCGAAGCCACGCAAATATCTATTCATTGAACGGCAAAAGTAAGAAATGTAACAAAATCCGAAAACACGCATAAATTTTACAAGTAGTAATGGCCTGGTTCACTGAGACTAAAACCAAGAAGTTTAGCTCTAAAATTTACTGGGCCATCCATTCCACCACTGAGAAGTTACTAAAATAAGCTTCCTTGCTTTTTTTTAGAGTACGAATTTGAATTTCAGGACTGGTTTTCACTTTAAACTGCCGTTACTCATGTTTTATATTAAATTAAAATTTTCAGCTAAGCATTTAAATACAAGAATCTGAAAGTATTAATTAATAACTACAAAAAAAGGGAAGAAGGCAGAAGTTTTAGGAAATAACTCTAATCGTTTAAGCAAACTATTCATTGAGTCTTGAAAGTTAGAACGGATTGTTATGTTTAATACTTCTATTTAATGCGTACGGAGAAAGCCATTTGAAAATTATTTAAGGATTATTCCACTACTTTGATTTTAAATGAAAATTGTATTTCGTTATCTCAGATTCTTTTTTTGTGGTATCGACTTCAATTATGATTTCTTGCAATTCTTGTATCACGTAACAATATCTCTATCTAGAAGACATAAACGTAATGAATAAGACGAATAATCAACAATTCAAACTACAATCACTTCCGTGCATATAATTATTAACTGCACATCTTTAACCTCATTCTGGAATTTACGACTGTTTAATTAAGAGAGAAACTCAGACTGAATCGAGTTTAAATATTCACAAGTTGGATGAATTTTGAAAGATTTCAAGACGCTAAACGGAATCGCATAATCACTTGAGTTGACAATTATCTTCTACAAAATCATTCTGACGTATGTGAGCTCCATAACTAGTAGTTAACGCAGTAATGATAAATGCATAGGTAACTGATTCTAAGCAGACCATCGTATTCAATGTTGATCATCGTCATCACTTAGTAAGTAAGCGACTGAGATGAATAACGATGACAGCGATGGTGAAATATGTAATAAAACGATGAATGAAAGACTTTAAAGAGAACCACGAATAAGTAGAGAAAGTGCTCGTTGATTTACTACGAATAATATAGACAAGAAATGATTCTTTAAAAATCTATATTATGGAGTAGAAAATTAATACCCCTGATCTTCGCATATTTCAGTACATTGATTGGAAGTTCATGAAAATCCATCCGATGAATCTTCCGGGAGGCAGTAAACTCATTATGATATCTTTAATTTCTATCAAATCTATACCTTGGAAAAATCAAAATCACTGCCATTGAATTTTAGGCATGAATCTTTCAAAAAGAAGCTTATCATACGGGGATTCACGATAGTTATTATTTTTTTAATTTTCGAATCTGCCCAAGGCATAGGAAACGTTACTAAATGAGGCTTCAGAAATTTCTCAATCCTTCAGTAGGACGGATATTCCACGACAAAGGACATGAAGTAAAACTTTGCTTATTTATTGAAGGTTCTCGTAATTAAAAATGAAGTGAAGTAATGTAAGAACAGGATACGATCCCCTACTTCATTTTTCTTCTGATGGTGTTTCCCTCAAATATAAGAAGTGTTCCCGAAATAGAACGGGCATAAAAAGCATAAGACATTGGACAGAGCACCCAACCGGCAATCGGGAGGTTTGAGTTTGGGTCCCATCAGACTGTTTTCACGCCCGTTCCTTCTCGGAAATGTTCATAGGGGCACGCCTTAACAACCAATATCACTCTACATTTTACAAAACGTCCCATGCCCCTTCAGCTCTATGAAATTGCATATAAGGGAATCTTATGAGATGACGTCTGGCAGAAATTGGAAATTTTCGTAGATTTATGGTGCCTGTAAAAACTACTCCTCACGCTACGATAGTCTGTATGTATATGAATTTCGACTCATTCTTCCGAAATCTTTATTCCCTACGTTAGTGGATGAATGCTAAAGAGCCTCATCTAAGCTGAGAATAGAGATGGAAATGTGGGAGAAGTTCGATTCAGAATCTTCCCTTGCATATTTCCCTCCTTTTTGTGGCCATGTATGAAACGTGATTGAATCATCGTCCCGCGGGGCCTCCCTTTTCAGCATTTACCCCCATTATCTGCACTGCTGGCCTAATTCGCCCTCTCACCTCGTCAATTTCAATATCTGCCCTACTCTCCCCTCGAAGAGCGCATGTATCGTTACTCGCTTTCTTTATTTGCCTCGAAACACGTGAAAGAGAAGAATTATTGTGACCGAAAAATTGTTACCATGAGATTCCATCGTAAATACGAATACAGTTGACGCTTGATGACTGCGAGGGATATCGCGCCGGAGCTTCTGTTAACTGCAATAAGTCACGGTGTCACCTCATAGAATGTAGTTCACGATATACATTAACTAAAATGCTAATACTAGGCGCAAAACATCTGAATTCTGAGAGTCTACTAAATAATTATATAAATATAATAAAATTCCAACCATATAGAAAAGATGGTGGCCGATATCAGTTCCTATCAATGGCGTCATTAAATATTCTCTAAATCGCTGGCACTCTTAGTGATACAAAATTTCAGGTGGGCATTTTGCGATAATCTATGCTTAGTTTGGTTTAACGAGTTCCGATTACTAGTTGTGGAAATTATTAATCTTAATTTCAAATAAGATATGATACGAAGGAAATGTGTATTTTTAAATTGTAGTTTGCGTACTGTATACTATGTGAGTGTATGAAAGTGAGTGTGGATAGTTACTTGGGATCACGAAGCGCTTGTTTGCATACACTAATTAGCAGCATCCTCCTCCTAACGTTCATGATGACTGAAATGAGAAATGTATCTAATCTTAAAGGAGCAAAGAGATGGAGCCTAAAACGCTCTCCAATCTCACGTATACGAGTGCAAACCATTATATGGGACCCGTTTATCGGCTTTCTAACTTTATTACTTGGAAACGTCGTCGGATAGAGTTAATTAATTTTACAAGGCTATTATATGCATCTAAGAAGAGCGTGTCAAACATAATTTGGGTTTTAATGGTCATGAAAAGGCTGTGACGCATGACTAGCAATTATTTTATCATGACATTCAAGGAGCTTGATCATTTGAAGTATTTCAGATCTGATATATTTCCTATGCTCTACTCTTATTAGACATTTTTATTTTAGACTAATAATTATAACACAAAATATATTTGTGTAGGTTTTTTATACTCTCTTCTGTGGGTTTTTTTTGCAGATACTTTCCTATGCTTCACAAAGATTTATTTTAAATCCACAACTCATTGTTTCCTAACCGTTTGAAATTTACAATGGTTCAAAAGCAAGAGGAAACTTTAAATTAAGCCCGACATAAAGCTGGTATTTATTAATTCATTACTTTAACCCAGAGGAAGTTTTAATATAAAGTTGAGAAATAGTTCCGTTGAATTCATTACAGTTGGAGGTGATAAATTAAATATTAAAAAAACAAGAAAAGCATTACGTTGAAATTTTTGTACTTTCCAGTTTATTTTCCCCTCCACTCTTTATCTAATGTATGCTATACTCACTATGGAGATGACAATATTTGTAAATATCCTTCATTCAGCTAACGCAATTTTTATTTAAAAGTGTCCACCATACTAATATATTACTTTTCAAATTGCACTATAAAGTATAAGATGCATTAAACAAAATACTATACCATTCAAAACCACTTGAACTTTGTCTTCATATTGTTTTTTGATAGAAGTTATTATTGATGGTGAAGATAATTAATTGCAAAGATTGCATTATTTATTTTTCAGATTGGAATCATTCCATCAACGAATTTCATCTCAACATTTGTGCTAGAACTTTGTGCAGTAGTACGTGTGACATACGGCTCGAGGAATAACTTTTCATCTCTTGCGTGTTGTTTCTCTTGTTTTATTCTAAGAGATCTATCGAGAGCAGCATCTCTCGCCTTGGAAATGTGAGATAAGATGCGCCGCCCCAAGGTTATTTCCGCAAGAGCGGGATAATGCAGGCACCGCACTTCCATCTGCACACTTAATACTTTGTCTGTGAGAGCGACAAAGCGTTAGACGCATTAATTTTTCCTCAGCAATAAATTAAGGGATACCATCGTTTCATTTAAAACTGCTGTAAAGGCTAAAATAAATAAGAAAGAGCTGTATGCGTAATGAATAAGGGAGAATTTTGTATAATGAATGAAAAAGTCCTCCGTAACTTTGACCAAAATCCAAGAACAAACTCGTTAGCTTAATGCATTACAAATGTAAATTTTCAAACTGAATTAAACACAAACTTGAAGATGACTTTTCAAAACGAATGATAAATATATAATTGAATTCTCCTTTTAATTTGTCGCCAAAACTAAGGAGTTAACTATGAGGTTTACAAATTACGATATAATATATATAAAACCTTCAGCCGAAAAATTATTATACAATTGAGTCCTAATGATTTTTAAGTTTTTTTACATGTATCGAAATTATCAATTAATTGCCGATAGTCTCAGAATTTCTGTAGATGTAAAGAAAAAGGTGAAAATTTCAATTAGTAATTTGAGTATAGAGGAAATATTTTAAAAATCTAATGTGATTAGTTCATGCCTTTTAAAATCGGCTTTCAAATTTAAATGGGAAGGTCGAAAATGAAAAAACAAATTCGCTTATTTTAAACCGGAAAAATTCTGAAATCAAAAATTTAGAAATGTTTACGCTTTTGACCTTTCCTTTATTGAAATAAGTTATTATCCGTCAAATTTAAAATTAAATGTGGTATTAAGGGTTGGGTTCCTATTGAGAAGCTTTGAAATATAATAATAGAATTTTGAATGTTTGCAAAGTATAGAGCCTGCGGCTATTCCCCGGTTTCCTCTCTGTAGCCGGTAAAATATCGAAAGCAATCTCCATTTTACAACCTCTTCGAGATGAGGTCACATTTCGACAGCCATAAAACGTCCATGGTTAATATAAAATGATTTATCACCACTATATATTCCTTTTCTCTTGGATCATGTCGAAAGAACCTGTAGAAATATTTTCAATAATCAATAATCAACAATCGACACGTCAAATAAATTCGGTCTGTATACTTATAATCCAACCGTTCATTACATCGGTATGGAAAATAGCGTTGGAAACTTAAGAGTACTACGTACTGTAGTTCTTAGTGTTCATTTGGCTTGCGTTATAGTGTGTTTTCTGAAACATTTTTCAATGAATTCTATCCTTTCATTCTTGGAGATTTGTCAAATTGACTCATTTAAAATTAGAAACTATAGCGGAATAAAATATAAATTTAATCAAAGAAATGAGTCGATACCCCTCTCTCTGAATTTTTTATTTTATTACTTCTAGACGAGAAAATATCGTCAGAGTTAGTGAATCTTGCATATACTTAGCTTATACACGTATTTTTAAGCGTATTGTATGCCTTTGAACCGGGGAATATTAATATTTGAATTTACTAAAATACAGAGAGCGAAAAAGGTCAACTTCTCTCCCTTCAAGTTTGTATAATGTATGAATTCGTTTCGACAGAAAAATTCAGAAAGATAAATATTGCTTAAAATATTTTTTCTGAATGCCGATCTCATTTCTTGAAAGTCATAGCATATTGACAGTTTCCTGAATGCATACAAGTCGCAAAATGGAGATGAAACCAAGATTTAACCAGGTTTTTCATTATAACTAAATGAAAGACATTTTTAATTATCATTCAGTAGACGTTACCATATTTATTTCGACCACATCAATATTTCTCGCCGATATTTCTTCTTATTATTTTCTGTAGAATTTTAATATAGATTTCATGGCCAATGTTATGGCCTCTTCTGTAGCAACGTATGGGAATCAAGGACAGTTTTATGATGTGCAGAGAGCGGATAGCATATTGCGAGGAGAAAATTAAGGTCCCAATATTTTACGAGCAAAAATTAAAGGACATAGCTTCCAAGGGTTATGAGATTAAGTATAGAACGAGTATCAGGCATGGGAAATATATTGAAAGAGGTTTGGAAAGAAATTGAAGAAGCACAACTCTTCAGAACTATCCAAACCAGCTCTTGAATCCTAGACTAGTATAACACACCTGATCTTCCGAAGCTGCTTGCTACTTTTTTGATTCTGTAATACATTAATCCACCTATTTTGAAAAAGATACGATGATTTCACTTTGAATGAAAAATTACGGTCATTCCAGAGAGTTGACTCTCTGGGATGGTAAAAAGGTAAAAGGAAAAATTATTACTGATAAAAAGTTTAGCTCTAATTACAGCGCCAAAAGACATAAGGTATTATATATTTCAACTGTATATATGTAATATTTCAACTGAAGATGTATACACGTTAACGAAACCGGTTGACTAAAAATCTGTTGCGGAGGTTACGAAGTGTTTTTCTACAAGATGTGTGACTATGCAATCAACGAAGTCACGCTATAACATATCTGTTTCACTCTTCTGATCTTAAACTCTCCCCTCTCCTTACGTAGGCTCCAGGGTATGAACTAAACTTTAATCTACGAAAATAATTCAAAGGGTGTCGTATCGGTGCAAGTCAGTTATTTACCCCCTAACTCTAATTCAACTATCCCTCTTCCCCTGACGGGTCAACGATAAAGACATATTCATTAATTCATTTTCTGTTTCCCTGTTTTCTTCTTCCCAATATTAAATTTTCTAAACGCGATATCATTTTGTTTTCGGTATATCTCCTTTGACTTGGTAATAACGCTAATGTATTGAAGATATCTTAATATTCCGCGTAATCTTAGAATTTTCACTGAAAATGAAAAGTATATGATGAATGATTTCGATTCACAAAATCTTCTCGGCAACCTTTAGCTCCAATGGCATCTTATAGGAGACAGTTTGAGTTTTGCACGGCATATCACCATCTACAATTTCACAAATCCATTGGATTTAACCCTCGACAGACTATGGATGCCATTTGGCATCATCCGACACCTACTATTATTTCATTTTGTATCACAGAATAGGAGAGCTCGATGACAATGTTGCAATTTTGTATTATTTGGCTGGTTTTATGTGTCGTTTATGTGTAATATTTTATGGGTATTGTTTTCAGAGAACCACAAAGCGAAATACCTAAGAAATTTAAAATAATTCCAGCCTTGGAGGGTTAAGTATCGTTGACTCAAAATTAGAAAGAACTTTCCTAATTAAGTGCATGTATTTATCTCTTCCACAAATTTTATACAATGAGACTCAATCCTCGTAATTTAATCTGTTGACACAAAAGAAACTCTTTTGTCTTTTGGTCCTTCTAACGAAACATCAAACTCACTGAAAATCCCATTACGAAGAGGATGCATCCGGCGAGGCAATCCATCGAAAGACGAGACGAGCCATCCTCGCAGACACTCCCTATTTAGGGATGCAACCGCACATTCATACAGACCCCTCCTTCCTCTATTCATACCCATGATCCTCCGCACATCTTAAGCCCCTTCCCCCATCAAGTCCTCACGTGCTGTCTCCGACGCAGAACCATTGCACCGAAACCTCACTCCAGACAGCACCGCGAATACGCTCTCTACACTCTTTTCCGCTATTACATAATGGGTACGTCTTCTTCCCGCCCTTGTTAACTTCGCGCGACTTTCTCCCCTTTCTCTCTCGCCTTTGCTGCACCTTTCACCCGACACCAGCATCCTCCGAAGAAGGGCCTTCGCGTATCCTTTCATAACGCTTTCCTCCTCTTCTCTTTCGAGAGCCATCGTTCCTCAACTTCCTCATTCCTCTCATCCCCAAGAAAGGTGTAACTGGAGAAAGGGATTCCATCGCACTTGGGGAGCCACCCCCGCGTGGGTGTGTCTTCGAGTGAGAATGTGGTTCAAGGTGGAAAAAACGTTCGGAGAGTCTCTTTAAAGCATGCCGTGCGAAATTACGGATTCAACCGGCTTTTTCCCTCTGTTATTTCTCTGTTAAAGAGGAATGCTTCGCGGAGTGGTTTCGAGGAATTAAATGCTTGAGAGTCTGTGTCGGTGTATTAAATCAAATCCAAAATAACGTTTACCTCCAATTATAGAATATAAACACATCACGAGTCACTTTCATCCACATCGAAATATTTCCCCTGCAAGCCGCCTTTCGGCGTTTGGCAGGGGGTACGTGCAACATGGCTCTAATTCCCTAATCGATTACTTTCGCGTATTGTTCGCGGAAGGAACAATTTTTGAATGGATTCTTTCTATCATCAATTTCCCTTATCTTCATCGCAGTGTCTGAATGGCCTATGTTACAGAGAGAACGGGTAATATCGGCTATATCCTCTGGTAATGAACTTTTCTGAATTTATTAAGCAAATGAGTTCTTTGTTTACATCTATGTATATTCCAAAGATTCACTTCCTGCATCCTGAGGCATCTAAATAACGCTCACTGCTTTGTCGTGGCAATTCTTTACGAAGCGCACAGGCAAGGTTCCTTATTACTCAAGCCGAACTCTTGCTAATGCAAAGTAACATCGCTCATGGACTTCTTCTTCGCTCCAACCGATTATTATTTTGATGGGTTACTCCAAGATATTTCACCGATCCTGATCTTACTACGTTTTACCCTCGGATGCTGTACAAACAATTTTCGAAGAAGTTAACTACTGAAGATATGTCACATTAATCTCTAATTGCCAGTCATCACACAATTTCAAAACTTTATTTAAATAATTTTTAAAAGTTAATTTGTCCTCTGTAATCTCCTTTCCGTATAAATTATCGTGCCGTTGGCAACTATTCTTACTTTACTATCATTTTAATTATTTAGGTCATTATGTACACTAGGAATATTAACAGACTAATTGCGCTACACTGTGGTAACTTTAACCAGATTGGGACTGAAACCATCCAGTATTATTCATTCTTCTCTGACAAAGTTAAAATCATTTAATCAGTTTATCCCTTCTACATTGATTACGATAACTTTTAATTTGTACAATAATTAATAATATGGAACCTTACCAAACGCTATTCGATAATATAAAAATAACGCGTCCACTGGAATTTTATTGTCTGTAGATTTCAACACATTGTCAAATAATTACGCCAGCTGAGACCCGCAAAATCTTGTCTCTTGAAAACCGAGTTCATTCCTTTTTATGAATTGCTTATTGATTATAGCTTCAATTATTTAATAGCTAATAGGTATATTAGGTAACGAAGTTGATATGACTTCACCCCCTGCCATACCCCACTGGCAGTTCGCAGGGTATACATTATCTAAATCTAAATGCACTTCTGTTGATTAGGTAATACAGATTAGATAAGGATATTGGTGTTAATGTACCCACTACCATACGCCTTTGGCAGGATGAAGGATGCAGGATGATACTACATATATCTAAATCTAGTAGAAAACCCTTACAGTAGCAGATGCAAAGGTAAAATCATTCAAAAGCGATAAAAATAATTAAAGAAAGAAATAAATGACAAAGAATTAAGTTAATTTTTCATGAAGTTTGTTGGTGAATTATGCCACAAAGAGAGAAATGTAGAAGGGAAAATATTCGCTGAATTTAGTGATTTAGATACAGCAGAAATTCGCCATACTATTTCTTCAATAGCATACAATGCATGGATTCTTCTCTTTTTTTAAGACAATAGTTGAGAGAAAAATCATATTTTTGTGATGGAAGCTATTACCACGCGAAATGAACTCTAAATGGCTGAGTGATAGTCATTACATGCAAGTGGAGCTGGTTTCCTTTCCTGTCAGGCGAGTAGTCACGTTGCAACATTTTCCAGAAAATTTTAAGAGATTTTTTCAGCAACTTCGACGTTAAGAAGACTGAATTCGGCATTCTACGGGTCTCAAAATTCATCATTGCTACATACACTTCTGAATTCACTGGTTTTAGTAGTTTAATTTAGTGCAACATTAACTGCATTTAAAACATTTTTTATATGACCATACGTCATTTATTCTGATGTCATTCCTTCTTTAATTTATAAAGACACAAAATAAATGAGTTCTATAGAGAAACATAAAAATGGCTTTTTCGTAATTTTTTTAAGCTTAGCAGGTGGGTTTTGCTCAACCCTACCCTACAGTAGATTCCACTAAATCCGTGTTTTTTGAGTCGAACCCCCGAGAAACGAAAACGAAACTGTTAAGATAATACAAAATTTACATGGCTAATTAGAGCCATTTCACACTTGCCCGGCAGCCGGCTAAACGGCACCGTATAGACGACACACGGTGCGAGCGGTTTCACATCTATCCGGCAGTCGTTTAAACGGCAAAGTCCCTAAGAGCCATTTCACACTTGCCCGGCAGCCGGCTAAACGGCACCGTATAGACGACACACGGTGCGAGCGGTTTCACATCTATCCGGCAGTCGTTTAACCCGCCGTTACTCGCGCGGGGTGTTTCTACACCCCAGCCGTTTTCAATCAGCCTCTATTTTTAAACGCTTAGGTTTATTGACCCCTTCTTCTCAGTAGCTTCATTTTTTTATGTTCCCGACATTTTCTGCAAAGATCGTGATTTTCTTGCCATTTCTTGCAGAGATATGACGCTTTTCATTTGATAATACTCCTATTTTTGGTTAATTTTCCGAAGTTCATGTTTTATTAATTCTTTTACGGGTTATTATTTGAAGTTTTATGTTTTTATTCGTTTGTTCCATGATCAATGATCACTAAGTAAATGTTATAACTCATGAATGTTATTGGTAAATACGTTGATGTAATTTTATCTCACTTGTAATCTCTAATAATCCCTCTCACTATTTAGCTCCGCGAAGCTTTCCAAGGCGAGGTTTCAGTTCTCAGGCCAGTTACAGAATTTGAGATAATATTAATTAGAAATTAAAAGATAAGTAATTCATTTATTGTATTTGTTATTATGAATATGTAAATGAAATATTACGGAGCGGACACCGTTGTCCCCTGTTGCAATGGAGCGTCGCCCTCAGCGCAAAGGAAGACCAAGCCCCTTTTTTCTCTGAGGGAGCGCGGCCTTGTTTATTGCCCCCTACTGTTTGTTCTGAGAGCACGTAGGTCTTACTTTCATGAGACATGACAATAAGGATTTGCTTCTTCGGTCGCATGGCTAAAATAATTGTCGATTGACCTCGTCGAAGAAGAAACAGGGACAGTCCTTCTTGGGGTGCCGAAACTCGGCTCCCGAAGACCGGGGTGGAAAAATTTCGTCTCTCATTCTATTTTGTGGTGCCTCATAGATTCGACATTAGCGAGTTAGTGTTCGATTTGTGCGATAAGTTTACTCAGTTAAGAAAAGCAACGTAAAGGATGGAATGACTTTACTATTCTATACCATTGGGAAAGTGTTTCTTCGTAAGTCTATCCATCTCCTCCTCCAAGCTCCTGGTAACTAATTAGCAAGTGAGAATTTCTTAAATTTCAATTATAACATTCTTTTGTCACTGTAGATGAACAATTGATTCCTTTTCGAGGCAGTTGTTCTTTCCGTCAATATCTACCCAACAAACCGGCCAAGTATGGAACAAAGATTTTCGCTCTGGTGGATGCTGGAGTGTATTATACCAAAAACTTAGAAGTTTATGTTGGGGTTCAACCAGATGGTCCTTATAAACACAGCAATAGTCCCAAGGACGTCGTAAAACGGATTGTCAGTCCGATTGTGGGGACAGGGAGGAACGTGACTGCCGACAATTGGTTTCTAAGCATGCCACTTTTTAGAGGATTTACTCCAGGAAAAGTTGACGCTAGTCGGGACCATCCGTAAGAATAAAAAGGAACTCCCTCCACAAATTGTAGAAGTACAAAAGCAGCTTGTTTCTCTTCAGGAAAAACATGACCCTGGTATCATATGTCCCAAAAAAGAAAAGGTATGTGTTGATCATTTCAAGTAAGCACAAAGAAAACAGCATTGATGCGTCCACGGGCAAGAAACACAAGCCTGAGGTAATATTTCGACTAAATAATTCGACTTCGAATAAAATTCGCTAAAAGGCGGCGTCGATAGTGTAAATTAAATGTATGGGACTTACAGCGTGGCAAGAAATACTTGAAGATGGCCATTTGCAATATTTTACCATTTGCTAAACACTTTGGGTATAAATGTTTTTATTGTACATAGAAGCGTATATCCAGACATCAGGATAAATAGGAGGATGTTCCTCAGAGAAATCCCTAAGTGGTTGGTAAAACTCTTTATAATAAAGAGGGCCTGGCAAAAAAACTTACCAAAAGAACTAACAAGAAAAGCAGAAAAATTTGAAGAGCCATCGACATCAGAGCCTCAAGAGAAGATTATAAAAGGAGGTCGTGGGTGATGTGTTATATGCCCCAGGAATAAGGAAATAAAAACTAAACTGCATTGCGAATACTGCGATAAACGCATGCGTGCTTCGTCAAAATTTGAGAAGAATTTTTAAAAATATTAATAAATACGTCAAAGGATTTTCCATTGTTTACTCTTTCAAGCCCGCTCGAAATATTTTCTTGTACTTTTCAGCTTCATGAACGCGCTTCCCAAAACAAGCAGTAAATTAGCTTCAAGGTAGCATTAAATGGTGTTAGATGGAAAAACACCTTTGTTTAGTATCTTTAAGAATTTTCATAACTACAGACACATTTATTCGTGCGAAGATATCGTTTCTAAAACTTTTCCATGTCGGAGATTACAATTACTTATAACATTTTTTAGGCGTAATATTTTCAGTTACTTGTAAAATTAAAATTTTAAATATCGTTATTCAACTTGTATAATATACCTAGAAGGCTTTTTAAGCTATTCAGAGTACAATTAGTAGTAAAAAAAGGATATCAAAGAAAGACCGGTGGGGTGTGAAAACACTCCGAGCGAGCATTCACGTCACAAAATTGAGCTCGAGTAATCGCGGGTTAAATTGCATTAATCTGGATTAATTTTTCACTTTAATTGTTTTAAAATGTCTGCTTACGACGAATACGTTGATTACTACAAAGATATTTCATCTATAAGGTATACGAGTCAAATTTTCGTTTTATTGTACAATTTTTTGAGTATTATTATTGAATAGCTCATAAAAATTTTAAAAGTCGTAATATCAACGTAAAATTTAGGCATCATATCCAAAAAGATTTATAAATGATAACAGATAAAAATAATCAGGAATGTTTTCGAAGATAACCGTGATAAATAAAAAAGTCCGGTGGGGTGTAGAAACACCCCGCGCGAGTAACCACGTAACAAAATAGGGCGCGAGTAACGGCGGGTTAAACGGCAAAGTCCCTTAATTTCATATCCACCCACCTGTTTCATATTCTACGATATATTGTAAATATTACTGAAGAAATGGAAAGGGAGCAGATGATAGCATGTTTTATAGTTTATCGACGAGCGAAAAGGAGGAAGAGAAATAGAAATAATATTTAATACCGAAACATAAGTAGCTTATTAAATCTTATTATCGTAGACAGTACAACGTTTTCCGATCCAATTATTTCTTAAAAGAAGGGCCAAATAATCGCCTGGATTCACCATCCTAGATCCATCCATTCACATCTCTAGATCCGTTCCTGGTATATATAATAGATATATATATATATATATATATATATATATATATATATATATATATATATATATATATATATATATATATATATATCTTAGATCTAGATTCATCTCTGAAACTGCATCAAATCCCAATTATTTATAAATACTATATTCTCAATATGAAAATAACCCTCAGTTGGATTTTTGGACCGATAAATAAATAATATAAAATTAATAAGATATTTAGCTCATATTCACAAGCTAATAAGATACAACTATTAATTACTCTCTAATGGTAAATCAATGTAAATTCAAACTAAACAGGCTATTGTGAAGGATAGGAACATAGCATTTACCAAATCATAAGGAGGGTGACAGTTTTTGAGCTATCCTTTATTTCTGTTAAAATGAAAAACAACTTTGCATTAAATATAAATTATGAAATGAATAACTCTTCAATCTTTATCAAATCAAGGTAAAATATTTTAATGAAATTATCATCATGACCATTTTGAGTATATTTATCTACAGAAAGATGCCTAAGATCATTATTCAATTCAACGTGATTACAACATGAAAGTGATTGAATAAATATGTATGAAATCTTTAGTAGAATCAAAATTGAAATACGTAAGGTTATTGCTTTCATACATTTATAAATCCAAGTAATATGCAAGGATAAAGATTTACTTTTACCATAGACTATTTTCATTAACAGACTCTTTTGCTTTACCTTACTGAAAGATAACCGGTTTACAATATTACCTCATTAATGGGAAACATTTATGCAAACAAAAAATGGAGGGATTACATGTTATCACTGCAAGAAAAATGAAATAATGATTTAAATTTATTTTATCTTAACTTCCCTTACTCCCCAAGCAATATATCCTTTCAAGACTTATTAAATTTTAAGATCTTATTAAAAAATTGAATCTTAGCAGTTGATGCTTAAAAGAAAATTTCAGCATCTCTAACTTTTGTACACCTTCACATGAATATGATGCTTCAAGTAGGTGCCTCACATCAATAAATGCACCAATATATTTATATTTATTACCATAAGAAGTGATGTCTGAGATAACGCATAGGCAAGAATATTTAGGTACTAATATGTTTTCAAAACATTTACATAATTTCCACTATTGTTTCTTTTGGTCACTATATGATCATGCTCATTCTACAAATTAACTACTCATGCTTACATTAGTAACAGAAAATGTTTCCACCAATCATTCCCAAGATACAGTGAAAATATAATCTACCACCATAACACCAACAAACCATTTCCCTAATTCATTTCATTATCATCCATCACTCAAACTACAATTAATCATCTCCTTCCTAATTCCTATGTAAACAAATCCAAGAGAGCTCTCTGTCATATACCTTTCTTAGATCTAATTTCTAAGTAACTCACTGCTTCCTAAACCTATGCTTTTTCCTAAAACCCTTTTCTGTGCTTGATAACCTATCTCATAATTCCTACTATCACATCTTCTTAATTAAAAATCTTAACATGCACACCCACGCAAACCATTCACACATTATCAAAATACACTCTCTCTATAACAGATTAACATCATATAGAAAAGCAAATGAAATAAAAGTGGAAATTATTTTAAATACTTCTGGATTAACAACTTCCCATTAAGCAAACATTTGATTTCTTATTTATATTAATTTTTATATTTAATCTCTACAAGAAATCTGAAGCATGTTCATTTCATACTGACTAAACCGATTAAAATGTTTAATGTTTCAAAAGCATCTTTAATGTATCAATTTAGATAAGTTTTGAGATTTATTAAAATGCTCATATGAATGGATAAATATTACATTTTATTATAAGATTCTTAAAAGTCCATTCCATAAAATTTACACACTTCCATATCAGAGATGAATTGTATAACTTTCAATTGGTGATTTTTCTTCATTCTACCATCTTCTAAGAAATTATTTATATGTATGTGAATTTTAAATGTGATGAGCTATAACACAATCTACTGCTATTTGTCATGAGGTAGAAATCATAGCAGGCATTTGATAGAAATTGAAACTTTTTTTCACATTTATTAACAAAGGCTAAGAGGTATATATAATGGATATAATTATCATCAATGTAATTATCAAATCAGCATCAAAGATTCCCATGCAATGTAATAGAGGCATATATTTAATTAAAAACCTATTGTAGAAGTTTAATTTTCTTAAATACTATACACCAAGAGAATATAATCGAAATTGTAACTGAATTTATATTATCAGCTCATTGTAAATCTGGACTTTCAGAATTAACACTTAAACTTATTCTTAGAAATGATAAAGCTAAACCAAAAGTTTTATAAAATAGATCTGAAATGTTTTCCTAAGTACCTTAGTTTCAGGATTGAACTTGTATGTACTAGATTTAAATTTATTTTTAGAGAAGTTTAGTTTAGAACCTTATAGCAGCTATATTATTTAATTCTAAAGCTTTGCTCCAAGTCATTGAATGTAACATTCAGTTATTTGTGTAGAAAAATGAAGCAAGAATGCATAAGTTTTGATTAAATCCAAAAAGAAGCTAGAACCTCATTTCTATTCATCCATTTTATTCTTTCTTCCCCCAAACCCACATCTCAAAAGCATCACTCCTTCTCTTCCCATGTTTCGAAACCATACAACACATCATTCATTTATCAATGTTCTATCTTTCGGTAGGTTCATGCACAATCAAAAGTCCCTATTAAGCGCCATCTCCTTCATTTTCCTATAGTTAACCCCACCCTTTACGTCATGGAACAACTTTTGTATCTGTCTTTCTCTCTGCTTTTTCCCCTGAATTCTATCCTCAATTACCGTCTTCATCAATCCCTCTCCCCTCAGTATTTGACCCACCCATTTTGTCTGTCGATGCCTAATCACTTCTATTAAAGTACACTCTTCCCCAACCATCTCCAGCACAACCTTGTTAGTTTTCATTTTTAAAATTTTTTCATTTCTATTAATAAATGTAAGATTAGATCTTTACCACAGATTCTAATTCAGTTGAATAATTTTTAAAGTTATTAATTTTAAAATGTATGAAAAATATCTGATTTATTAGGTTGAATATTTGAAATTTTCTCTAATAACTATGATTTCTCTAATTGTGAAAAGTTCACATAACTTTACTCTATTTTTATCAAAGTTGGATGTAAAATATATAACCATAATAATCAATGAATGAATAAAGAATGATTTTTCTCCATTACCTTGTGGCAACGGCTCAGCTTGCGTTAAGGTTGATTTGGCAGAAAAGATTTCGATATTCAAACTAAATTATACTGCCAATTTCCATTATTGACAATGAGGGTGACTGAACCTATGAGATTGATTGATATAGACACTCATCATATGAAACTTCCTCTAACAATTTTAGAAGATTTCATTTTTCACTTTTCTATTCATTTCAAATCAAAGAAAAACACCTATTCTGAGTAAGGAATATCATTGTGCTTGACAAGGATTACTTTTTCACGCAAAAGATTTATCAGATACATTTTAGTCTGACAATGAATGAAAAATACCTTCTTTTATATAAATTGTCCATTGCATGATCTCTAATCCTAGAAAGTTAGAACTGTGTCTTTGATGAAGTTTCTTTTTATGCATGTTCTCTTGTCCTTGGAAGAGTGACCTTTCACCTTACTGGGTGTAATACTGCATTTAGTATCTTTAGATTGTTGAACAGATGAATAGACCTACATACAGAAAGAAAGAAAATTTGGAACACGGCTGTTAAAGTATTAGAAGTTAAAAATCTCCAATTGTCGGTGATCATTGCCTCATCCGTTGGTGTTTGGAGTACGGTGTTCTCTCTTGTTTTCTCCAAACACAGGCAGATAAGACTAGGGTCACTGAGAAATGCATCCATTGGAGATTTTTAACCTCTAAGACCTACATAGGTTAAGAGAAATGCATAACTCTATGCCCATTGGGTATACATATATGTGCATGATGGTCTGTTTACTCAGCTAGTTACTCATTCACATATTACAGATTAAAAGCTGCAGTTCAACTGCATCACTGCCCAAACAATCTCTATTTGCACCATTATCAGCAGCACCTACAGAATATGCTGTCTGTGAAGTATTCAGCCCGAAGGCCAGCTGGTGCCTCACCCCCTCTGAATAAACAACTTAGAGCTTGCAGAGAGGAATGAGGTTTACTAAGAAGGATAAGGAGTGAATTAGTTTGCCCTTGCATTCCTCACTGAGACAGAGAATATGCTATAAGGAAGTACAAAATAGACAGGAGAGTGGGGTTTTCAGCCAGAATTTAATGTATGCTAGTTTTTTCTGTTTCTTTTTTGCAAACATAGAATGTAGAAAGTAGATTGGTGTTCAAAATTCATGTAATACCCTGAAGAATACGAGTGTCTAACAAAGTAATTAACTCAAGGAAAGGAACTCAGGTTAGCATTGACACCATTGGCAAGCAGAGGAAGGGACAGTCCACTCTTAGAGATTGGCACAGGTTCATATGGAATTGCTAGTGGGGTATTCGAATTAAGATAAATTTAAAAAATACCATTTGAAATGCTTGAAAGCTTGGAAAGTGAGTACATAGATACTTCTACAAATCCTACTTGATGAAAGGAAGGGAGGGGGACGAGATCTGAAAAGGAATTTTCCTATTAGTCCTAAGGTTCTTTGTAGCAGAGCTCATAAAGAATTATGTATATCACTGTTAAAACTATAGCGTTCTTATATTAAAGCTATTGTTTTAGGAAACAGGAATTGAGGGTGATGATTTTATTCACATCAGGAATTATGTCTAACTTACTTTCACAGAGAGCAATTATGACTGTGTTATTTGTCGTTTTAGAGTTTAAACTTTATCTCCACTCTAAAATTTACTTTCATGGAGTGCATAGTACAATGATGATTTCATTCAAATGAGAAGGTTAAGGTAAATGTCCTCTTTTGCAGATGCATAATACTAATGGAACTGCTCTTAGTTTGATAATTGAAAAAATAAACCTAGAAACCTTCATTGACCCCTCCCTATAACCACTGATAACTATTTGGGGAAATTCTCTCCAACTAGTCCTCCCTTTTACTTTAGGTCAACGAGTTTAGTTCAATAAGCTGGGATATAAATTAAATAAAAATTAAATTAAATTAAATAAATAAAAAAATGTGTTTTATGTATTTTGAATAAAATATAACCTGTTTTCCTCGTACATTTTGTTAGTCCTTAATCTACTCTTCGGAAATGTGATCATTTTTATCACATCTTTATAATAAATATTTATGGCAAGAAGTGAGTGGAAAAAGCAGAAATTGCTATTTAAAAAATGTGTAAATATTCTTAATGGCCTGTAAAATATTCCATTGAAATGCTGTTGTATCTCTTAAACATTTTAAACTAAAATTTGAAAGATGCTTTGGATCTGTTCTAGTAACTATATTTTGGAACTCATTAATCTTGAAAAGATTCTTATCCTGAAAAATGCAGTACTCATTTATGCTTTTATGTATCTGAATGCAAAATTTATTCCAGATGGCTCACCATGAAATATTTTACTGATAATTCCATGCTCTTTCGATTGAATTGAAAATCATCATGTTATATAAAATGGTGGCTACTGTAAAACATAAATTCTTCCAGAATGTGCATTAACAGCAGTATTAATCTCAGTAACTTCTTGTACTTCTAATGTTCAAATCCATCTAGAAGTTTTAAGCTCAAGACCCCAAGTATGTATTTTCTATTTCCATAAATAAAATAACATCTCCAGAAGATATAGTTGAAATAGTTTTAAAATTTTGAAGTTAAACAATTTTTAATTGAATAATAAATTTATTAAAAATAAGATATAGGTTAATATTATTGTTAAATTAACATAAATCTACCTTCCTCTCTGCATGAGTTGGTTCCATTGTTCCATTGGTTTTGGAGTTGGTTCCATTGTCATAATTATATTTGTCTGTCTTGCCTTAATTAAAATATTTATTCTGTAAATATTTTTTCCAATTTGTTTTCTTCATGAACAACTTAATCTTCAAATTGACCAGTTACATGATTTTTAAAGGTCATGAAATGAAATGAAAGAAAAATCACCTGGGAAGGTGATTTTAAAGTAACTTAGGAGAAATATTACAATTGTGTGGCATGAGTATGTATTGTTACTCAGGTAGCCACAGAACATATATTTAATTATATTTTATATGAGGACCTTGGTTCCTACCTTGCAACATCAAGAGCTCGAAACAGCTGAATGTAACATATTATGTCAAAGGTTTGCTTTGGGTGTGAAGCAATTAGCACATGTGAGACTGAAAACAGAAACAGCAGTGCTCTAATATACTTGTACTTCAGTTTGGACCACACCATCAGGAATCCCTGCATTTAAAATTATATCATCAAAGTTGAATTCTAATACTTTCCTTCTCTCACTTTTAGAATAAAAGCAAAATTCTTATTCCATAGCATCAACCAAAAACGAAAAGCAGGCATTAAATACCACTATGGAACAATTATTCTTAGATATAGATGTAAGAGAAACAAGTAAATAATTCGGTGGAGTTTTTTTTTAATATGTGCCACTGTTCAGGCATCTTCTAAAAATGATTTTAAATTGGCTACCAAATTAGCACCAAAATGTAATGTTTAAGATAAAGAATGTAAGCTTGAAATATGCAATGAATTGAAAAATGAATGCAATGATGAATGAAATAATATAAATGACAGTACAACATACCTTCTCCTCCAAATCCTTTGCTAGAAGATTATAAGCCTGAATTAATATTTGTGTATCGAACACACCCCGAAGATGAAGAAAGATGACTCTCTGATTTCCATCATAATACCCATCTATTTCACACTATAAATAACAAGAATAAAAACCACAGGGTTAAGATATAGGAAAATAATACTTCAATGCATTTAATGAAAACGATTACTCATGTAATTGTTACCAAAAAGTCTTCTTCTAGTTCGTCTTCTTCATCACGATTCTGATGAATGACATGTTTCCCTAAGATTACATCAAATGCGCTAGCTTTTAAGCTACATGCTGTGACTGGACTTTTGCCAAACACTGATATCACAATCACCTTTTCGTCAGACGAAAGAGCCTGCACTGCATCTTTGCTACAATAGGAATAAATTCGCAGTTTAATAATCATCCTTGAGAGCAAACCGGTGATACCTTCAGAGTATAAAATCCAGTCCATACTTTGATATTTATAATTGTTATTTGACTATTGATATTAAAATTTCTAGAGTTATTTTTTAAATGAAGTTGCCAGGCTAAGATTGTCAAAAACATTCGGCAGAAGATGTATACCATTTTAATTAAGATTTTAACGATCGAAAACATGTTGTTTCAATTATTTGGTGGTTTGAATGTTAAAAAGAATTGGTGCTATTATGAAAAGGCTGACGATTGAGCACCTGCGAAAAACTATAGTAGGTATTTCATTGAGAAAATTATTACGAACTTTTCATTCAGTAACATCACAGGCTGATTGATACTGAACATCAAGAATGTTGACTACATTTAATTTTATGCTTAGTATAAAATTTTACCGAGATTTCTGCTAAAACTGATCACTACCCCTTTATATCTGTATTTAATGTTAACATATGAATAAGAAATATGATATTCCTAACTTTTTACATAAATCCGCAACCTTGAAGTGTTTGGTCTTCATTTCCTTAGTCATTCAATAAAACAACATCTCAGAAGAATGGTAACATTAGTGAAAGTGAAAGAAAACAACAATCTATGTTTTCAAAGTAAGCTATAGCGATACTTAAATGCTATCGATTGTACTCCGATAGAAAAATTAGATTTCGATATGTTCATCAATGTTCATCTAATATTCCTTTTACAGCGAAATTCAAAATGATAATAACTTTTACCCAGGAATAAGAATATTAAAAATAAATTTTCTTCATAATGTGTTTAAGGTTAAGTATTGCTGAATTGCCGTGTGTATGCAAAATTATGTACCAACTGAAATGAAATCTATCAGTTCGTGCAAAAATATAGTTTTGAAGTTCAGAAGAAGTTCAAAGAATGAAAAGTTTACATCTGCGTGATAAAGGAAAGGTTAAATAGGAATTTTGTCTTTGTTTTAGACATTAAATGGATTTTTTTAGTATATCGAAGATTGGTTAACAAGTGTAACACCTCTTTTGATTTCAAGTAATGTGCAGCCAAACTAATAATATTTTTGAAATACGATATTTGCATGCTAAATTAAATAGGTACATTTTAGGGCTAAAAAATATGAAGATATTTACTAAGGCTAAATAAAATGGATTGGAAGCACTTCAAAACAACGATTAAATCAATTTTTATATTCTGCATGTAATAAAATAAAATTTATTTACCTTATTGGTCTATCATACAATGCTGGAGGGTTGCTACAACTTTACACTCGCCGTTCAACTCTTCAAAGATTACAAACACCGAATCTGGGAAATCTTTACGTTCTTCGCTAACTCCATTCCTGTTAATCGCTAAATATACATTATTGCAAATAGATTAGATTTAGTACATAATTCAGAAGAATATACTTAAAAAAATACGCAACGTACCAGGATGTTTGTTCGCAACCAGTCGAATTGATCGACAGAAATCAATTTTCGGTAAACCACAACTATAAAATCCATTAGTTTTATGAAATAGACGGTAAACAATTACATTGATAAAAATAAAGCTTCGATGCTACAGACTCGTCAACTAAATTCGAATTTAAAAAAAAATCATATCTCTTATTCGTAATTCTCGCAATTTAGAATCAAAAACGATATTTCTCGACCAAAATAATTACAAATAGTGGTCCCATGGAGACCTGATAAATTCCAGAAGAAACAAATTGATAATATATTCTTTTTTGGCCATAAACTTTTGTTTGAATAGTTTGTTAGAAGAATGTCCAAAAATATATATTCAAAACATTTTACGTTATAAAAAACACTGATTCTTATTTGATTGCAATAATAAAATTTCTATTGGAGGAATGCAAAAAGAAGATAATATATTTTCGAGAACACTTTTCCAAATTAATGCGAATCAAATATGAAAACTGAAAACTGAAAAATTATTTCAATATTTGTTTTCACTGGAAAAGAGATTACTAAAAAATCCATAGAAAGGACAATTTCCATTATGAAAAATACGGGAGGAGTAACGAATACTCAATAATATCTCGAACAAAAAGGAATTAGGAAAGAGGAGGTTTTACATAAAAAATATCGGATATATTGCAAGTTCTAATATATTAATAAAAAATCGCTTATTCCTTAAAATTAGGAAGAATCTGTGTATTTTAACAACCAAAGTTCGAATTTTCCTCAAGAGCTGGCAGCAGTGTCAAAGTTTAATAACGATAGTTCGAATTTTGCTCAAAAGATGGCAGCAGCGTGAAAATTTAAAACATTAGTACGAATTTTCCTCAAGAGATGGCAGCAGCGTCGAAGCTTAAAAACAATAGTTCGAATTTTTCTCAAGAGATGGCAGGAGCGTCAAAGTTTAATAGCGATAGTGCGAATTTTCCTCAAGAGATGGCAGCAGTATCAATATTTAAAAACAAAAGTTCCAATTTTCAGCAAGAGATGACAGCACGTGTTTTATTTAATTTTCAACTCCTAATTTTCTTAAATTATCAACAGACCTTGAAATTTTAAAATTGTATTTTTACCATTTTTAGAATAAACATATTATTTTTGAAACTTCAGAAATCCTAAAATAAGTTTCACTTTGTTTTTCTATAAATACTTCAATTCCTCAAAGCAAAAGTACTATATTTTTAAGTATTTGCGATTTTTTCTTAAATTCCTGAACTCTAAAGTAATATTTTATCGCTGAAGCTTCCTCGAAAGAGTATTTGAAGTAAATTCATTATCTCAAACCATAAATATATAACTATTTCAGTAATTGATTTAGAAATTCATGTATTAGAAAAATAAATGTGTTACGTGTGAAAACTTAAATTAAGACATGATTTGGAGATTTCGAAAGCAAAACATCATTTGAAGTAAAATAAATATAAAGAAGCAACAAGGCTATGTAGCAAATGTACAACTTGAATTATGCGTAGTAATTGAGAATCTTGATTTTACTCTTTCAAATAACCGACCTTCACGAATTCCTTGAGCTGTTCGTCGCAATTTATTACAAAAATTTTCCAACTCATTATTCTATTAAACTTTTGCTAAAGTTACCATCTTGTGTAATTATTAATCCGGACGTGAGGGTTACTATCTTTTTCCTAACACAAAGCAACATTTGCGACAAAAACTTTCTCTAAAATAGAGCATCCTTCTGCCCGTTCCGAATATTTCAACGGTCGCTAGAATACCTTCTCCCATAATTATCGTTTTTGTCGCAAAAGTGGGTTTGTGTTATGAAAAAGATAGTCACCCTCCCGTCCGGATTGCAAGCTACAGTTGGTTTGCAAGGTTATTCGGTTTCAAAGGTTTTTATTATGCCTGATATTTATTATGGCGACTACTACGTAGCTCCTCCACCCAATTTCCGCTACAAATCATGAAATTGAAATTTAGATTAATTATATCATATCAAAAAATTAGGTGCTATGCTATAATTTTTCAGTCAAGTAATTAAAACCTTTCTTTTCTATGGGTCAAATTATTGCAATTTTGGGTCTTAGAAAGAACTAAATGATTTTTCACCTAGAAATAAAGGGGAGTCAAATTTTGAAATGCCAACTGCATGAGGTAATCACTTACCTAATTTGGTAAACAGGGAAAACATATTTCTTACAGTAGGATAAATACATTAGCATAGAAAATACAGTTTATAAGGAGGCCTAATACAAACATGTTTACCAACCCAGTTATGACATAACCAGTCATCTTGGTATGCTTAACATGATTGTCATGGTAAACCTCATGGTGGTTGGCAATTCATCCGTAGTTGGTATGCAAACATGTTTGGCAAAAGATATTCTCACCCATGGGTATGTTCAAATAGTTTGGCATGGTCTCTTACTCATGGTGATATCCTTCAATTAACTCTCTCAGCAATAGATGGGCTAATCTTCCCCAAATTTTATTGCAAGATGAAATATTAAACAAGAAATGAAAGATATTTGAATCTACTTCCTTGATTATCACCAACAGCCTTTCTAAGAGAGAAGACCTTAAATTTGAGGATTTTACTAAAAGTAATAGTATAAACAGGAGGTGAAGAATGGTTGATAATGATGTCTCTAGTAAGATGAATTTCACTTGAATAGTTATCTTAATGACATGGTGGTACAAACAAAGCTTACATAAATTCAACTAATATAACCATGATAAGTGTATCAGTTGAGGGAAAGCTTTTAGAAATGGAGACTATACGAGGACTGTTCTCATACATTGATTTCCACATTTTTTCTTTCAATTTTGGATTAAATTATCTAAATTTTTTTTCAGACTCATTGATATCTGTAATATTATTATAAAATACAGGCATATATTTACTCAGTAATTCATTTCACTAAAATGATAATGTACAATTTAAAACCATTTTAGGCATACAAATAGAAAAAAAATGCTTTCGAAGAGAAATATATCTTGATATATGATTAAATCTGATGATAAAAATACAGGGAATTTTTGTTACAATTATTCCTTGCATAACCAAACGGCTTAGGTAGATCCTGAGAGGAGTGATCGACAGCTTGATGATATTACAAAACAATCAATTTGCTTTGAGGATGACAAGGGGCCATACACAAATTACATAACGCAGTTTGAAGGAGGGGGAGTCCGGCCAGGCCGTACGGTCCTGGTACGTAGGGGGAGGATGGGTCAGGCCAGGCATTACATGGGGGGGGTTTAAAAATTGGAGAAATTTGCATTACGTAATTTGAGTACGACCTATAAGTAGTTCAAACTTAAGACTAATATCAAGGTGTTTCCATAATATGTTCTAGGTGTAACGAATTTAAATAATTTTGGTTTATAGGAATGTAAATGAGCTATACAAACAGCTGTGAAAGCAAAAATGCAAATTGATTTATTTAAAAAATATGGCACTTCAATTTCACTGCATTCCACTGCACATCCATTATTGTCACGCAAACAATAGCACATGACTAACTCATTGTATTACAAAGTGAAGAGTCTTTTTACAGAAGTCTTATTAGTATAAGCAGCCATAAATCCACCATCCTCATCTGAGGACCGAGTCCTTTGTAGCACAAGGGATTTAAGGATCAGACATGCAGGCACCAATAAGCAGGAATTCTTCGAAGTATGAGAGAATGTGCTGAAAGTGATACATTTTCACCAAATGCACTAGCATTAACACAAAACTGTACCAATAAATAGAAAGTATTCCACTAGAAATAACCTTACATGCGAGAAAAAATTTTGCAATATAAAGGATTACTGGGAAAATAAAAGATCACATTAACAAAGTTTTAGAAAGGTTTCTCCTAGTTTTCAAAACCAATGAAGAATATGACTCAAAAGTAAATGATATTATCATTATGCCACATCCTAAATCCAGACTTCTGCACAAAAGATGAAATATAATGCTTTTAAGGAAGAATGACACCAGGATTTTGATAGTAAACGAATTTCAAATGTACATCTACATCTACATCTACATTAATACCCTACAAGCCGCCTTTCGGCGTGTGGCAGGGGGTGTAAACACCAGTTGAATCTAAATTACTTCCTTATTCGATTGTTGTCACGTATTGTTCGCGGAAAGAATGAATCTCTGAAACGATTCGTCCTAGCATCTATTTCTCTTAACTTACGGTCATTATCGGATCGACCGACGTAGCAGGGGGGTTGCATGATACCGATTGTATCTTTGGAAAATGTAGTTTCCCTGAATTTATTAAGCAATCGCAGCCTAGCTTCCAATCTCCTTTCTTTCAAGGATTCCCAACCTACGTCTGAGAGCATTTTTGTAACGCTTGCTTTTTTATCGTAGCATTTCTTAACAAAACGAACCGCTTTACGCTGCACTTTCTCGAGTTCGCGAGTACACGTTTCATCCGCCGGATCCCATATACTTGCCGCATATTCCAGAAGGGGTCTGACCAAGGTAAAATAACATCGCTCTCTCACCTTTTCGTCGCATTTACCGACAATACGCTTTACAAAGCCAAGCCTTTTACTTGCTTTGCCGCAGATTTTTCGAATATATGTATATATCACAGTGCTGTTATACAATCAGAATGTCGTAGTGACATGGTACGACTATAGGGAAATAATAACGATATGGGTAAAGGTGACTCTACCTTTATTTATCGTGGTTTACGCAGTGCTCGATCCGTACTTCGCCGTGGGTGGGGCAGACTGCGAACCCTCGGGGGAACCTTGCGGCTGGGCATTGACACGGGGGGAAGACGGCGGAAACGGGAACACCCCAAGTCTCGAAAGACTCACTGGGTGTGCTGCAGGATCCGCTGGAGACCGAAACGTCCGAAAGATTCAGGGCAACGCGTTCGGACGCCTCTTGCTCTCGTTCGTTGATGACTGCCGAAGCGACGGAGACGGAAGCACCCAAAGTCTCGAAAGACGCGCTAGGTGTGCTCCAGAATCCGCCGGCGGTGGAAACTACTCGGAAGGCGAACGAGAGATGAGTCCCCCGTTTCCTAAAAACGAGGGCCTTATATACTGCTTGCAGCCTAAGGACTTCTATGTCCTTCTATTTCCGAAGGTTCCAGAAGGAATTCTGCACCTGGATAGGGGTGGGCGAGAGCAATGGTATGCGACGCACCCTTTCGCATCATACTTTTTGTTGCGCCAGGTGGACGCAAGGGTACAGAGTTGACCACTGTCCGCTGCATCTTTTGTGATGCCATTGCTCTCACTTCCCGTCCAATTCCAAGAAATCCTTAGGCTGCATGCAGCTGTGCACCGCACCCAAAAGTCAAAGAGTCGCCTTGCGACATCACCCCACCAGCAGTCAAAACCCCGGGTCGGACGGATCGAGCTTTTGGTACATGGTTATATTAACATCAGATAGTACAACACAAAAGAAAAGAAGCAATAGAAAGAAAAAAAAAGAGAAAAAAAAAATAATAAGCTAAAACATATAGATATAGTTCGTAGGAACACACATGTTATTTTCCACGGGAGATCTACTTAATACACCTAACAACTAACCTACCACAGGAGTGTCACTTTTCACTGATAACTAGACTAACCTATGCAAAAGCAACAACAAAACAAAAGAAAAAATAGTCTCTGGAGCACACTTCAATGCACTTCTACTTAATACCTACATTGGCTAACCTATCACACGAGTGTCATTTTTCACCCATAACTACCCTAATTATTTCACTGGGAGTCTAACACATACATTCAGAATCAACCATCACCTGAAAAAGAGCGTCACTGTTCACTGATATAAGCCTAAAAAAAACACATTTCAGTGGGTCTAGTCCAGCACCGGGAACAATGGTCTGTCTTTGGGTATGACAATGTTCGTTGTCACATTACCTGGCTGCATGACACTAAACATGTTGACCGCTGGTACTGTTGCCGCTACTCCATTTCCTGCAGGCATGGAGATTGGCTTCCTTCTGGACGCCAGCAGAATCGCGATGACGGACAGCAATCCAATGACGACAAGGGTTGGCATTCCCACGTATTTTACCTCCTCCAATCGGGAATCGAATGGCGCGAGGAGCTTGGTGTGTCAGGCAACCTCTGCCAGAGACACGACTGGAACGTGGTGGGTATTCAGGTGCTCGATAGAGGCCAACAGTTCCGTAAGGTTGCTCGAGTCCAGGATGTGGTCGGCGTAAGCTGGGTCGGATGCATTGATGTTGATGTGGGGAAGGGGGTCTAAAACGACTTTAGAGTTTTGTTGAATGGTTGTCGCATAGAAGTTCGGTGCTCCCGGCAAGTACGTTGAACCATCACTTGCGGAGCACCCTGCGGGGAGGTATATTCGCCCTTGCCCATGGATGTTGGTGTGAGATACATTCCCCGGACACATTAGGTTCAACCTAGTGGAGTTGCTAACACTATACACCCACTGTCCCGGCCTATCACCTTTGATGTACACACGGTATGGGGATTGGGCGAGGTGAAGTTCGCAGTTGCTTCTAATTAACTTGCTGTCGTTAAGAAAGACGGCCAAGCTGCATGAGCTGGAGGCGTCTCTGATGATTGGAAAGGTAGGGTTGCAAACGGAGGGGTTGTGATTTACGCAGTCCGTTCGAAAATCACCAGGGAGATGAGCGAAGCTACTTCTGTCATCGGTTACTGCTAGATAGTGGGATTCAGATCTAATCAGGACCGCGTGTCGTATCTGATTAGAGAAGTCTAAGGCTTGTCTGGTCTCCGTGACTCTCTTGTCCAACGAACTCCTAGCATCACGGATGAGATCGTGCAGGTCCTCCAAGGCTTTGGCAGTCTTAGACAGCATCTCATCATGTTGGTGCAGAGCTTCAGCGGTGTGGTTGAGGATTGTGACTCCCACCCGACCCACTTCCTCAGTCCCTTGGGCATACTTCTCTAATTCTTGGCGAAGGTCTGACAGCTGCTTGTCCGTTGTGACTCCAGTAAGATAATGCAACCCATTACCTATGGCATCAAATAGCCCTCTGGTAGCTCTTTTCTGCAGAGAGGGGTTAAAAAGAGATTCAAAGTCCCGCGACAGACTCTCCAGCCGATGCTTGAGGTTCTGGCTAAATGTGTGGGCTAATTGCTGCACGGGAACTAGGTGACTTGTGCTTCCCGTCCAGCCGCGGAATATCCCAGACCCTAATTCCTGGAAGTCCTTGCATTGGGCTCGTACCTCTTCAAGGGCGATAGAATGGCGTTCGGCACGCATCTCCAAGGTCACCATCCACTCTCCGGATACCACAAGGAGTCTACCCTGGGGCTGGAATATGAGCCCATGAGTGTGACTCTGGAACAGGCACAAGATCAGTGGGAGGAGACGCAGTGCGGTTAGGTGAGCCATTGTAACTGCAATGGAAGGAAGGGAATTTGATGATATTTCCGGAACTCGGCACCTATGGTTTCAATGGTCCCACATAGCGGCCATTTTCTTTAGTGCATTGATTCTCCGGCGAGTTTGGTTGTGTCTCCTTCTTGATGGGCTCAGGTGTTTCTTAGCTTGCGCTATAGGACTCGGGTCCGTGGTTTCTTTGGCGCCTTCGAGGGTGATCCTGAGCTCGGGAGACGAGTTCGCAGGGGGGCTCCGTGGCGGGGAAGGGCGCTTGGGGAGGAGGGTTACCGTCGAGACAATCTGTGGCAGTTGTACGTCGCATTCTATGGCTTCTCCAATCCTGTTTTGAAGAAATGGAGGTGACTGAATGCTCTGGAGAGCGGTAACTGTGGAGGGAGGAACTGTAGGCTGGGGGGAATCGTATGGCTTAGGGGTTTCCCCAGACGGTCCCTGATCTACGATACGTAGGTCCTTCACAACAGCGTCTACGTCGTAATCCCATTCTACGTCGCGCAATGGGCTTCCAAAGGTAGTAAATAACTCTTTTTCTAACCTTCTTCCGTCACCCATGGCGCAACTCTCAGTTCGGCGACCGAACCTTGGGGACATCTTCAATCGCCTCTGCGACTCCGTCCGGGCAGTGGCCGCAAGTTATACCGATCTGATGCTTGAGGGGGTTTTACTGGGGGTACTAGGGCGTCCTCCAGTGCCACCTTTGCTGCTTCCGCGGAGTGGAAATGCCTGTTCGTGATGAAATTTCGGGGTTACAAAAAGAGGAAGGCGGAATGGGAATGGGCGTCGTGGTAACTGATTCTGCTAACAATTTATTAGAATGGTGATCCGAAGCTCTTGATTTACCCTCGGGGACTAACTGAGGGAAGAACAGGGGTTCTGGATCGGGTGGCAAGGGCAAGGGTGCGGATGTGGGCTGTTGCTCTACGGCCATTCAGGACATTTTCGATTTCGAACGTGACCGCACTCCGAACTTTAACTACCTTATATGGACCAATCCACCGCGATACTAGCTTTCTGGACTGTCCCCGGGCAAGCGCCATGTTTCGAAGTAGGACCAGTTGTCCCACGGAAATGGAAGATAAAGCCAGACCTTCGTTAGCTTCCGAAATTCCATTTCCCGGGTTTGTCGATTCCACTACGCCGCTTGCTCGTGGGCCAGTTGCATTCGTCGTGCAGCTTGTTTGTTCCTGGACTATACGCACTTCATCCCAACACGGTTCGTACTGAACGACATCGGCCTCACCCTTATCCTCTATTATGTTTATCACTTGTGGGGCTCTAGAGAGGGCGTCTGAGTTCGGGATAGTCTTACCCGGGCGATACTTAATATCAAATGAATACTCGGTTAATTCCATAATCCAACGGGCAAGTCTCGGTTTGGGCTCCTTCAAACCCACAATGAAACACTTAAATCAGGATGAAAGTCATACTTACAGAAGGTAGGTGGAATCCATTACTCAGCGTGTTTAACACGATACTATATTTGAAATGAAACACTGAGCAATTTAATTCTTTCTGCAATCATGTAGGATCTCACTGGAAAATGTACTTGAATATATCAAATCAAGGTAAATGAGAGAATGAAAAATAGGAATGAGTGGAGAAATTATAGAAAACAAAAAACAATATAATAGCACCAAAGTAAAACCACATGTTCAAAACCAAAGTTCTAAAATGCCACACGATTGTCATACTGATAAAAAATAATCAACATAATGTAATTGTTTAATTTAAAAAAGCCTAAAAAAATTTAAAAGCCTAAAAAAATCAAAACAAATGCTGTATATCTTTGAAAAGCCAACAAGTTAAAAAATAACTGCCACACACAAGTAAGGCCACTACTCCAAGACAATTGACATTGTTCTAACTCTGAAAATGTAAATCTCAAAAAAGAAGGAATCAATTGACGAGTAGAAATAGGAATTACTATATTAAAATATTCACTATTTTATATAGTTTTCTCCACCTATCTTCAACCGATATTGGTTCAATGGAGCTCATCAGAAAAGTCACACGATATTTTCTTCACAAAAAAAGTGCAAAAAGATTACAAAAATTAAACCATTTTAAAAGCTCTCTTTAAAACACCGTCAAGGTCTCCTTTTTCTTAATATCGGCTAATCAAACGTAGAAATTAGAAAGGATGTACTAAATGACACCACTCTGACAAACCATACACGAGGAAGTGAAGATTTTTCATGCCTTTCTCCAAAATTATAGAAAGTCAATCATCTTTCGTGAACATCACTGGCTGAAAACCCTCAGTTGAACTCTTTCGCTCTTCAAGAAATGAGGATTCCTCAAAGACGATTCATCGAAGGAAAGATGAGATACTTAAGGAAATGTGACAATAATATGGATATGATTCGCTTGGTACCCAGTTTGTCCATCATGATGATTCCGTTGGTTGGGATTCGTAGCACAGGTCCACACGTTCTTTTCAGAGTTCATGCTTCAAATGACAAGCCAAGGGATGAGAGAAAATGGCCAATTCTTCGGCAACAATCTTCCTCAGCCATCTTCACTTCCCCTTCATCTTCTGCGGCGCCACGCGCCCCAACCTGTTCCTCCCACCCACCCCCGCCTTCGTCATTCATCCCAGAGACAGAGCTGTTTCTGCCGCAGGTAGTACTCAAAGAGGCGGCATTTACGGCAGGTCTTGATCCCGCATCTGTAGCTTCCTGCAGAGGGACCTTTGCCATTGCTGCCAACTTCATTAGCACCAGCAGCTGGGGCCCCTTCCTTCCCTGGAGGCCCACCTTTACTATATTTGAGGCCACATGGGTACCAGCCGACACGTATCTCTAGCCTACATATGCAAGGCTTTGTCCATGGCATTGATGAGTATGGCACAGATGAAGTAATGTCTGCACACATAGGAACAGGGGTTGCGGCTGGAGGTAACCTCTTCACTGCTGCAAGTAGAGCTGCCCTCGTTGAGAGACCACCTTCTGCAAGAAATTAATTAAAATTAACAGGGATGCTTTAACCACAGGAGGGGTTTAGTGAACTGAAAACAACATGGAGGAATGATCTGATGAAATCATAAAATACCTGAGATAAATATACAATAAGAACTATAGAACAACGTCAAACACAACTAAGCATCTAAATAATTCCTTTCTGAGTTCTTTGCACTAAAATTTAGAAATCCAAAACCTTTCCTTGAGCTAAACATTTACAACAGTATTGTATTAAATATATAACAAGTACAGGACATTACTTTAAGTTATTAAAGAAAATACAAACTACTATAAAGAAGCATTACATGAATAAGTTACCTATTTCAATGTACTAGAATTCTCATTGCCTTAATTAAAAGTAAATTTTTAAAGAGTGAGGTCTGTAACATAGATAGTTGATTAAATACAAGTTTGCTAGATGGTAAATATTTGTGCACATAGCACTTTAGAAAGAAATATGCACTAAATTTCCAGCAAAAACTCAAAAGAATCTAACTAAAATATGCTTGGATCAACTTCCTAATGATTACATAGCTTAGAAAGTTCAATAAGAAACTATTCTTACCTTCAAGCCATCAATTTCTGAAAATAGGAATTGTAAAAGCAGCAGACCTCATCATATTTGATGTATCAAACATCATGCACATCTATTCTTTGGCTATCGATAAGGTCTAACTTTAAAAGTCAGATAATTAGGATTTTTGAGAAGACGTGAATCATATACAATTGGCATTACGAAATATTTTCTTCCTCAAACAACAACATAAGTTTCGACTTTATTTACCATGATTTAAGTTTCATAGCTTAGTCGTCCAAATTTCCCAAGCCAATCTAAGTAGTTCAGACATTGACATAAGACAACAAAGCATTCTTTTGGGCATTAAGAATTTATGCTGAAGCTTCCAAATTTTTTCATCAACCTTTCCCCACTATTAATGAACTCAGGAAATTTTGGATTAATTTTGCTAATACCAAAGAATAAATATAGCTTCTAGATAACCCATTTAGTTGCATTAATCACATAGCAGGAAATACTAACCACAATCCTCCACACCAATAATTGACCAAAATCCAAAAAAATTAAGATAGTACCCCAAGTATAAATAGAAGTGGAAAATAGAAACATTACGGTGACATGAGCCAAGGAGGGTATGCTAGCAATTAAACTGCCATGCAACATTCATTCTGCTTCTGTTAAAGGAATGCTTTGTGTGCAATCTTCCATTCTATTTACCCTTAAGTCTTACAAGGTGCACTTCCATGAATACAAAGTTAACTCATCCCTCACCTTAAGATAGTATCATTATGTTTGACTAATCAGTAGATTTATCAGAAATCATCATCACCTCTGGCTGCCCAAAGCTCCAAATCAGATTCCCTTGCGTAGGTGGCATCTGTTGCTTCAGCACAAAGTGAAGGTATGTGACGTGATATGGCACTTGATGCTGAATTTCCTACTTCCACCCAGAGGTCCATAGGAAGCATTTCTCGCCCACGGTCCTCCTCTGGAACTCTAACAGCTCCAGGATTTTTCTGAAAATTGAAAGAATACTGTGCTCAACTCACTGATATTTCAACAACGTTCTTTTCAAAACCAAGAGACTTACTATAGTAAACTTTCAAGAAGCAAAAATCTTGAGATTCCAAAGAAAATGAAATTGATAAAACAATGTAAGAGCTTCTAAATGACAAAGTTGGAACACAATGAACACAGGAATGTGTCAGTTCATAAAGGAATAAGTTGTACACCTTCACAATGATGTTATGTTCTCTACTAACCGAAAGGAGAAAGCAATCATCGATATGAATATATGAATACTCAGAGAAAGCGGCAATGAGATTATCCAAAAATTCAACTGAAATTATACACATAAAAAAGGATGTAGCTGGCTATAAATTCTCCAACTTCAACTGTTAAAACATAAGTAAATTCAAGGATTCAAAAAGACTACATCAACATATTACTTAAAGGTAATATTATATGTATAACTGAATAGCCACATCAAATAATAAAGGTGATCTTAAAGATATCTCACATATATGATGAAATTTGATAGTAAAAGATTTTAAGTTTTCAAAACCTAGAAGTTTACCTGGCGTAACTTAGACATAGCATCGGAAGAAATAAACTCTCCCTTCTGAAAATGGCACACAAAACACATGACTTGATATTGGCTATATAATATACGAGTAAAATGTAGCTTGCATACTGCAAGCAGATCGGCAATACTAATTTCATGTCGGATTCATATCAGGACGGTGCTCAAAAGAAAAAAAAAAAGGATTGAAAATATTTCAAAAATTCGCTTACATTTCATCGTCTGGCATCAAACCCGGGTCTTACTGGTGAACTTACTATGCAGCACAATAGAAGATCACCATCTCTAACTATGTGCGAAAATTCAAGCAAAAATATTGGCTACAACTGCCTCAAAAGATGTTCTAATCTTTACGAATGTAAAAAACAAATGACTTGAATTGGCTATATAAAATATATATAATTTCATAAATAGTAATAAAATTTAAATAGATGAAATGCTTGAGTGAGGAGGATTTCTTTGGATAAATTCTTTTTGGAACCTCCACCAGATCAAATGTGTTACCAACAACGTTTCAATGAATGACTTCACCATCATCCTCATCGCCACCGTCTAACGGTGGAGACAGCCATCAAAACCTTAATGGGAACACAGTTGACCTGTTGGAGGTCCCATGAAGAAATTATCCAAATCGTATAACAGGAAAGACTCAAATCTTTTATCAGTTACCTCTACGAGGCTTTCTTTACTCACCATTTAAGGATTATCACAGAATTGCATCATAGATTGAATCATTTGAGTTACTCTGTCTTCTGCAGATTCTTGAGAAGATGACAGACTCTGAGTATTAACAAATACGAATTCTTGATTAGCCGGTATGGCAAAAAGGGAATTGGAGCTGTGAAAAAATGAATTGAACATAAGTGCTATAATTTTTTCATGATATTAATTGATAAAACAATTAAATTGAGAGATTCAAGATATTAATTAGTTCTCATTTCTCATTTTGTTCTCAAGTTTCATTTATTTTCATTCAGTGTATGTTGCAACATACAACATAACAAAGAACTCGTAGTAAAAATCTTTCAATTTCATATTGATATACTTTCCTTTAACTTTAGCAAAACAAACAAATCTAAAAATACTAAACAATATGTAGAAATATCAGGCTCTAACGGAAGCACTGAAGTATATACCGTATTTTTCGCAGGATAAATCGCACTTTTTCTTCCAAAAAACTGGGGGGTAAAAGTTGGTGCGACTTATACAATGAATAGACAGTTCACCTCAGCGATCCGCAATCCGAACAGATCAACCGGAAACAGAACGAGAATCCGCAGAGCGCAATACCGCCCCGTTCTTAGGAAATTATATGTCATAATGTTCTTAATATGTTACATGATTGAAATAAAATTGTACTTAAACTGCTCTTAACTTCATACAGTTGATATAAAATATTTACTACAGTATTTGGTTCAGAATCTTTTTTTTCTAGATTTTCCTCCTTTAAAATTGGGTGTATCTTATATTCTATAGGCGTCTTCTAAGGCGAAAAATACGGTAGTTGTAATCACAAAAATTCAATATCACGATGCTTATTTTAAAAGATTGCTCTACAGCAGATCAAGTTAAAGTTGAATCAGCAGAGCATTCACATCATGCAGATATGTATCAAGGCCAATTTTCCTCATAAATAAGAGGAAAGTCTTTTAAATGATAAAATATATTATATACAAAAATTTAAAAAAAAAATACACTTAAAATGATAAACTGGATTCTAATAAATCTATTTTTATCAATTTGCATAAATATAAAGCAGCTTTATTTTAAATTTAGAACCAATAAAATTAAATGAAATATTTTCTACTACTAAAGACAAGGATAAAAATAGCAAAAAATGATTCAGATGAATAAAATAATCAATTTTATGCTATACCTGACATTTGTGATCACTCTGGTTTTCCTTAAAATGTGATATATTTGATCTTCAAGAGCATGTTCCAATTTTTTCACTGACTTTGCAACAGCACTGATCACCTCCCCTTGGTTACTGCTACTGTGTTTGGCATTTGACTGCTTGGCTCTTGCAGCACTAACTGAAACAATTGGAAATTATTTTCATGAAATTAAACAACATTTTAGCATGATTACCTAAAGCTTAAAATAAATTGTGTACCTTATGTAAAAAATAGTTGCTATTTATGCACAGTGTATGATTATGACTAAAACAATATTTCAGCTTAATTTGCAGAATATTTGCTTACATAAAAATAGTATAAACATTTCCACTTTTTTTGTTGTAATTAAATGACTATGAGCATCATGGTTCTTTTGATAAAATATAACTGAAAATAACTACACTTTAGAAACAGACTGAGTTATCGAATAACATTCCCATACATATTTTTTCATAATGTAGAGACTATAAGAAGCTACCATGAATTATTTTTCTTCAGTATAACTTCTATTGCTCACTGGCTACAAAGCACTGTCAGTAAACCCATTTAGTATTTATAAATGAGAAAATACATTATGCTAGGTACACACTAAGAAAAAAGTATCAATATCCCAATGCAAATAAAAATCAATGAGTTTTACATCAATATAAGTCAATATTGACAATAAGGTTTTCCTATTTAGCAAAAATATATTCCTGGTATCATTCAATAAGATAATAGGTATATACAGGCAAGGAGGATTGGCATTTTCCTAAAAATAAAAATAATTTTTTGAACTTCAAAAATAATTTATATTCATCACTTCTCAACAAAGATGTATTATCATAGACTATTCTATTATTGCACTGAACAAATTAGTACAGAGAATTAGAAAGTTGTTTTGAAGATATACTTTCAAAGGCTAGGTTTTGAGTAATATTACAGTACTAAAACAAAAAGGAATCTGCCATAAGGAATGGATTCAAATTTTATTATGAAAAGCAATTGAAATCACTGAACTCAGAATAAAAGAAATTATGAAGCCATTACTTCATTAAGCTTTGATGTTCATAATCACTGACTGTTGAATTCCACTTCCATAACACAATGCAGTTATGATACATTAATAAAAAAGGTTTAAAAACATCAGAATGAAAAAATGAAATCTATACTATTATTACAAATAAAATACATTATGAACTACTTTTTACAGAAATTAGAAGATATTTAACTTTCTGGGATAATTGATAGTAAAAAATCTAGATGATGTATGAATATTTTAATGATAAGAAAATGTTTAAAAAATTACCCAATTCTATATGAGCTCGAGGACAAGACTGAAATAAAAATAGGACTCGAGGAGCACAGGGCCGAGCAGACATAACCCAATCTCTGGGAATACCATTCATCCCTCGTAGAATCTCAGACAGCAGGGCTGAGCCTTTTGCCTATCAAAAACAAAAATCAATCCAATTTCTAAAACTTCCATTATACTTCTCTTAAATGTGATGTAAAAATGCTAAAAAAAACTAGCTTCAAGCATAACATTGAATACATTATAAATTTAGCAATAAAATAATACAAAATAAATATTTATTCTATAAATATTTTTTCCAATTTGTTTTCTTCATGAACAACTTAATCTTCAAATTGACCAGTTACATGATTTTTAAATGTCATGAAATGAAATGAAAGAAAAATGAAACGAAAAGCAGCCATTAAATACCACTATGGAACAATTATTCTTAGATATAGATGTAAGAGAAACAAGTAAATAATTCGATGGAGTATTTTTTAATATGTGCCACTGTTCAGGCATCTTCTAAAAATAATTTTAAATGGGCTACCAAATTAGCACCAAAATGTAATGTTTAAGATAAAGAATGTAAGCTTGAAATATGCAATGAATTGAAAAATGAATGCAATGATGAATGAAATAATATAAATGACTGTACAACATACCTTCTCCTCCAAATCCTTTGCTAGAAGATTATAAGCCTGAATTAATATTTGTGTATCGAACACACCCCGAAGATGAAGAAAGATGACTCTCTGATTTCCATCATAATACCCATCTATTTCACACTATAAATAACAAGAATAAAAACCACAGGGTTAAGATATAGAAAAATAATACTTCAATGCATTTAATGAATACGATTACTCATGTAATTGTTACTAAAAAGTCTTCTTCTGGTTCGTCTTCTTTATCACGATTCTGATGAATGACATGTTTCCCTAAGATTACATCAAATGCGCAAGCTTTTAAGCTACATGCTGTGACTGGACTTTTGCCAAACACTGATATCACAATCACCTTTTCGTCAGACGAAAGAGCCTGCACTGCATCTTTGCTACAATAGGAATAAATTCGCAGTTTAATTATCATCCTTGAGAGCAAACCGGAGATACCTTCAGAGTATAAAATTCAGTACATACTTTGATATTTATAATTGTTATTTGACTATTGATATTCAAATTTCTAGAGTTATTTTTTAAATGAAGTTTCCAGGCTAAGATTGTCAAAAACATTCGGCAGAAGATGTATACCATTTTAATTAAGATTTTAACGATCGAAAACATGTTGTTTCAATTATTTGGTGATTTGAATGTTAAAAAGAATTGGTGCTATTATGAAAAGGCTGACGATTGAGCACCTGCGAAAAACTATAGTAGGTATTTCATTGAGAAAATTATTACGAACTTTTCATTCAGTAACATCACAGTCTGTTTATACTGAACATCAAGAATGTTGACTACATTTAATTTTATGCTTAGTATAAAAGTTTACCAAGATTTCTGCTAAAACTGATCACTACCCCTTTATATCTGTATTTAATGTTAACATATGAATAAGAAATATGATATTCCTAACTTTTTACATAAATCCGCAACCTTGAAGTGTTTGGTCTTCATTTCCTTAGTCATTCAATAAAACAACATCTCAGAAGAATGGTAACATTAAGTGAAAGAAAACAACAATGTATGTTTTCAAAGTAAGCTATAGCGATACTTAAATGCTACCGATTGTACTCCGATAGCAAAATTGGATATCGATATGTTCATCAATGTTCATCTAATATTCCTTTTACAGCGAAATTCAAAATGATAATAACTTCTACCCGGGAATAAGAATATGAAAAATATATTTTCTCCATAATGTGTTTAAGTTTATGTTTCGCTGAATTGCCGTATATATGCAAAATTATGTACCAACTGAAATGAAATCCATCAGTTCGTGCAAAAATATAGTTTTGAAGTTCAGAAGAAGCTCAAAGAATGAAAAGTTTACATCTGCGTGATAAAGGAAAGGTTAAAGAGGAATTTTGTCTTTGTTTGAGACATTAAATGGATTTTTTTTAGTATATCGAAGATTGGTTATCAAGTGTAACACCTCTTTTCATTTCAAGTAATTTGCAGCCAAACTATTAATATTTTTTAAATACGATATTTGCATGCTAAATTAAATAGGTACATTTTAGGGCTAAAAAATATGAAGATATTTACTAAGGCTAAATAAAATGGATTGGAAGCACTTCAAAACCACGATTAAATCAATGTTTATATTCTGCATGTAATAAAATAAAATTTATTTACCTTTTTGGTCTATCATACAATGCTGGAGGTTTGCTACAACTTTACAACTCGCCGTTCAACTCTTCAAAGATTACAAACACCGAATCTGGGAAATCTTTCCGTTCTTCGCTAACTCCATTCCCGTCAATCGCTAAATATACATTATTGCAAATAGATTAGATTTAGTACATAATTCAGAAGAATATACTTAAAAAAATACGCAACGTACCAGGATGTTTATACGCAACCAGTTGAATTGATCGACAGAAATCAATTTTCGGTAAACCACAACTATAAAATCCATTCATTTTACGAAATAGACGGTAAACAATTACATTGATAAAAATAAAGCTTCGATCCTACAGACTCGTCAACTAAATTCGAATTTAAAAAAATTCATATCTCTTATTCATAATTCTCGCAATTTAGAATCAAAAACGATATTTCTCGACCAAAATAATTACAAATAGTGATCCCAGGGAGACCTGATAAATTCGAGAAGAAACAAATTGAATATGTATTCTTTTTTGGCCATAAACTTTTGTTTGAATAGTTTGTTAGAAGAATGTCCAAAAATATATATTCAAAACATTTTACGTTATAAAAAACACTGATTCATATTTGATTGCTATAATTAAATTTCTATTGGAGGAATGCAAAAAGAAGATTATATATTTTCGAGAACACTTTTCCGAATTAATGCGAATCAAATATGAAAACTGAAAACGGAAAAATTATTTCAATAGTTTGTTTTCACTGGAAAAGAGATTACTAAAAATATCCATAGAAAGGACAATTTCCATTATGAAAAATAAGGGAGGAGTAACGAATACTCAATAATATCTCGAACAAAAAGGAATTAGGAAAGAGGAGGTTATACATAAAAAATATCGGATATATTTCAAGTTCTAATATATTAATAAAAAATCGCTTATTCCTTAAAATTAGGAAGAATCTGCGTATTTTAACAACCAAAGTTCGAATTTTCCTCAAGAGATGGCAGCAGCGTCAAAGTTTAATAACGATAGTTCGAATTTTCCTCAAGAGATGGCAGCAGTATCAATATTTAAAAACAAAAGTTCCAATTTTCAGCAAGAGATGACAGCACGTGTTTTATTTAATTTTCAACTCCTAATTTTCTTAAATTATCAACAGACCTTGAAATTTTAAAATTGTATTTTTACCATTTTTAGAATAAACATATTTTTTTTGAAACTTCAGAAATCCTAAAATAAGTTTCACTTTGTTTTTCAATCAATACTTCAATTCCTCAAAGCAAAAGTACTATATTTTAAAGTATTTGCGATTTTTTCTTAAATTCTTAAACTCCAAATCAATATTTTATTGCTGAAGCTTCCTCCAAAGAGTATTTGAAGTAAATTCATTATCTCAAACCATAAATATATAACTATTTCAGTATTGATTTAGAAATTCATGTATTAGAAAAATAAATGTGTTACGTGTGAAAACTTAAATTAAGTCATGATTTGGAGATTTCGAAAGCAAAACATCATTTGAAGTAAAATAAATGTAAAGAAGCAACAAGGCTATGTAGCAAATGTACAACTTGAATTATGCGTAGTAATTGAGAATCTTGATTTTACTCTTTCAAATAACGGACCTTCACGAATTGCTTGAGCTGTTCGTCGCAATTTATCACAAAAATTTTCCAACTCATTATTCTATTAAACTTTTGCTAAAGTTACCATCTTGTGTAATTATTAATCCGGACATGAGGGTTACTATCTTTTTCTTAACACAAAGCAACATTTGCAACAAAAACTTTTTCTAAAATAGAGCATCCTTCTGCCCATTCCGAATATTTCAACGGTCGCTAGAATACCTTCTCCCATAATTATCGTTTTTGTCGCAAAAGTAGGTTTGTGTTATGAAAAAGATAGTCACCCTCCCGTCCGGATTGCAAGCTACAGTTGGTTTGTAAGGTTATTCGGTTTCAAAGGTTTTTATTATGCCTGATAATTATTATGACGACTACTACGTAGCTCCTCCACCCAATTTCCGCTACAAATCATGAAATTGAAATTTAGATTAATTATATCATATCAAAAAATTAGGTGCTATGCTATAATTTTCCAGTCAAGTAATTAAAACCTTTCTTTTCTATGGGTCAAATTATTGCAATTTTGGGTCTTAGAAAGAACTAAATGATTTTTCACCTAGAAATAAAGGGGAGTCAAATTTTGAAATGCCAACTGCATGAGAGAATCACTTACCTAATTTGGGAAAAAATATTTCTTACAGTAGGATAAATACGTTAGCATAGAAAATACAGTTTATAAGGAGGCCTAATACAAACATGTTTACCAATCCAGTTATGACATAACCAGTCATCTTGGTATGCTTAACATGATTGTCATGGTAAACCTCATGGTGGTTGGCAATTCATCCGTAGTTGGTATGCAAACATGTTTGGCAAAAGATATTCTCACCCATGGGTATGTTCAAATAGTTTGGCATGGTCTCTTACTCATGGTGATATCCTTCAATTAACTCTCTCAGCAATAGATGGGCTAATCTTCCCCAAATTTTATTGCAAGATGAAATATTAAACAAGAAATGAAAGATATTTGAATCTACTTCCTTGATTATCACCAACAGCCTTTCTAAGAGAGAAGACCTTAAATTTGAGGATTTTACTAAAAGTAATAGTATAAACAGGAGGTGAAGAATGGTTGATAATGATACCTCTAGTAAGATGAATTTCACTTGAATAGTTATCTTAATGACATGGTGGTACAAACAAAGCTTACAAAAATTCAACTAATATAACCATGATAAGTGTATCAGTTGAGGGAAAGCTTTTAGAAATGGATACTATACGAGGACTGTTCCCATACATTGATTTCCACATTTTTTCTTTCAGTTTTGGATTAAATTAACTTAATTTTTTTTCAAACTCATTGATATCTGTAATGATATTATAAAATACAGGCATATATTCACTCAGTAATTCATTTCACTAAAAAGATAATGTACAATTTAAAACCATTTTAGGCATACAAATAGAAAAAAAATGCTTTCGAAGAGAAATATATCTTGATATATGATTAAATCTGATGATAAAAATACAGGGAATTTTTGTTACAATTATTCCTTGCATAACCAAAAGGCTTAGGTAGATCCTGAGAGGAGTGATCGACAGCTTGATGATATTACAAAACAATCAATTTGCTTTGAGGATGACAAGGGGCCATACACAAATTACATAACGCAGTTTGAAGGAGGGGGAGTCCGGCCAGGCCGTACGGTCCTGGTACGTAGGGGGAGGATGGGTCCGGCCAGGCATTACGTGGGGGGGGTTTAAAAATTGGAGAAATTTGCATTACGTAATTTGAGTACGACCTATAAGTAGTTCAAACTTAAGACTAATATCAAGGTGTTTCCATAATATGTTCTAGGAGTAACGAATTTAAATAATTTTGGTTTATAGGAATGTAAATGAGCTATACAAACAGCTGTTAAAGCAAAAATGCAAATTGATTTATTTAAAAAATATGGCACTTCAATTTCACTGCATTCCACTGCGCATCCATTATTGTCACGCAAACAATAGCACGTGACTAACTCATTGTATTACAAAGTGAAGAGTCTTTTTACAGAAGTCTTATTAGTATAAGCAGCCATAAATCCACCATCCTCATCTGAGGACCGAGTCCTTTGTAGCACAAGGGATTTAAGGATCAGACATGCAGGCACCAATAAGCAGGAATTCTTCGAAGTATGAGAGAATGTGCTGAAAGTGATACATTTTCACCAAATGCACTAGCATTAACACAAAACTGTATCAATTAATAGAAAGTATTCCACTAGAAATAAGCTTACATGCGAGAAAAAATTTTGCAAAATAAAGGATTACTGGGAAAATAAAAGATCACATTAACAAAGTTTTACAAAGGTTTTTTTAAAACCAATGAAGAATATAACTCAAAAGTAAATGATATTATCATTATGCCACATCCTAAATCCAGACTTCTGCACAAAAGATGAAATATAATGCTTTTAAGGAAGAATGACACCAGGATTTTGATAGTAAACGAATTTCAAATGTATATATCACAGTGCTGTTATACAATCAGAAACCCACAATGAAACACTTAAATCAGGATGAAAGTCATACTTACAGAAGGTAGGTGGAATCCATTACTCAGTGTGTTTAACACGATACTATATTTGAAATGAAACACTGAGCAATTTAATTCTTTCTGCAATCATGTAGGATCTCACTGGAAAATGTACTTGAATATATCAAATCAAGGTAAATGAGAGAATGAAAAATAGGAATGAGTGGAGAAATTATAGAAAACAAAAAACAATATAATAGCACCAAAGTAAACCCAAATGTTCAAAACCAAAGTTCTAAAATGCCACACGATTGTCATACTGATAAAAAATAATCAACATGATGAAATTGTTTAATTTAACCTTTCAAAATATATGTACTATAGAGTAGCTTTATATATGTATATAATGTACTATAGAGTAGCTTTATTTCATTGCGGTAAACGACTATTAAGGAATTTTATGCTATACTTGGTATTGGTCAATTAAAAACTAAGACGGACTAATGCATTAGAATATACATAAAATTGACATTAGAATTAATCAATGAGGTTTTAATAGAGTTTGCGGGAGGTTGGCAGATGATTCGTTTTCTATATCGCTCTAGCAGACGACACCGGTATCCGAGAAGTTTACATTGCAGGCATGCTTTATTTTCCATGATAAAAGGAATTAAGAGGACTTTGAGAAAAAAATCGAACATGATCGTTAAGCAAAAGGTTCATTTAAACTATCTGAGTCCATGTTATAGGATAGACAAGCTCCTGAGTCCCATATGAGATTAAAATAAAACCCCAAAAATACATATAGTTAAAGGGGAGCCGGAGAAAAGTTCAACCCAGTGCTCTGCGGGTTGCGTTAATTTAGGCTTTTCTTTTTTTTCTAATGATAGACTCCCCCAGTGGGCAGCTTGCCCCCCCCCCCTAGCCCAGTGCTGGCGACGCCCTTGTTCCAGAGCAATAGCTGTGGATCAGAATCGAGTTACTGCAGGGTTTTTTAATTGATAAAAATTTTTTTGCTCTTTTGAACGTCTGAAAACTAAGTTCGAACGATGATACACACGCTCAAATAATCCACGCAATGATACGTCTTCCACTCAGAGCTTGAAGCGGAACACTGAATTTGATGAATTCCAACACGTGAATACATGGTGTCAAGAAAAAACTATGAACACTATTTTCTGTTCAGCAACATGAAACTTAGCGGTCACTAGTGAACCACATGGGGCCAATTTTCAAAATTTTCTACACTTTATCAAAGATTCCTTTCACAAAGCTATTAACTCATTTGAATTTTATCATGAAGACAAACTTCCACAAAGTTACGCCTGAAAATGTTGATTTTATACAATGTATCAGTCTTGCAAACATATAAACACTTGTGTTTTTTATAGAATCATTTTAAAAACTAGAGAAATACATTCTTTACAAGCTATTAGGTCAGGTCAACTGCAAAATTTACTAATCAGGATAGTAAATCTATCGGATAAACCACGAAGAACGCCATCTCAAAATTGACGAAAAAACGTTTTTTCACTTTTTTTTCAAGGCGAATGAAAAAAACGTTTTTTTCAAACGTTTTAAACGTTTCGTTTTTTTCAAGGTTCCCATCTCTACCTACGGGCTTCCTTGAGAAAACAGGGGTGTTGGGTGGGATGTAAATGTCGACTGATTTAGCTGTTTTTTCCCAATTTTCTACTCGGTTACGTGCTTCCTTGAGCAAAAAGGGGTGTTGGGTGGGATGTAAATGTTGAATTATTTACCTCTTTTTCCCGAAATTCATACTCATTGAGCAAAAAGAGGTGTTTTTCAGGGAAAACGTCTTTTTTTCGGCATAATTCGCTTTGAGTAATTAAAAAGATAGTCACCCTCTCGTCCGGTTTGCAAGCTATAGTTGGTTTGCAAGCTAAACAGGTTCCCAAGGTCTATCGAGCTTATTAATAATTTTTATTTCAATTATTTCATTTATTTCTTTATCAATTAATATTAAAGATAAACAACTGGCTAAACGCCGATGGGTTGAGTTTGGTGTTCGAGGTTCCCTTTATGATATGATCTTTTATAATAAAAAGTTATGATTTTTCTTAAAAAACCTTGGAAACCGAATGAGCTTGCAAACCAACTATAGCTTGCAAACCGCACGAGAGGGTTACTATCTTTTTCTTAACAAAAAGCAACATTTGCGACAAAAACACTGCTTTTCCTTATAAAGACCTTGGAAGCCTATTGTCTTTCATTGTTATATCAATAAAATCGACCGAATATAGAAAATTTATTAAGTGCCATTTCGTTCTTAAATTCGTAATCGTTAATTACGCATTTACTTCATAATAGCTTCATTATTGGATGATTTCATTGTTTTCTGCATTTTATTTTATCAAAAATGCATATGAAATCAATTTACCATTACTTGAAGAGTTCCTCGTCGAAATGGTCGACAATTCCTGCGTTAGCTGCTATTACAACGTTTTCGCCGCGGCTCAGACGTTCACCTCTCCCGAGGATGCACTGACATTCGTTGAGGCGCACGGCTGCTTGATCCGGAAAGATGGACATATTTGCTCTAGATGTGGTTCTCCACTTCCTTTTTACGAGGTTAGGCACCTATTTTTCAATTATTTTTTTAAATTTCAATTTTGCTTTTCTTTCTTTTTTAAATCAATGTTATCGAATTATTATAGGTATGTTTTATATTTACATTTCCATCTTTAATTCGTTCTCGTGAGTTACGCTATTACTTCCTAATAGTTCCATAAATGGATGATTTTGTAGTGATGGTGTGAGAACTGTGAGTGGAAGGGGCTACCCCCGCATTGTTTAATTGTAATGTGAGCGTGGGGGAAGGGGGTATGCCGCCTGAGGACATATTTATTAACAGTATTGTTGGCAATTAAAAGTATTGTTGGCAGTACTCCCGCCGCATACAATGTAGTCTAAGTGTGGGGGAACATTGTTAATGTAAATATTGTTGCCGTAGAATAAAAGGGAACGCCACAGCCCATCAAATCGCCATTCGGCCCAACGAGGTGAATCCAGTAGCAGGTCTGCCCGCACGACTACCCTTGCTGTGTGGTCGGCTCGCAAGACTTCCTGGACTAGGTACGTTCAATCACCGTATAGTGTGGTCAGCCCGTGTGACTACCTCTATAGCGTGGTCAGCTCGCACGACTTCCCAGTTACTGGTGGGGTCGGCCTGCTCGACTACCGTAGTGCGTGGTCTACTCGCTCGACTACCGTACCGCGTGGACGACCAGTAAGGTTTGGGTCTAAGATATTCTCTTTCTAATATTGTAAATTGAGCCAACCTGAATAAATTGATTTTTGGAAAATACTCTTTTTCTTAATGTCACCACGACATTAATTGGTGTCAGGTGTGTCAGAGGAACGAATTCGCGTGCTAATAGGACATTAATTGGTGTCAGGTGTGTCAGAGGAACGAACTCGCGTGCTAATAGGACATTAATTGGTGTCAGGTGTGTCAGAGGAACGAATTCGCGTGCTAATAGGACATTAATTGGTCAGTTGTGTCAGAGGAACGAACTCGTGTACTAATACGACATTAATTGAAATTTGTTTAGCTTATTTGAGTATTAGTTTCGTTCAGCATGGGCGTGTATTTTTCATCTATGTTCAATTCGCGTGGTCAGAATTCGGTTAGTATGGTTGAGTCAGTTGGCAGTCCTAGCAGAACAAATCCGGATGTATTATTTTTTCCGTCCAGCTCAAACTTTTCTCATCCTACCGGAAGTAGCAGAGATAGTATTCCTTCTCGTAGTTTTGATGAGGAATTACCTCAATTAAATGTTATCTCTCCTGTTGACGCACCCCAATCGCCAAGTGTTACAAGTCCAGTTTCAGCACCTTCAATTGGGAATCAGATTTACCTCATTCCGTGCTTTAGCGGGGACGATGATATCACGATAGAGAAATTTTTAGAAAGCGTAGAAATTACGAGTCAATTTAGTACTTGGACGGAACAGCAAACACTGCAAATTATAAGATTGCGATTATCGGGTACCGCCGCCGATTACGTACAGGCAAACCCACATATTCTTCAGTCATACGAGCATCTATCCACTAATCTAAAACGTAGATTCTCATTAAAGAACTCGCCCATCATTCTCGAACGTATGTTCACGAATTGTATTCAAACACCTCTTGAATCCGTTAGTATGTACGCGACCCGGCTACGGAAAATTGCGAGGCAGTTACGAGAAGTATCTCACGATCCACGCTCAGATTCATCCAGGGCAATGATAGAACATCGTCTTTTAACTCAATTTCTGACAGGCTTACGTGAAGATATAGGCCGTTTTGTACTAGTAAGGGACCCAAAGACGATTTTGGAAGCGGAGGAATATGCGTTAATCGAAGAAGCGAACACGAGAAATTATGCGAATAAATATTCAGACGTACATGCGGTACAGCAATCCTTTGTCGCGAACCGACAGATTAACCAAAACAGTATGCAGTCAGAGATAAGAGGAGGAGGTAACGTAAGCAATAAGATACTTAATACAGATTACAAAACTGGGGCGAGAAATCAAATCCGAAATTGTTATCATTGCGGACGCGGAGACCACATTGCTCGTTTCTGTAAAAATCGTCAAAGAGCATGCTATAATTGTGGAATAACAGATCACTTGTCACGAGACTGCCCTCTTTTGTTTTGCGGCAAATGTAAAGAACACGGGCATCGTCCAGTTCAATGTTCGCAGAGAGTTGAGAGTTCAATTTCGGGAAACGCGTCCGCCCCGGCCAGGCGGTCGGGGAAGAATTAATAGTTGCTATTTCTCCAGAAGCGGGACTAATTGTCAAAGGGCATATCATGAATAAGGAGTACAGACTTCTCGTAGATACTGGAGCCGCGGTTACAATTATCCATCGGAGAAATTTCCCGTCGGAACTTTTTGACATTAGCTCGTATGGACGCCCCATTCGCAGTGCTTCTGGTCATCTCCTTTCCGTTAGTGGGCAAACTATTGTTCCCCTTGTAATTGATGGACATATTTACTCTCACGAGGCTTTAATTGTAGATCTTGGATCAATAGATTACGATGGCATCATAGGGCTTGATTTTATGAAAAGACATGGGTACAGAATTGACATCGACAATTCTGTTCTAACCATCGGGAATCTGCATCAAGTTAATTTAGAAGCGAGACATAATCGAATGGCAAACATCGATGTGATAACGTCTGTAGAACCCGAGGTAGATAAGGATAATACCCCAAAGGAGCAATTGCAGGAAAGTCCGTTAATACCGTTAAAACAGGCGAGAGACGAGAAGCGTAAAAAAGAGAATCGAATTGCTGGGGAGAATGACATCACGTGTAGTGAAAGGGACACAGTTTCCGATAGGAAAGCGAAGAGTGGGAACGGCGGACATTCAGTGAATAGTGTTTCTGGCTTAGTGAATGACGTGGCTGATGTCTTGGGCCGACCTGTAGCTTCCTCATCGGAGAGAGTTAACTGTGAAAGAATTCATTTGGAAAGGAATGTCAAAATACCCCCAATGTCGATCGTCTTAACGCAAGCGAAAAATGATAGACTCGCCGATAGAGAGGTTCTTACGTTAGAATGTGATGGGGACGTAATAGTCTTACCAGTATTGACGAGAGTTTCAGACGAGGGTATATCGCCAGTTTTACTATGTAATTTTCAGAGTAGCGAACAAGTTTTTCGTAAAACGACTCCGATCAAGGTGAAATTGTTTGTCGAAGAGGAAAATTTTGTTGAAGTAAATGATATTATTGCTGATGAGCCGAATCTATGGCCAGAAGCCAGCGTGAGCAATTCTTTATTGTCACTCTTTAATTTTGAGCATGTACCTGAGGAGGCAATCGAACGCCTCCAGAGACTTATTACTGACTTTGCAGATATATTCGTCCATGGGGATGTGAAACTAGGGTGCACTGGGATTGTAAAGCATTCTATCGATGTTGAAGGTACTCCTCCCATTAAAAAACGGCCGTATCGGGTGCCGCATTCGCAAAGAACTATTTTAGATGGCGCTATGGCGGAGATGTTAGAGCAAGGGATTATATCGCCTTCGACGAGTCCATGGTCAGCGCCCATTATTTTGGTTAGAAAGAAATCGTCTACCGAGGGCAAGTGTCAGTATAGACCCTGTATCGACTATAGAGCTCTCAATAGTGTGAGCAAAAAGGAAGTGTTTCCTTTACCAAATATAGACGAGATTTTTGATCTGTTGGGGGGTTCGCAATATTTTTCAACCTTAGACTTGTGCAGTGGTTATTGGCAGGTGGAGATGGAGGATGAAAGTAAGAAATACACGGCTTTTAGCACCCCTAATGGGCATTTTGAGTGTAATAGAATGAGTTTCGGGTTAGCAAATGCACCTTCCACGTTCATGCGCCTAATGACTAAGGTGTTGGAAGGCCTAATAAATCAAGGCTGCGCCTTCTATTTAGACGATATTTTGCGATATGATTCTTCATGGGAAAGCCATATTGAAGGCTTAAAAAGAATATTTGTTAAATTAAGAGACGCCAATTTAAAATTAAAACCGCAGAAATGTAAATTCTTTCAAAAGCAGGTGAATTTCCTAGGCCATGTAATTTCAGCAGCCGGGATACAACCAGATGGAGATAAAATCGAAGCGATAAAGACTTTTCCTGAACCAAAAAATATTCGCACCTTGCAATCCTTTTTGGGACTAGTAGGATATTACCGGAAGTTTATCAAGGGGTTCGCTCAAGTTTCTAGCGTACTAACGGGATTAGTTCGGAAGGGTACGGAATTCATTTGGACTGCAGAGCATCAAAGGGTATTCGATCATTTACGCCAATGTCTAACAACCGAGCCCTTACTCAGATTTCCTGATTTTTCGAAACGTTTCATTTTAACAACCGACGCTTCTCCTTGCGCTTTAGGCGGCGTTCTGTCGCAAGAATTTGAAGATGGCGAACATCCAGTTGCATACGCTAGCCGGCAGTTACATAAAGCAGAGAAAAACTACTCCGCCACAGAATTAGAATGTTTAGCTGTCGTGGTTATTGTTAAAAAATTTCGCGTCTACCTTTTGGGGAAAGAATTTACCCTCTATAGCGATCACAAACCCCTAAAATGGCTACTCACTCTAAAAGAGCCAAAGCCTAGATTGGCTAGGTGGATAATGGAATTAAGCGAGTACGATTTTGATATCAGGTACCGTCCTGGAAGGGAGATCCCGCACTCAGATACATTATCCAGGATTCCTGTGGGAGTAAGCGTTGTTCAACCAAATATCGAAGCATATGAACCCGTCTGGGATAAGGAAAGAATAGCCGTAGAACAGCAACTCTGTCCGAGCCTGGAGAAGCAGATCCTCCTCGCCAAAAAGCACGACCCCTGTTATTTTTACGATGAAGAAGGAGTCCTTTATAGGGTACAACCGAGTATTACAGGGCCTCGGGCCACAATTTGCGCTCCTAAATCATTAAGACGGCATATTTTGGGACGTTGTCACGATTCGCCGTTGGCAGGGCATTTAGGTTTCGAAAAAACTTTCGAGATAATTCAAAGGCATTTTAATTGGGATGGTTGCTACTCAGATACCAGAACATATGTATCTAATTGCTTAGAGTGCAAGAAACGTAAGGCCAAGCAGTTGCAACTACCACTGCAAACAGTTTCGGAAACCACCTACCCCTTGGAGAAATTAGCTCTCGACATAGTAGGACCCTTGCCAAGATCCAATCGAGGGAACAGATACATCCTAACATGCCAGGATTATTTCACCCGTTACCCCGAAGCAGTAGCAATTCCAGACCAGTCCGCAGAAACGGTTGCCCGGGCTTTCGTAGAGCACATCATTTGTCGACATGGAGTTCCCAAGTACTTGCTGACCGATAGAGGGGCCAACTTCACATCGAAGTTAATGAAAAAAGTCTGCAATATAATGGGTGTACAATCTATCTTCACTTCACCCTACAACCCTGCTTCAAATGGGAGGTTAGAACGGGCCCACCAATCTTTCGCAAATGTTCTGAGCCATTACATATCTCAAGACCATAGCGATTGGGATGAGCACCTACCATACGCACTCTTCGTTTATCGTAATAGCAAACATAGAATGACAGGATTTAGTCCCGCATATTTAATGCACGGAAGAGAACTTAGCATGCCGTGGGAAACAATTTTGGGCCCTACCACTACCTCATACGACGAAAGTCCAGCTTACGATTTAGAGCTAAAGAATCGGTTGCAGACGGCATACGAGCAAGCAAGGGAATATAATAAAGAGAGCATGGAGAAGGAACATGATAGATATAATGAAGGACTTAATTTACCATCGATAGCGGAAGGGCAGCTTGTACTACTACGAAATATGACTCTTCAGGGTGGTCAAACTAGAAAGCTCGCTTCTCGTTGGATAGGGCCTTATAGGGTCATCCGGAAAAGGAGTCAGGTCACATTCGATTTGGAGAATATCCAGAGTGGACGTAGAACTACGGCCCATCTACGCAATCTTATTCCCCTACCTCCCGAACCAGAACCCTTCCAGCCTTCAGGCTTTTTCCCGTTTCCTTCCTCCCCCACTTCACTCCCCGCCCAGGCGGAGGAGGCTGGGTCATCTTATCTAACCGGAACGCATCTCTCTCCTCCCTTACCTAGCCACCAATACGACCTGAGACCTCTACCACACCGGGTGAAATGACGCCGAGGCCAAAAAAGGAAAGGGTGGGCACCTTAAGGCTGGAGAAGCGTCGCCTAAAATATCTACGGCTGTTCGGGGACACTTTGGAGGACCTCGATGCGGCTCCAATAGATGACAGCTGGGAATTGGGAAGTCCTCCGATGACACCTCCAAGAGCTCCGTCTCCAGGGATCGGTGGGGGACCAGTCGCAATGTCCAGCGGCAGTGGACAGCTGTGGTCACCCGGACAGCAGCCAACCGGATGCGACGACGGGGAGCTGGGAGCCACCCCACGGACACCACTGCACGCACCACCTCCTGGCCTAACAGAGCAACTTCCGGAGCTGGCCGTGACCCTTGAGGCGCCCCAGAGACCACCTCCGTCGTCGCATAGGAAGCGGCACAACAGAATACGCCGAAAGAAAAATGATTTGAAAAAAAGGGAGGCAAGGAAGATGTCCTCTTCCCTAGGGAATTAATTTTGTATATAGACTTACTTTTTTATTTTGTGTTTTGGTCTTTTTCAGTTTGGGTTGTATATACGTTATTGCGTTTCATTGCATTTTTTGGGTTAAATTCGTTCATTCAGTGTTTGTTTGTTTGTTTTTTTTGTTGTTTAAAGTGGAAAAGTGATTTTTTGGATCCCCAGAATTTTAACTGCCAAGGGGGTGATGTAGTGATGGTGTGAGAACTGTGAGTGGAAGGGGCTACCCCCGCATTGTTTAATTGTAATGTGAGCGTGGGGGAAGGGGGTATGCCGCCTGAGGACATATTTATTAACAGTATTGTTGGCAATTAAAAGTATTGTTGGCAGTACTCCCGCCGCATACAATGTAGTCTAAGTGTGGGGGAACATTGTTAATGTAAATATTGTTGCCGTAGAATAAAAGGGAACGCCACAGCCCATCAAATCGCCATTCGGCCCAACGAGGTGAATCCAGTAGCAGGTCTGCCCGCACGACTACCCTTGCTGTGTGGTCGGCTCGCAAGACTTCCTGGACTAGGTACGTTCAATCACCGTATAGTGTGGTCAGCCCGTGTGACTACCTCTATAGCGTGGTCAGCTCGCACGACTTCCCAGTTACTGGTGGGGTCGGCCTGCTCGACTACCGTAGTGCGTGGTCTACTCGCTCGACTACCGTACCGCGTGGACGACCAGTAAGGTTTGGGTCTAAGATATTCTCTTTCTAATATTGTAAATTGAGCCAACCTGAATAAATTGATTTTTGGAAAATACTCTTTTTCTTAATGTCACCACGACAATTTCTTGGTTTTCCGAATTTTATGTAATCGATAATACATGAAATTCCTCGGAATATCTTCGACAAATACGTGTGAATGTCATGTTTACGCGATTCGAATTGAGTTACTTTTTCGCAGTTTCCGAGATTTGAAACTGGGCGTGTGCTGCTCCACCTGGCGTCAGAACACGTCAGAACGCCAAAACTAACGGTTTCAAAACGGTCTCCGGACGCCAATACTGCACCTCCGTCATTGCAACGTCGTTATCGCGGTAATTATGGCACGTACCCATTATTTTTATGTATGTAAATAAGCCGCCATCTTTGATACATGTTCCACAAAAATTTCATCGAAAAAGGGCTATTTCTAGTGGGTAAAAAATAAAAAACCCCTCGCCGTCCTCATCCGAAATTTTACCCAAAACATAAACTTGCTTTACCATTTCAATGAAGGGATACGATGTTGGAGATTTGCTACAGCTTTACAAATCGCCGTTTAACTCCAACACTGATTCTGGGAAATCTTTACGATATTCACTAAATCTATTTTCGTCAATCGCTAAATATTTAGCAATGAAAATTGATAAGTCGCAATACGTAATGCACAAGATAACATTAAAAACATCCTAAATTTACCAGGTTTTTTTTAACACATTCAGTTGTATTGATCGAGAGAAATCAATTTCATCTAACAAACTATTATAAACCCATTTATCCCAAGAAAAAGTTAGTAAACAATGACGTTTATATAAATAAAACTTGGTTGCTACAGACGGTTCCATAAAATTTAAAATCTTTCTTAAATACTGGTATTCGTATATTTGTACACTGGATTCTTCTCAGCATATCGTTCATTGCTGCAATTACTAATATCTTCTTAAATTTCTACCTCTTCATATAATCTATCACTTATTCTTAACATTAATTTGAAGTAGGCATATTTTCTCAATGTGTTCTACAGAGAAATACATGAGCTGGGGACTCAACAATCGCCTTAATCATCAGAGGGATGAGTTATTTACGACCTCAAGATTTCGATAAAATGTTCGCATACTTTATCTAATTGTGCGCAATTTCAAATCAAAACGATATTCCACGACCATTATAAGAATTTTTATTCTGTTTTCCTTCTTTTGGTGCTTGATTCGACTTTATAGGATCATTATTTCTAACTTAATTTTGAAAAAGAAATAAACACTGCAAAAAAAGACTTCTACGTGTATTTCTTAAGGAAACGTTTTGACCCCTCTGGGTTCGAACCGTGGACCTTAGGGAAATAAAAAGTAGCTTATACTCTGCGCCGGGTCGACTTTTAATAATGTAGAAAATTTCAAAGTTTTGCGACTATCGGTTATCGAGTTTTTAGCGAACATACACACACACACCCACACTCTATTTTATATTATAGATGTGAGAAATATTAATGTGCTCTGCCATTGAACCCAGGCACAGCATGCTCTTATCTAATTTTTTTTCTTAAACTGAGTCTTAATATACAACTTCTATCTAAGCAAGAACTACCTATCATTTGGATAAGGGCATGAACAAAATAATGAAAAACTACCCCCATGTATTTTATATGGGAGATATATTTACCACCCGGCATCGATCCCAGGTCTTCCTCGTCATACCTACTACACAGCACAATCGGAGATTACCATCTCTAATTATGTGTGAAAATTCAAGCAGAAATATTGGCTGCAACTGCCTAAAACGATGTCCTGCTTTTCACATATATTCCTTATGTAAGAAATTGTAATGTGCTCTGGCATTGAACCCAGGAAGACTATGGTCTTATCAAATTGTTTTCTTAAACCGAGTTTCAATATACATCTTCCAGCTAAGAGAACTTCCTATCGTTTCGATAAATGCATCAATAAAATAATGAAAAACTACCCCCATAAATTTTAAATGGAAGATGTTTGCATCGTTCTAGCATTGAACCCAGGGCATTTTCTGTTAAAGCCATTTATGATATCTATAGATAATGTCAATATCTGTAAGCTCCTTCAATTTTGATTCTCTAGCTATCTGGGAAATATTTTTTAGAAATTACCGAAAATCAAAGAAATACATTCAAATGGGAAAAATCATGATTTTCGGGCCTTCTGGCATCGAACCCCTGACACTGAGGTTCAAAGTCGCCTTCTTCCTGGGTGTTTCACGTTAGGGCCCACACGCTGTAAAAAGGTCAAATCAATGACACTTGCGGTTTAGCCTGTGAATTAGTATCCTATCTGGGTATCTGTATATATGAATAAATCCAGAGAAGGAATTATATATAATAATTATCTTACAGCATTAATTGTAATTAGGCATTCATTTTCCATATCTTCTTATGGAATTACGCATGAGCTCGAAATCAACAATCGCCTTGATTGTCAGGGGGATGGGTTGTTTACGACCTCAAAATTTCGATAAATTTTTACGTACTTTATCAAATTGTGCGCAATTTCTAATCGAATACGATATTCCACGACCATAAAAAGAATCTTTAATCTATTCCCCTTCTTTTGGTGCTTGATTTTTCTTTCTAGGACCATTATTTTAATTTAATTTTGTAAAAGAAGTGAACCCTTCTACGAAAAAATCTGATCTGGCCAGCACATGACTTTCTCCATATATAAGACGTAAATATTTATCTAACACAGTAATTTTGAACTCTATATTCCATCTAAGCTTGGAAGATGAGAGATTAATTTATATATTATTATGTTTGACGTCACAAACATTATAAATAATGTTTTTAGGGAAATGATCGATGAAAAACGATGAAATTGGCCTTTCGCCCATAGAGCCCAGAGCGCCCACAAAGTACATAATCAGCAACTTCCGGTTTATCAGTATTTCATGAATAACTGCTAAACAATCAGTGATACAAAAATATGTTTCAAACAAAAGTTATAGTAAATTACATTTTCAAAAACTTTTATAAATAATAGTACATACCTTAATATCAAATTTATGGAGATATTTTGAAAACCGGAAATGAGCTTTGAAGAACGAAGCTCAACTTCCGGTTAACCGATTTACTCCAAAAACTAATCAACTCTTAGAATACCAACCAAATTACTATATATGAAATTTAGTATTGATACAACGAATAATTTTCATGCTAGAGCGCCCACAAAGTACATAAAAGCTACTTCCGGTTTATCGGTAATTCACGAATAACTCCTAATCAACCGGCGATACAAAAATATGTTAAATTAAAAATTTATAGTAAATTACATAATCTAAAACTTTTATGAGTAATACAATATACGTTTATATCATATTTATGGAGATATTTTGAAAACCGGAAATGAGCTTTGATGAATGAAGCTCGACTTCCGGTAAACCGATTTACTCCAAAAACTAATCAACTCTGACAGCTCTCACCACAGTACTATATATGAAGTTTGGTATTGATACGACCAATAGTTTTCACGTTAGAGCACCCACTATCACACACACATATACAGACACACACACACACACACACCAGCTATCGTACGAGACGGACGTGCTTTTGGAGTGCTCCGTTCCACCAGCTGCTGATTTGTGCTCCCTCTAGGTTTCTTGGCTGAATTTGGGTGAGAACGTTCCTTTCTTTCTCACCTTATCACCTAGCTTCCCTCTACCGTTTGTTCTTTTGTTCGTTCTTTCTTTCTTTCGTTTTAATTAATAGTTGTTCTAACCATAACTAGATATCTGAGCTAGTTCTTTATTTCGCCAACGGTCGGCCCTCGCCGCTCTCGGAGAGAATGGCCTCGGAGGAAGGCCGAGGGGGGTTCTCTCCCCCACACTGCCCCTCCCCTCCACCATCCCCTTCCCGTGACAGCATTCTTTCGCCGCGTTCTACCGACCGTTCTAATAAGAATTTTGAACTAACTCCAGAAATGACTTCCGATTTGACGACATCTTCCACTATCTTGCGAAGAGTTGCTGGCGCTCTCACCTTGACGCCAAGCACACACCGACCTCAATTTGAAAATACCTCAAACAACGGAACCGACCTTCCCCCTGTCAATGAGTCGACATACGCCTCCGCTGTCAGCGGGAGAACGACCGCTGCCCAAACCCATCCCTCACCACTCAATCCCAATTCAACTAGAGTTCCTCGCTCAAGTTACGCATTGCCGCCGAAAAAGGTTACCCCCTTACGAAATTCTTCTTCTAAGAAAACCGGAACTATCCTATCCTGCATTGAAAACACTTCCCTACACGACTATGTGTATGCGGTTGGAGATATAATTGGAGGCGGAATGCACATAACGCATGCCTCGAAAATATCAAATGACCTAGTCGCCATTTACTTCAAGAGTCAGGACCTCGTTAATCGTTTTATGGAGGAATTTGGAGGTATTACTCTAAAAGATAAATTCATAGAGGCCAGAACCATGGCAGCCCGAGTCGAGAGATTAATCATCTCCAACGTCCCACCAGAAGTTCCCGATTCGGACCTAATCGACATAATCCAAAACGCCGTTACAATCTGTGGGCCGATAAAACACTTCACAATCGGTGCAAGGAGGGAAGGATATGATCACATCGTATCGTTTCGACGGGCGGTGCCAGTAATGAAACGAGCTAACACGGTCCTACCCCGCTGCTACAAATGCAAAGCAGAAGGTCACGTAGCGAAAAGCTGCACTTTTAAACCACCTGATATTTCGGCAACAGATATTCCTCCACAGGTTCCCGATCCTGACGCACACCACCATGACGTCACCACCAACGTGGCAGTCCCCTCCTCAGACAAGGAACCTTCACTAGACGAAATACAGCCTTCATTCCCACCCAACGATGAGAATCCTATAAATTCAATTCAAGCCACGGATCACGTCGAAGATTCACAGACCATTGATGTCATACCAGATACGCCTTCCTCGCCATCGCAGAATAAACCCATAGATACCCATCCAGAAACTCAGCTTCCCATCACCACCCTCAAGACATCATCTTCAGCGGAAACCTTATTCAGTAGTATTCCAACAAGAGCTACAGATCCAAGCTGCTCTACAGCGCAGATGCGTGACAGCCTCTCATCCATATCATCCCCCTTTCGTGACACGGACTCCATGTTTGCCGATGATATATTTGAAGACCAAACATTAGCCTCTAGGCCAACTAAAAGGCCCCAAGCTAACAACATCTCACCAGCAGCAACTCCAGTCCATAAGAAAAAAGCCATCAAAGAAAGTGGTATTGAAAAATATAATACTCATCGTCTGGACGAATTAAACAGATCCACCATTGAAATTACTATGAGGGAAAATACTTCCTATTCTGGACTCGAAGCGGACAAAGTTATCGCGTTTCTGGAAAAGACGCATAATCGTAGCTTACCGAAACAGATAATAATCGCAAAATGGTATACTGGAGACGTTGAAGGCCTATGCGACAAACTCAGCCAAATTAAACCACATGTATCAGAAAAGCTTCTAGCTGGAATACATCGGCTGATCTCACACCTTGAGCAATAACAATCTGTCTACTAGATACCAGCTGAATAATTATCTTTACTGGTTTTCCCTTGTTCTCTCCCTCCCATATATATCCTTACCTCTCCTCATCCTATGTCTCAATTAACATTGATTTCACTCAACGCTAAATCGGTTCGAAGCCTCCCCAAGTGGGCCCGCCTGATGTCGTACGTCGAAGAATGGAAGCCAGACGTCATACTAATCCAGGAAACAAACATGGAAACTTTCCCAACCCCTGGTCTCCCAGGATACCAAATATACGTGTGCCCGTTTTCAACTCCCCAAACAGGAACAGCAATCGCAGTTAAAAACAACCTTTCTGATTACATCATTAGTCACGAAATAAGCTTTAAAGGTCATGCAAATGCCATAAAACTCTCCTTAAAGACCTCTCCACCCACCATGCTCAGTATAGTATGCTTTTATGGCCCACGAAACGCCGGTGTAGGATTCGAGGCTCACTTAACGGGTGGGGTCCACTGTACAGTTGGCCTCGCCTAAGGTGGCGGTAACTGTACATTGCTTCCTGCCCGCCGGGTGAGGCTCACTTAACCTGGGTGGGAGTCACTTAACATTTATATTTTTAAAATAATCAAGAAATAAATACCGTTTAAATAGCATGAACGTTTAAGAATTTATATCATATGGATATATACGAGAAAATTGAAGTAAATTCTTAGATTTTAATACAAGAAGAAAAAGCTGTAATAAACTCAGCTTGCAAAACTAAACTAGCCAGATAAACTCATAAAACCTATGCTTTTATCTTAATATTCATTTTCGACTGAACATGATAAGCAATTCATAAATAAAAACGTTAAAAAAAGTTCCTAAATTAGTAGCTTGAGGTCGATATAAACTTTCAATATTGGTGAGAAGCACATGCCTTCTGAATATTATAAATACCTAAAATAAGTAAAGGTCAGAATATTAATAGGAAAATTATTGAAGGAAATGCAATATGAAGAATACAAGAATTTGAAATAAATAATAAAATGAATTTATCGAAAGTCAAACCAGTTTCTTCTGAAACCAAATTTGAAGAATTTTTATATGTCTGGGGTATCTACTGACATCACCCGTTCAACATGACACCCATTATTTAATAAATAAACACACATCTCCCCTTCGGAACTCGGAGTTGCGAAAATCGGTAAATTAATTCACGGACAAATGACTCTCCGGGAGAAATGATTCCCCTAAGTTTTGACATATTTTAAACTCAACTTGTTAAGTTTCATTTGAATACTAATACTATCAAAAAGTTAGGGATCATCTTTACACGGATATATTAAAAGAAATGAACTTCCGATGTATCTGTCAATGTTGATAGAAAAAGATCAAATATTCTTCAATATCTTATAGGAATATGCCAAAGTAATTTCAAACTTATTGTAATTATTTGAAGGACTATTCTCTATGTAACCAACAATGAAAAGTTTGGTCAATGGTCTAGGCTCTGCAGTAATTTACAAACTTTATTTATTTGAGGGAGAATTTTGCTTATAGTTTCTCAAAACAGAAAATATTATGTAAATAATTTAAGAATAGATTCAGTATGATTCCAATTTTCATACGCTCATTTATAGAAATTAGAGCAATAATAAGAATCAAAAGTAGGAGCGAGTCTAGAAATTTGCTGATGGGTGACGGAAATATCAAAGGGGTAATGGACGATTAAAGATAATATCCTTAAAATTTCATCTCAAATTAAATTTTAAAATAAATTTAGTTGATATATAGGGATCGTTGAAAATATGAGATTAATTTAACTCCTCGTGACAACTCAAATAACTATTACTCCTAAATGTAAATTTATTACAAAGACATAAAGATGATAGTTATGGTCACCCCACGAATGATCGTAGGTACCTTTTCTTCGTGCAATGTTACATTAACCACCACGAATACACCGTTTATTTTTATGAACTAGTGCAATTCAAATGAGAGAATTACGCAATTAATGCATTGTAACAAAAAGTAAGCCAAAATTTAACAGAATTGCTTTCACATTACATTAACAGGAATTCGGAACAGTTCTGTTGGTCAAATTTGCTATACTTTGCCTTAATAAATTCACTTCCATACTCATTTCTTAATAAAGGCATACTATGACTTATTCTACATAATAATATATTTAAGTATACAAATGAAAACACAGTAAACTCCCGTCCATCCGAAATGATCGGGACGGCGCACAGTGGGACCAAATCCCAAAAAGGTGGTCATTATGAGAAAAAAAAAGTTCGGGGATATGATTTCTTTTTACATGGTTGGCAAGTAAAATGTTTGAGCCGCCGAGAAATGCATTCGAAATGCAGGTAAGTATGCACATGTTTGTAAAAATCAATAACAAAGTGAAAGGTTTGCTGCTCGGACGCCTAACCGTGCTTTCGCTTCGAAATAGCCTCATCTTCAAAATTCCTCTGCAGCTACCCCATTGGCGCAATTTGAAATTCCTTAAATGGAATTGACTTAGCAATGTTAGCGGATTTGAAATGCTGTTTTACAATAGCTCCGAAACAAAATTAACAATGTTATTAACATAAAAAGTAACCACTAATTTTCACAAATTTCGTTCAAAAACAAAAATACAAACTTCATAAAGTTATAGTGTCCCGCCGAGTCCTGCGTTGATATACATATATTACTGTAGGCACATATCTCAGCTATGAAACGCAAAAAGAATTGGCCACCCCGAGCCACCCCTCCGCGAGTAATTGATGAAATACGTGAGTAACCTCAGTATCCGTAAAGTAGCCGATGCGCGCAGCTTGTTGACGCGTTGCAGGCAACACGTATGGCACTTGCTTACTTATCATCGAAACAAAATGAGTTCTTTCGCAAAGAATAGCATCTTCTACTACAGAAAAAATATTTTGCACACTTAAATAGCCATGAAGGATTGGAGGGGAAGTAGAGAGTTACGAAAATACCTTTTTGTGAGATAATGTGGTGGTATTATTATTATTGACGACTTTATTGTGCGCAATTGGGACTAAAACGTATCTTCCTCCATTTAACCCTTAAATAAAACATAGATATAAACATTAAGTGACAAAAATATAAAAGTTACTAACATATGAAATACTAAATCACTAAAAAATGGGTTTGGGGGAAGGTGTGGTCGTTAGTAAGGAATCCTTTTGTCTGCGGAAAAAATGACGATTTCGATCGTTTCTAAGACGTACTAACGACGTCCTTTCCTCTCTTGTTGGAGGCGTTAGTGATGAGTGCTAATGAAATGAGTGAGCGACGGCAGGGTGATCCAAGAAGAATTTTGATTTGGTGTTATCAGCATTGAGCTCCTCATCCCGCTCTGTTTTGGCTCGTTTACCAAAGTGACCAACGTAAGCAACATAGAAAGGGGATTTTCATTTTTGTCTTATCAGCATTGAGCTCCTCATCCCGCTTTGTTTAGGCTCACTTACTAAGGTGACCACCGTAACCAACTTATAAAAGGGATTTTGTTTCGAGCTTACCATCGGGTCCTTGGTAGCCCTGGTAGCTCGTCCGCGAAATTATTAGAGAGCGCCAACAAGCAGTATACGATTGTACCCGCACGCTCGTAGCAAGAAATTTCGCTCGTCTTAAGAGTCAATATTTCGGCTGAGTGCCAGCTCGTAGTGTGGAACACTCGTACAAAGGAACATTCGTAGTAAGACGTACTACTGTATAATTGTGTGTACGATTTTATATCAACAAAATTCGGTGATCTTTGTGTGCAGCAACGAGCTTAGGATCCCGTAGCCGAGAAAATGGACGGAACTGGTAAGCCACTTTTTGCATTATCTGGTGTATCTTAACAAATTTCTGATTATTCACAGATAAAATTTTGTTGATGAAATGGTTAAGGGTGCATTTCTGGAATTTTTCACTTCTGTGGTTCCACTGCAACTCGTGACCACAGGGACTCTGAGGAAAATTGTTTGGCACAACAGTAGACCTGCATCTCCTCGATTTTGCCGTCCTCTGAAGATCGAGTTCAAGAAGGAATCAAAACAGCATGCACAATTGCAAGTTGAAAACGTGCGCGGCCAGGAGAAGCAACTTACACCATTGGAGACTGTAATTAATGGTAACAAAATCAACATTACCTACAAGTTGCAACTAACTATGATAGACGGAAAGATCTGCAATGCTATCACGGACACAACGTCAACACAACGGTGCTACATCTGCAACGCTACATCCACTGAGTTCAACGATATTGATGAGAACATATCTCGTCCAATAAAGGATGATAATCTCCAGTATGGATTAAGCACGTTGCACGCATGGATTCGTCTTTTTGAATGCTGCTTGCAAGTAGCATACCGACTGGAAATTGAAACGTGGCAGATACGTAATCCGATGGATAAAGAACTAGTGGAGGCGCGCAGGAATAAAATCCGAGAAGAGTTTAAAAGACAGCTTAGTTTGATAGTTGACCGGCCAAAGCAGGTGTATGGTAGCAGTAATGATGGCAACACAGCTCGCCGCTTTTTCGAGCATCTGGAAATTTCCGCCAGTATTACAGGCCTAAATTTGGAGCTTCTTCGGAGATTTCACACAATTTTGCAAGTTCTGTCTTCTGGATACAGAATAAATGTAGATATCTACGAAGAGTATGCCATCAGAACCGCACGGCTTTCTGTACAGTTATATCCCTGGTTCTGCATGCCAACAACTGTGCATAAAATACTATTGCATGGAAGAGATGTTATACAAAATGCATTGCTGCCAATCGGACAAATGTCCGAGGAAGCACAGGAAGCATGCAATAAATTGTTAAGAAAATTTAGGGAAGATTTTACGCGAAAGTGCTCTAGGAAGAAGACCATGGAGGACTTGTTTGTGCGAATGATGTTGCATTCAGACCCTATCATTTCCAGCCAGGTTGTAATGCGTTCCAAGCCATCGAAAGCTTTATCTTCCGAGGCCTTGCAAATATTGTATGTATCTTACCCAACAGAATCTGGATCGAAAGATGATTCTTCGGACGGATCGGAATCGGAGAGTAATTAGTGTTTGCGTGTGTATGAGTGTGTGTGCGCGTGCCTTTTCAAATTATAAGTAAATAAGCTGTGATATAGTAATGTTTTACATAAATGTGTTTGTTAACTTTACATATGCTCTATCAAAATTGGAAACGATAATTATGTACAATGGTATAGTGTTTGTGTGCTAAGATGATTCTTTGGACGGATCAGAGCCTGTTTTTAATAATTGTTTATATTATATACTATATATATTTGTGTTTATATTTGTATAATGTATTTGTGATATTATGTATGTAATAACATATTTAAATAACTTCTTTGGAATGATTTTAAAATAAAAGTACGCATAAAATTGTAATTATGGATTTAAAAAATAATGTAAAATTATTAATCCACATTATTGATAAAAACTGAAATGATTTCACGAAAGAATAGTTTACAAAAATCAGTTTTATATGCATAATCGGTGATCACGAAACCTATAGTCACGTTTTTTCATGGGCATGATATAAGAATATTGTATTTTTTGCCAAAAAATATGAATTTGTTTGCGAAATAATAATTTCAAAATAATTTCAATGTCATATTCGGAATTAGTGACCTCAAAAACTATTTCATACCGGATTTCAAACCGATCAGATGAGATTTACTTATAATGTCCAACTTTTAGGCATTTTGTCCCACTGTGCGGCGGCCGGTTCGGATAAAGAAAATTTCAGATAAACCGAAGTCCAGCGTGAAACACCCCGAATTGCGTCAATACCGCGAAATCTGATCGTAAAACGTGCGTACATAGAATGCTATTGATATGGTTGTGGATAAGCCTGCATATTTTTGACTGAAAAATTTGTGTTGACGTGTTAAAAAGGCGCCAAAGTATGATTGAAAACTCTAAGTTTTTAAATGCTGAATAACAAAACTCCTTTATTTTGAGTTCTTACAGAAAAAATCTGACATATATGGCAGCGGAAAAAAACAGGAGTTTTAATTTTATTACCTACTCTTTTGAATGAAAAAGTAAACTACAGAATTAGTGGGGTGGGGTAAGTGCATTCGGAAAAGTTTGTTCGGATAAACGCGATTTGGATAAACGGAAGTTTACTGTACAGTGGCGGAAAAAATTATCGCAACACTTTGCGAGCGCTTCAGTGGCTTTCACGGAAACTATTTGGAATTCTGCTTTCTGTGACTGACTGGCAACACCGAGGAAAGCCTCGAAAAGCGGTAATATTTGAGTCGGAGCCTAGAACATACACAAATTTCCTCTCTTCCGAGCTCTTCTTAGAGCCTTCGCGCAATCTCTCCCCGAGTTCGTCATGTTTATTTCGGCGTTTCTCTTTCAGAGATAGTTATCGTATTTATATAACGATAGGTTAAATATATATTTATTCTAATTTCAATCTTAAATGCAATAAGATACATGGACAATAATTGACATTTAATTCTTAATGATGTGATGAATACTATTCGGTTTTCATAATGCGTAGCAATAAGGAATAAGTGGGATTGGAGTAAGAATACGCGATGTGGCGATTCTCACCTTTAGAGAACGAGAATTTTGGAGTCTAGAGGAAAATGATGCTTTTCGAGATTATAGCGAGAACAGATGGCCTATAATGGTCTCTTTTTCTGGATAATTAGTGCGCTAATAAGGCAGTTCTTTCTTTAGTAGTTTCTCCGTTTCTCACTCGAACATACGTCTTACGGCTGCCTGCTGGATATCAATGTAAATGTAATTCTTCAAACGTCCAGTTCAAACATAGGATATTCATAATTTGTGATAAACATTCCGAGGAGGATTTTTGATTTCAAGTCTTATGTTTTCAATTCAGCAATTAGAATTCGATAAGTCGTTAGAGCGATTACTGAGTTACTAGCTATGGCACAATGTAAAATTTATATTTTGTCTACGGAATATAATTTTTCGCCAACTTAATCATGCAGACGAAGGAAATTCGTAATATAAATTTATATACACCATTTGTCACCTAGAATACTTGAAATAATTGTCCGTCCGGAGTTAAAAGGAAAAATACCAATTCCAAAGTTAAAACAAACATGATTTCATAAAAACCGAACAATTTCTGCGCATATATCGGACTTGTCTTACATTTTGTAACAGGGAGCTCGGTGACCTTGGTCATTAGTCAATTTTGTTGCCTTCGCGCGGAGAAATTCACAAAGAAATGCATAAAGGCTTTGATAATTCGCGAGGAAAGTCTTTAACCACAAGTTGATCCCTTCAAAGTATTGCAGGAGCCAATACAAAACAAACGTTGAAATGCATTACCTCGCGTGGAAAAGCTTTAACCATATGTCGAGCACTTCCAAAGCAAGTATTGTAGGTGCCAGGTATATTTTTCCTTTTCGTGCCTATTTAGCTAGACTTCAGGACCCTCATTTTACAATCGCCCAGTAGAAACTATCCTTTGGCTAATTCAAAGCTCTTTCCTCACCATGGTGCTAAGGAAATTAGATGTTATTGCACTCGTAAAAATATTTCCAAATAATATTATTATGTTAGCGTATTTTAGTAAACAAAGACTTCCTAATAAACAACCCAAGTTTTTAGTACTGTTACGTATTTTATGAACGTCTGACTTTATTAAGTTAATTATCCAGGATTATGCTGCCATAATAAAATTATTAATAAGCTGCTAAAATGGACTTCTCAGATTGTTTGGAAGTGTCATAATTATAACTAGTTGCTAATTAAGAGGTGATTTTGCAGCTGTCTGACACATATTATTGGCATAGGAAGGGCACGAGCTCGAATTCCGCTTAAGTTAAATGAGTTTTTTTATCTTAAACTTCTCTTGTTCGGGAAATGAACGAATGTAAGATATGATTTCCACATATATTTATACGCCCCTGTGATGAATATATATATTTACCAGAGAGATGCAATTCATTATGGAAAAATAACCATTGGATATGAAAGATTCGGAACCGATTCATCACCAATTGTCGGTCAAGAACATGTTTCGTGTGTCAGTGAAAATTCCTCTTCTACCAAGGATTCGAGGTCGCTCGCTGAAAGACAATGTCCTTTGACTCATTTTCCACAATTAGAGGTATTTGACAGGGCCTCCTGATTTCGGGAAGCACGATGAACCTTTCGCTTTCAGTGCAGCGGATTTTCGAAAGCCTATGCGTCACTCGCAACAACAAACCGGTCGTAAGGCAAGGAGCTCGGGCGTACTTAGGCTTATTGGCCACTATTTCTTGATTTATGTCTTCACGTCGATAGACGGACAACCAGCGCACCGCGCAAGCGAATTTTTTTCAGTTTTACGCTTAAAAAAAGCCTTGAGAACTATTGACATTCTTATGCATATTATTATTCATTGTTCGTCTACAACCAGGACAATTTGCGGGTTCACACTTTCCAATTTTCGGCGGTAGTTCCAAACCAATTATATACATTTAGATTTATATATATACCTAGCGAGCTGCCAGATGGGTATGGTAGGGGTTGTAATAAACCATCATCACGTAATCTACTCTATAAAAAAAGCGACCAAAAGTTATAATGTTTTGCGATTACCTCCCTGTAACGTTTTGTCGATGCTTCTCAGAGTTCGCGATTAGGTCTTTAGTTGCACTAAAATTTCATTTACTTCGTCTTTTGGTTATGAACCGATAAAGCTTTCGAAGAGCTTCCGTCGGTTATTAGATCTTCTCACCTGGAGCGAATTCCAATGAAGAAGTGGATAACTCTATGTCTATGAGGCTGAATCATATAGAGGAGAATGGATATATTACTAATCATCCTATATTTTTCTTGATTCCAATATAATTCTAGATTATTAATCATAGTGCATATGTGCACACTGTTACCGAGTCTGAGAGAAATACGAATACATATAAATATTTTCCACTTCCTCTAAATTATATTAAATAGTCTCCTTCTCTTAAAAACATGAAAATTGAGTAACATTACGGGGATGAAGGTCTATGGCGGAGCTGACATTCTTACATAATCATCTATGTGTAAGAATCTACGGATTCTATCGAATGTGGACATGAATATATAGATGATAATTAATGATTTCTTTGTCGCAGGGGCTCAGCCAGGATTTGTCTATGTAGGAGAGGGTTTTAGACAGGAGAAAGAGCGAAAACATTTCTACATTTCAGGGCCGGTATATTCATGCACGCAACATGATAGAAGATATGTTAAATTCTTTGAAAAAACTAAAATGCATAGAAAACTAGGATATGTTCATAGATATGTGGCAAAATTAAAACCTTTTTGAGATTTTAGTTTGTAAAATTAATAATTGAATAATAATGATGAATAATAATCCTCAATGATATTTGGATTTCCAGTTTTGATAGGGCCATTTTCTCTTTTATTGTCATTTTTTTACTAGGTGTAAGGTTTTTTTTATTGTAAATATTAATTTCGAGTGCCTTTGAGAGTTTTTTTTGTAATCAAAGGAAGGTTAATTAAACTTTCCTTTAACTGTTATTGAATGTGAGAAGAAATAAATTAGTAGTAGTGATTTAGGAGATGATATTGAAACGTAAGTATTTTGGAGGTAGCACTACAATTTGGACAACCCAGTTACTTTGAAGGAAACCGAAGACCAATCGTAGCGGAGACGGATGAATTTTTCCTCTTAAATTATATGTTGTTTTATAAATACGATATATTCTGTTTATTGAGTTATAATGTCGACAGCACAAAAACACCATAAAAATATGTCTATGTAAGAACCCTTCAATCCGCCTTTCGGCGTGTGGCAGGGGGTACAGGCACCTTTTCTCTATTTTCCTAATTAATTTCTTTCGCGTATCATGCGCGGAAAAAATGAATTCTTGGTACGATTCCTTCTAGCATTTATTTCTCTAATCTTCCTCGCAGTATCAGAGCGGCCCACATCAACAGGGAGGTCGCATTATATCGATTGCATCATTTGAAAACCAAATTTCTCTGAACTTACTTTGTAAATTTATCCTTTGAATTAGTCTTCTATCTCTTAATGATTACCATCCCGCGTACTGCATCATCTGAGTAACACTCACCGTTTTATCATGGCAATTCTGTACAAATCGTATCGTATACAACCAATCAAACAAATGCCGTACACGAACTGTAATATAAAAGTAATAATCAGTGTAATCGCGAAACAGTATTTTCTCGTTTGGCTAGGTTGAATAAGAGGAATATGAGTTTTTTCTTTGAAACACGATGAGCATCACCTCAACAATCTTTGCATTTTATTCACTTTTCCTAACGCATCTCTAATATGTTCTTTAAAAGATAATCTACAGCTAAACGTGACACTCAGATATTTTGTGCGGCGTACTAACACTAAGGGTTGTCGCGAAATTTGTTGCTGCGTGGAAATAACGATTTTGGATGATATCTAACATCCTTACGCTTTGTTTACATCATTCACAAAAAACTCTAGGTGCGTCTTACAAGATTTGCCTTTATGGAATCCGTGTTGGATCCGAATGATTCCTATCTTTACGGTAAGAAACTGAATAATAGAGCTTGCTATAATATTGTCCATTATTTTGTAGAAATTCGAAGTTAACGAAAATTACCCATAATAATCTGATCATTCTTAGGCCCCGGAGTGACGTTTAATTTCTTCCACGACATTGGGACAGTACCCTCATTAATTGATTTCTGATAGAATTTCCTATCAATCTGTTGCAGTGAATTTCCACTCGCATCAACTTATATCTCTATGGAAATCGTCTCCGAATCAATGCGCGAGGTAAAATCGTTAACTCGACCATCATCTAATGAAAAACATTTCTGGAAGTACGGGTTAAGTAAGTTAGCTATTTCTGCCGATTTATTTAAGGCAATTCCCTCTTCGCTTATAAAGCTAGGCATAGAAAACTGACCACCACGAGTCTCACGCACTTATGACCAAAATTTTTTCTAATCGCCAACTAGTGATTTTAACAGGGTTCGAGATCTATATTCCTGGTATTCTTTTCGTGATCCTTCCTCAAATATCTTTTGCACTTCTCTATAGTTTTGATCAACAAGCTCATGGATCTCACCGCAAGGTTTAAGTTTTCTCAATCGCGAGTGAATGACTCCTATGCAACAATTCAAACTTCTTTCTCGTCTCACCTACTGTTTAGACAACAAATTTAACTAAATCTACTTTGATTATCTGTAGAAACTCTACCCAACTACCATTTACTGTATTTTCACCCGAAAAGCGTAAAAAATTATCCAAGCCTTCGTTCAAATAAAACCTTAAACTCAGAAATAATTGCTTTGCGAATTACATACACTTGTCTCACCGGCTTGAGAGATCTAACCGCTACTACTTTCATCCCTACCATTATGACATCATGGTCTGACTGTACCGTCAACTACAGCGAGGCTAGTTATTATTTGTGGTTGGGAAGTGGCTAGTAAATCTAAATTGATACCTTGCCTCGCACGATTCGTTCGAGTTTTCGTCATATTTACCTGATCGAAAGCATGCAACGAAAAACTAAGATGTATTTCGTGAATTTTTTTCCCACTGCTAGTGCTGGAGAATTTTTGATTATCCCAATGAATATTGGTTAGGTAAAAATCTCTTCCTACGGCGAAGATTGGATCTTTTATTTTCTCGCCATTTTTCTGTAAGGCCTCGGATATATCAACAATACAACCTATTTTTTCATCGGGAGGACGACACAAAGAACAAATATTAATCTTAATTCCGTTTTGTCTTTGAATCGAGCACCAAATGATTTCGCTCCTGCTATTTTCTACGAATTCATCGCGCTTACTAATTAAATGAGTCCATACTGCTATAAAACCTCTACCGCTAGATCTACATAGTCATATTTTCGGTTTATCATATAATCGGGGGAGATATCTCGCTTTGAGTAATATCCTCGCTTAACCAAATCTCTTCCTAGTATGATATCCGCGCAAGTTCTCATCGTAATGTTAAAGACTTCCACCTGTTTATTACGTCAACTCTTGCAATTTACTATTATTATTTTTAGATCTCTCAGTTCGCACATTAAAACATGGTTTCCTTTTTCGAATAACCTTTATCTTTTTTTTAAGTGAATTTTTCTTTTTCACCATTGCAATTTTTCTGTTTTGGGGCTAAGCTCATGCCCATCCTTTTGCCTATTTAAGTGGGCGTTAGTAACTATTTCTACTGCTAAATTAAAGAATAACTTTGTCTGCGTATATTCGCTCTATTCTCTAATCTATTCGCATCTAAACCGCTAAACAACGTAGTAAACGACAGTTAAACTACGGTCTTCATGGAGGGAGAGGGGTTGGGAGTGTTTCGGAAGAGTCCGTAAAGTGCACACAAATTTTAGTAAAATCAGCGAAAAATAGCTGAGTATGGCGTCTAATATATGGATCTAAGTAACCTTGAGAAGTATTTTAACATACGGAAATCAAGATGATCAAATTGGAAGCGGAAAATTTTATTCATCGCTACGGAGAAAGTAGAGAAGTGAATACCGGCCTCTTGGAAACTTAATACAAGTTTAGATTATGCTGCAACAACTATTTTCTTAAGTGTGGCCTGATCTACAGTATAAAATCTGTGGGGCTCATGTAATTCCTCGAAAGAGTGTGATTATGTTTACACTAGGAGGCGAGTACGGAATATCTAATGATTGATTATCGGATATTCGAATCATCATTTTTTATTTGCATTTAAGATTCCAATTGTTGGTATAATTTCGATTGCATTTTAGCTTATTAATCAAATATATTACAGCTCTGGATAAATTAAATTGAAATTAACTGTTGTAGAGTAATACACTCATTGAAGAGGAAAATCGTATTAGTGGTGTGATGAATGACTGTAACATCAATAGAGATGTGGTCCCGTTGCAATTTATTGTATTTTTTTCAGTCAGTATGGTTAAAGTGCATTGATGTCTCGTGAGAAACAACATTTGTTATTACACAAATATTATCCCCTATTACATATAGCCTGATAGAGCTGAAAATTGTTGATTACCGATTCCACTATTTAAAAGTTAATAATAGTGATGACAATTCCTGTCAAAACCTTTATTGCTAAAAAGCTCTAATTGCTAAAAAGCTCTTGAAAAAATTGAACTCCTTCAACACACGTATTAGATTGGATTCATCGAAGGGATATTTTTAATACCTTAAGCAGTGGAAAACTACACTGCTCGAGAGAAAATAGAAAGGTAAGAATAATACGCATCTTAGTGGTTTCTGAATTCGAATTTTTAAGTGTTGAATTCTCTTTGCAAGAATTCAATTCCATCACAATTCTAGTAATAGAACTTTAATTCGCGAAATAATACCTCAAAATGTTCATTTTAACGTCTGATATTCCGCTATCAAACAATCTTGTTATCTATCTCCCAGTGTATTATATTGACATTCTACAAAACTATTTTTATCAAGACTAACTTTGAATAATAAATGACAAAAAATAAAGACAATGAGGCAAAGGCACTACTTGGAAATCTCGCGAAGGTGAGTCTTAAATGTCTGCATATAAAAACGAAACTAAAAGTCTATTTTCCATTCGTATGGACTTTGAATATTCCCAGTTTTACTGCCTCTATACAGAGTTGCCAAATTGTCGGAGTTAGAGTGATTTCAGTTAGTTTCCACGTAATCCGCGCTCTGACGCCAACTGGTGTTGCGATAATTGTTTCCGCCACTGTACATTGTACCTTCGCGATGACGAATGATATCTAGCAAAATAAATGAGATAAAAAGATAACCACGAATGAAAGAAGAACATAATAGACGGACACTAAAATCACTGTACTTAGAAGCAAATAAAGTATAAAGAGACCTGGAAGTTTACATAAATGTAATTATTCACCTGGTATGATGTCAGCTATTCCACGCGATACTCCGGGCGATAGTTCCACTTGGATCTTCCTGGCGTCCGCAAAACATGAATCGATGGTAAAATATGATGTTGCAGCTAGCTCTTAGACACTTCTTCTGTAAATGCTCGCATACAAGTGGCCAGTATTCCTGACAAAATGCGACTGGAATTGGAGGGAACTAAAGGGGTGCAATGAACTAACGGCCATACAGACATGCATACCCTCGGAAATTTGGAGGTTTATTGAGGGGAAATCCATACATCTTGTATTATTAGAATGAAGAGAATATCTTGGGGAAAATTGGCGGCATGTGTTTGTTCAGAACCACAGCTGCAAAACACTTGTAAGGTGTACAAAAAGGGTTGTAAATGAGCCTACAGGTAAAGGGCCATACTTTCCATACTTTGTTTCCAATTCGTCTGGTTTTTGAGGGATTTGGGAATCCCAATATCTAAGGCTTTCCCGTCATGAGGTTTTTCTGACTTCCTCTCCTAAAATGGTGAAAGGACGGCGCCTCCCCCTGAGAGGCACCAGAGGCCGTTATCTCGCCACCACAAGCATCGGCACCTGCAAGCAACCACCGATTTGGCGCACGCACCCATTGTGTGTCGTCAAATTAAATATACAAATCGTCAAATAACGGGCAGAACATCAGCTGATTTTTCATATGTTCTAATATAGATAATCAAATTGATTATAATGTATTGGAACTTTGGGATAGACGTTGGTTTTTTTACAAATCAAAATATGCTTCAATTCTTCGGAATTAAAGGTAATCCAGGAAAATACTGTTGTAGACTATGAAGAAAATTCTCAATTAAAAATATTGCGAATCCAAAGGATTACCCCACCAAACTAACAATATTGATTCGTTTTATTGCTCTTATTTCTATAAATGAGCGTACGGAGATCGGAATCATACTGAATCCATTCTTAAAATATAAACATAATATTTGCTGCTTTCAGAAACTATAAGCAAAATTCTCCCTCAAATAAATAAAGTTTGTAAATTACTGCAGAGCCATACGCTAGACCATAGGTTCACAACCTTTTTTTGAGTCAGCGCCCACTTTTTCAGTCAATAATTTGATAGCACCCCCCTTAGGTTAACTACATTGTACATACTATATATTGAAAAACAAGAACAAATTTTTAATATTCTTTAATCTTAAGATAATAAAATATTGAAGTAATGTTTACAGAACGATTAAAATATGTTATTAGTAATTAATACAATATTATTGAGACAGCTGAGCTTGATGCGATTAAACTAATTTATTCTGGTGCCATTTTTGTCATTAATAACCTTAAGTCACCGCGTTCCACTATTGACAACCTGTTTCTTTTCTTAGTTTATAGATTGGTCGCCATGCTAAACCCTCTCTCTGCTAAATACGAGGACGGAAAAGCAATTAAAATTTCTTAACTGCAGCCCATAAGGCTGGATGTAATATTGTAATTTGACGTTGAAGCCAAAATTCTTGATAACCGTTTTTTAATTTAAATTTCAACTCTTCATTTGTTGACAATTGCAGTGATAATTCTTGATTTCTAAGTTAGAAGATGGTTCTATGACTCAATCTGGAATGACCATATTAAGTAAATCCTCAAATCTAATTGTAAAGTCTTCTTTTAGTGCTTTCAAATGCTGGCAGTAAGCGAGAATGTCGTTATCATTAGTTTCCATTGAAGAAAGATTTGGAAACTGATAAATTGTGTTCTACCCAAATTTTGTTTGTACAAAGCACGTTTTAACACAAACGCAGAGATAATTGTCTTTGATCAGATTTAAATCATTCCTTTACAGCTGAAAGTTCGTTTCCTAAATTTGTTTTATAAATCTGTCAAATAAGCAATATCGCTTTTACATTTCTATAAATGCACTCTTAATGAATCATCTTTGCTTTCAAAAAACTAAGTAACTGCTTCAAAGAGTTCAAAAAATCGTTTTAGACAAGTAACTTTTGACAGCCAAAGAGCTTCTGTGTGCAATAGTAACCGATTAAAGTCCTAGTCGTCTTAGTGGTTTTCATCACAAAGCTTTCTAAATAATCTATCATCGAGAGCGTTGCTTCTGATCCTATTAACTGCAGTAATTACATACTGTCGCGGTGAAGACGATCACTAAGATGTTTTGCTACCAAATGTTGTCGATGAATTATACCATGCACGGCGACTACATTTGGTACCGCTCTTTTCAAATATGAAATAAAACCAAGGTGACGTTCAACCATTGCCGGAGCACCATCGGGAGCAGCAGTCAAGATATTATTCAGAGGAATTCCTTTTTCTACAAAGTAGTTTTCTAAAACGTCAAAAACAGATTTTCCTTTAGTGTCCGTTTCTAACGCTCTTGCGAATAATAATTCTTGACAAATGCTTTCATCTTTTATGAAGCGAACGTACACCAGAAGTAAAGACTCGTATTTTGGCAAAGTAGATTCATCAAGCTGTAATGAAAACTCGGTAGTCTTCAAAAAATCAACTAGAGAACTCTCCACATCCTCGCACATTTCATCTATTCGCCTCTGCACTGTATTATTACTCAACTGAATTTTTTAATTATATCAGAAGGTGGCTTATGCAGCACGGTACGCAGAACTTCACTCAAAGCTGGAATTATCAATTCTTCGCCAATTGTGTGTGGTTTTCCCGATTTAGCAATGAGTAAGGAAATATTATATGACGCACGTAATCCATCATTTTCTTCTATTGATGCGGCCGAAAACATATCACCCGAAGTAGGGCGTCTCGAATGTTGATCGCTGAGCATTTGAAAGTGAGATATATTTTTTCTCAGGATGTATTTTGCTTAAGTGCTCTTCTAATCGCGAAGGCTTCATAGCTTCATTGGAAAACACCTTGTGGCAAATTAAGCACATTGGTAATGTCTTGTTTGTGGGCGATTGAATGAAACCATATTTTAAATAATCGACATTGTATTGTCTACATTTTTTCTTTGGTTCCGGCATAGATCTATATGTGGATATAACACAATATATGATTATTACGAGATAGATATGTATGGAAATATTGTAATTATAAAAATTATGTTTCAGAGATAAAAATTTCTGTATTTACTTATTTAAAAGTCCAAGCAAGGTGAATAATTAATTTTCCAACAATTTTGAAAAATTCAATGAACCGCAAAATAGCGGAAATTTAACCATTACTGCTTATTTTGAAAGAATACCACAAAAGAAATATCATTCGTCCAGACCGGGACACGAACCCGGACCCCCCGATATCGTGCCAAGAAGTTTAATCAGTTAAGCTAGCTACCTTGACATCCTTTTTCCTCTGGTTTTCTGGGGCTTAAGATTGACTACATATCATGAAGAACTGCCGTACAGTCAATGTGACCAATCAGCCTTATTCATGCTCTTTACGGTACCATCCACGTGGTTAACTCCATCTTTAAACACGGAGGTGTTTACTTACTATAACGAAGGGACCGAGAACTGGCACGAGTACGACCGCTTCCTTAGTTCCCAGGAGCTTTTCTATTGACGCGTTTCAGGCGGAGCTAAGGTCTTACGCGCGTAGACTTTACGTGTGAACTGTTCTCATAGGTGCATAGAATCTATCTACTCGAGGAAAACACCGACTAATAATCTACGCAAGGAAAACACCGACTAATAATCTACGCAAGGAAAACACCGACTCGCTATATGGTGTGTAGAAATGAAAACTATGAGACTGGGATGCTGTCATATTCCTGAGCGATTAGGTAGGCGTTCATAGCAAATCTGAGCTCGTAATTCCTAATTCAGTTGGAGGAACGGTATTGTAAGATAACGAGAACTTATGCTCGATAATCTGTAAAGCTATAATTTTTCTCACTGATAATGTAAGGAAGTTGATATTTCATGAATAGGAACTGTTTTTAAATGAATACCCAGAGTAACTTCTTGTCAATTGTTATGGATTGCACTTTAGTGATGATTGGGCGCGTTAGAGCAGAAATCATAAAAAGTTTTGTAATTATTATTTTTTATTCTCTGTGTCAATCATTGTCAAACTTCATTAACCAAACTACGAGTAAAAGCCGATGATGTTATTTCACTGTATCAGAGTTAACCAAATTCGATATAGTTCACTGATATTTGGAATACTTTTAAATTAAAACAATGATGAATAAAATTGAGTCCGCGTCCCAGTTTGAGAAATATTTTTTCTCACAATCAGTGGTAATATTCCAAAATACTGCTATTTGATTATGCGACCGATGCACTTATAATTTGTAAAATTAGTGACAAAAGATATATTTTTTCCTTTTCTTTCTACTTTTACATGCCTGCTGACAGAGATGTCTATGTCCAAAACGTGTCGCTTTTATTTAAACAAAATTTCATGTATGCTATTTTAATTTAATTAAAAATGATAATAATAAATACATTCTTACCTATCTGATAACAATTATTGCGCCAAATTGCACTTGCACTGAGGAAATTCCGAAACCATCAGGTGCCAATACTACAAAGACGACGCGCCGGGCGATGAATGACGGATGAATTTAATCCTCACTCAACTTCTTACATACAAGCTCGTGGCAGTTGCGCAGAGGACGATCTGGTGACGGATATGTCTGTTTTCTAACACCAGGTCACTGCGGTTGGAAAAATAATGACTATATGCGCCCCTTCCTGTTTGTCTCTTCGCTGGCTTTATTCTAATAGTAAAACGCGATCCGACGGTAAGGTGTACAGGATAATAAGGGTACCTGAGGATCAAACGTCGAAACGCGTTGTACTGTTAAAAAGAAGACAGTGAAAATTTACATAGATTGTGTATATTCATTCTATATGTACGATTTTACTATTTTAATTGAATTAAAAATGATAGTAATAAATACGTGCTAACCTATGTGATAATAATTATTGCGCTAATTTGCACTTGCACTGAGGAAATTCCGAAACTGTTTGGTACCAGTATTACGACGACAACGGGCGATGGATGTCTGATGAATTTAATTCTCACACAACTTCTCGAGTACAAGCTCGTGGCAGATGCGCAGAGGACGATCTGACAGGTCTTGATTTATAAAACTCGGTCTCTGCGGGTGGAAAAATAATGACTGTATGTGCCCCTTCCAGAGTGCCTTTGCTGAGAGCTTCGGAATGCTACTATTTCTATCTGTAGCTACTTTGTTTCGCATTGGGTGGACTATTTCGGGCACACCTTTTATCCGATAGCCTATTTGTTATGAATTGGTTCTGGCCAGAGAGGATGCCTTCTTTGCTTTTATAATTTTACAATGTAATGTTAGCTCGAAGGTTTCTGCGGCGTTGGTTAGATGCTCTCTGCATTTTTTCGGTTGTCCGTCCGCGTAGGATGTCTCGGTGACAACAGTTTCGCTAACTTTCCTGTCAGCGCCTTCAGGTCGAAGGTGGTAAGAGTCGAAGTTAATCCTTCGACCTGAAGACGCTGACAGGATAGTCAGCGAAACTGTTGTCACCAAGTCATCCTACGCGGACGGACAACCGAAAAAATGCATAGAGCATGTACAATGTAATGTCTGCTCCGTCCCTACGCCTTGTTGCCTTTAAGCCTGGTTCTAATCCTCATGGGTATTAAGCAGTTCATTTTAGAATTCCCCCACCTTCTTATTTTCTCTTTCAATTCATTGCTCTGTACTTATATTCATTCCATTTAATCATTTCCACATTTTCCTCTCTTTCCGTTATATTCGTACTTTCATTTTTCCTATAATTTTTAATTACAAATTACGAACTATCCAAAATTGGGAATCTGAAAGCGCTTTACAGCCAAGAACGAAAATTAATTTACAACGTCATTATGTGTATGTGGAAGGAGGCCGATGAAGAAATGCAATAAAAGTTTTAAAAAGTTTTTCATAGGGTCGTGTCATCAACAGAAAATATCCTTGGAACAACTATGTATATTCCAAAGTAGAGAGATGATTTAAAACAATCTCTCGGAGAGATATGTGTTTTTTAATTGGGTTGAGTTTCATTCTCCTTTTGCCAATCAACCTTAATGCAGAATTTTAACGGCAGTTATAATGGTGGGTGAGTTCTAAAATGAACTGCTTATTAGAACCAGGCTTAAAAGTTGAAGAATCGAAACAAAGGTGTCAGTAATGCCGTTAGTGACCATTAAATCATCTCTCCAGAGCAAGCCGAGGACTTTGAGTGATAGCGATATAGAATGCGTCTTGTGCACAATAAGCCAACAAAACAAGCGGAACATAATTGTATGTGCGTTTTACCGACCACCAACCTCTTCTCGACAGGTTTTGCGAAATCTTTAACTTACCGATTTTAATTCATTTAAGTCGCGCGTAAGCAACAACAACACTGAGGATGCATGGAAATCATTCGTGGAGATAATGCATAAATATATAGATTTGTATATACCTTCGAAATACTCTAAAAATGATTGCGAGCCCAGATGGTACGATAAAGAGGTTAGAAGGGCTCTCCGCAAACAGAGAGATTTGCACGGAAAAGTAAAGCCTTTTACGGGAATAGATCAGCCTGTTCCAAATCCACTACGATCACTATTGCTAGAAAAGCTTAAGAAAGCATAATGCGACACCAAGCGAGCTATGCGTAACGCCCACAGCAACTTTAAAAAGAAAATTCTTGGGGAATGCTTAGAGGAAGACCCTAAAGCTTTCTGGTCCTACGTTCGAGAGGTACAGGGAAAGATACAAACAGTGAGCTCGATAAGGAATATCGAAGGTAACATTACTTGCAATTCGAAGAGGAAAGCGAACATACTAAACGAATTTTACCAAAGTGTATTCACATCAGATTGTAACATAGAGATCCTCCCTAAGGTTAACATACTGGATTCCATGCAAAATATAACTTTTACGACCTATGGTATAGTTAAAATCTTGCGCAAAATTAAGCCAAATAAGTTGCCAGGGCCAGAAGGCATTCCAGTAAGAGTGCTTAAGGAACTGGCAGAAAGCGTCGCCCCTTATCTCAAAATTATTTTGTAAATCGATAAATGAAGGTAGGGTCCCATCCGATTAGAAATTAGCTAATATTAATCCTGTTTACCCTCCCCTGGACTACAACCTTGTCGTGGTGGAAGGGCTTGCGTGATCCTATGACCTAAAGAGCTAGACTGGCTGGAACATAGTTCCTGGTAGGGTCACCCATGCCAGAAAGATCAAGAGGTAGGGGCCAGACGAAAGGTAGTCCACGCAGCGACTGTACCTCAGTGAGGCGGCTGCAAAGGCGTCTGTTCCCCAGTGGGGCGGCCATAATGAGTGTTGGTGTCACGGTAAATAACACCGCTGAGGAAGGCAACGGGAGACAACCTAGACTACTTATCCCATGCCATGATGCACAACCGTAGTAATATTTGTACTGGCAAAGGGGTTCAGCCTTCTAGGATGAGTATCATGCCCGGCAGTGATGGGAGTAAGGCCATCTCGGTCGTCATTCCACGAAACCCTTACACAAGGAAAGACAACAAAAGAAGAGAGAAGATGGAAACGAGGGTGGGGACATGGAATGTTAGGACAATGCTCAGGAAAGGGAAATTGGAAAACGTAAAGTTAGAAATGAAGAGGTCCAACATAAATGTACTACGGTTATGCGAAGTGCGGTGGAAAGACGAGGGAGACTTCTGGAGCGACGATGTTAGAGTCATTTTCAGTGGGGGAAATACTAGCCAGAGGGGAGTAGCTGTAGTGTTGGATAAGAAAGCGGGAGAATCCGTGATAGCCACCGAGCTAATAAGCGATCGGGTTTTGTCGGTAGAAGTAAAGTCTGAACCAGTAAACACGGTTATAGTTCAGGTAAACTTGCTCACTAATGATTACAGTGAAGATGATGTAGATATGGTCTATGAACGAATAGAGGACGTTATGGGAAAGGTTAAGGGCAATAAGAATCTCGTTCTTATGGGAGACTGGAACGCGGTAGTCGGGCAAGGCAAAGATGGGGAAGAGGTGGGAGAATTCCGTTTAGGGAAAAGGAACGACAGAGGACCGAAACTGATCGACTTTTGCAAAAGAAATAATCTGTGCATCACAAACACACTCTTTCAGCACCACAACAGACGAAGGTACACATGGAAAAAGCCCGGGGATACAGATAGGTACCAAAGTGATTACATTTTGGTAAGAAAGAGGTTTAGAAATAGTGTCAAAAACTCGCAAAGTTTTCCTGGTGCTGATGTCGAATCGGATCATAACCTGGTCATGATGAAAACCGAGCTTAAGTTTAAAAAGATCATTAGAAAAAGTACACCCAAATGGAATTTAGAAGCTCTAAGGGGTGGGAAGTCTAAAGAATTTCAAGATTCGGTCAGCAAGGCTCTTGATAGTAAGAGGAGGGAACTATCCAATAACGAGGAATGGGAAAAGCTTAAAATTTGTGTGAAGGGCCGTGCTCAAAAACTGTTGGGAGGGTTAAACAAACTTAAACTAGAAAACCATGGTTAACTGTAGAAATGTTAAATAAAATGGATGAAAGAAGGAAATGGAAAAGAGTCAACACTGAACATGGGCGCAGAATGTACAGAGCACTAAACAACGAACTAAGAAGGGAAACTAATAAGGCTACCGAACAGAGGTGGAAGAGGCTGTGTAATGAAATAGAAAAGCTGGTGAAAAGCGGCAGGGCCTACCTAATGTATAGTAAAGCATCTGACGGGGAATAGAATTAGTAACAGAATGGTGACGGTTAAAGACAGTAAGGGAAGTCTTAAGAACCTGGGGGATAAGGCCAAGAAATGTTTCTATGATTTATTTAGGAAAATTTATGATGAAGGGCAATGGCCAGAGGATTTTACCAAAACTATCTTGATTCCTTTACAGATAAAGAACAAGGCTACAGAATGTCGGGATTATCGTACAATTAGCCTAATCTCTCACACGGCAAAAGTACTTCTGAGGGTTTTGAATAGACGGGTCGAGGGAAAAATTAAAGAGTCAATCGAAGAAGACCAGTTTGGTTTTCAGAGAGGAAAAGGAACGAGGGATGCAATTGGGGTGATGAGAGTACTTGCGGAACGAAGCCTGGAATTTAAGAGGGACTTATGTGTATGTTTTGTAGATTTTGAAAAGGCTTTCGATAGAGTCCAGTGGCCAAAACTGATAGGGATATTAATGAAATATGGGTTAGACTGGAAAGATAGACGTTTAATTCAAAATTTTTATCTGAATAAAACAGCCTGCGTAAGGATAGCTGATGGGGAATCGGATTGGGCTGAATTGGGTTGGGGGGGTAAGACAAGGGTGTCCTATGTCCCCAACGCTTTTTAATATAAATGCAGAGGAATTGGTGCAAGAAGCCTGGGAAGAAATAGACAAGGGAGTAAAGGTTAGTGGGGATGTAGTGAGGTCTGTAAGGTATGCTGACGATAAAACTTTAGTAAATGCTCTTAACAAAAAAGCAAGGGAGTTTAGTATGAAAATTAACGTAAGTAAAACTAAAGTTTTGAGGTTCACTAAAGGAAAGAAAGCTAAGTTAACTATTAGGGTGGATGGGAAAAAAACTAGAGCAGGTAGATACATTTTCTTATTTGGAAAGTACTCTCTCTTGGGACGGAAGATGTAAAGATGAGGTTCGTAAAAGAATAGCCTTGGCGAAGGAAGCCTTTATGAAGCGAAGGGAATTAATGACCAAAGGTCTTGATAAAGGAATCAGGAAATGATTGGTGAAATCCCTGGTCTGGAGTGTGTTGCTCTATGGGTGCGAAACGTGTACCTTGAGAAAGGAAGAAGTCAAGCGATTGGAGGCCTTCGAGATGTGGGTGTGGCGTAGAATGGAAAAAGTTAGTTGGGTTGATAGGAATACAAATACGGAGGTGTTAGAGATTGGGGAGGAGAGGACTTTAATTAACGCGATTCAGCATCGTCAGAAGAAATTGGTGGGTCAAATATTGAGGGTAGAGTGATTGGTAAAGGTTGTAATGGAGGGTAGGATTCAGGGGAAAAGGCAGAAGGGAAGACAGAGACAGAAGATGTTGGATTACATAAGGGGTGGGGTAAAATATAAGGATATAAAGGAGATGGATATTAATAGGGGTTTTTGATTGTTCCGAACTTACCGAAAGGTAGAACACTTATGTTGACTCCTGTTTACAAAAGCGGATTAAAAGAGGACCCAGGAAATTATAGACCCATATCATTAACTTCACTGTCCGGAAAGGTAATAGAACATATTGTCGTAAGCTCACTCATGGGATTTTTAGATAGAAATGAATTCCTCGACGCGAACCAGCATGGTTTTCGAAAGTACCGATCATCGAAAGTACCCAACTTGCTCTATTTGTACACGATATCTTAAAGCCTGCCGAGAGTAAAAAGCCACAAGGACGCTATTTTCCTCGATTTCAAAAAAGCATTCGATAGAGTCCCCCATTACAAACTAATTTAAAAACTGAAATTAGCGGGCATTATCAATGAAGTAGTCGACTGGGTTAAGGATTTTCTCTACGAGAGGGAACAACAAGTTGTACTGGATGGCGTTAGCTCAAATAGAGTCAAAATAACCTCTGGCGTACCTCAAGGCAGTGTAATTGCACCTCTTCTTTTCCTGATTCATATCAATGACTTGAGTGACAAGATAGTAAGCAATGTGAGGATATTTGAAGATGACTCGGTTATATAAAGGGAAATAACAAACGAGGAAGACCGAACATCTCTCTCAAACGATTAAGTACTCATCCAAAGGTGGTCCGAAAAATCGGAATGAGATATTAACGTAGATAAATGCTCCGTAGTTAATTTCTTCGAAAGGAAACAATTGCTTCCAAATCACCAGTACAAAATTAATGGAATGAACAAAAAAGTAGTAGATTCAGTTGAATATCTCGGGATCAACATTACTAATAACTTAAATTGGAGAACGCATATTCGAAAAATCTGCGGCAAAGCAAGTAAAAGGCTTGACTTTATAAAGCGTATTGTCGGTAAATGCGATGAAAAGGTGAGAGAGTGATGTTATTTTACCTTGATCGGACCCCCAAGTGCAGCGTGAAGCGGTTCGTTTTGTTAAGAAATGTTACGATAAAAAAGCAAGCGTTACGAATATGCTCTCAGACGTAGGTTGGGAATCCTTGAAAGAAAGGAGATTGGAAGCTAGGCTGCGATTGCTTAATAAATCCAGGGACTAGTAGTTGCCTACTGCCTGCTCCGCAGGCAGGTTAGTTCCCTTACGTTTGATTGGGCAGCATAGAAAGGTATTCGGTTTTGTCGTTTCTCTCTTGAATGGCATTTCCGCCGAAAAGATTCCGAAAAAGTAGATAATGTCAGAGACCGCAAAGTCGGGACCTCACCCTCAGCAGTGAGATCAACTGATAAAGACTTAACTATGTTAAATGACGCGCAAGCGATAGGTAAGCGGCGTTCATCATCCCAAAAGAAAACGTCTCCCACTGCCCTCATTTTCACGATTTTTCAGTTTTTCGCCCGTTTTGCACCTCTAAACTCAACCAAAAAAATTAAATTTTTGCACGCCTGTGCAGGCCATCCACCTCCAGCGCACTAAGAATCGATGCGGGAGATTGAATTTAGACTCAGATTTTGCTAAAAGTGTTACATCCCTTTTTTGAGGACAGACGGACGGACACGATTCTGTCTTAATATATATAGAAACTACATTTTCAGAAGATACAATCGGTATCATGTAACTCCCCTGCTACCTCGGTCGATACGATAATGACCGTAAGTTAAGAGAAATAGATACTAGGACGAATCGTTTTAAAAATCCATTCTTTACGCGAACAATATGCGACAATAACCGAAGAAGGAAGTTGTTTAGATTCAACTGTTGTTTACACCCCCTGCCACACGCCGAAAGGCGGCTTGTAGGGCATTAATGTAGATGTAGATGTAAGCAAGCTTACTATTAAAACGTAGTGCTGACAAACAATCAGATACCATTCCAATTACCTTTATTTATTCCTGCATGTTATCTTTATACTAAGCGTTATGTATCACTTACTTTCCTCTTTATTTAATCGTCTTCCTACACTTTTATTACTCTTGGTTTCGTAAACCAGTACCAACACTTACTCCTGGAGTCATCCACGTTCTTGATGGTTTTCCTTCCGCTGCTGATGAGGGGGGGGGGGGAGGGAGGATTTGGGGGGAATACGTAACACCCTAACGTGGGGACCCGGCCAGATCAGAGTGGCGTGCAATGGGGTTCATCCTCATGCCTAAGGATCTCCCCTTTACCACTCATAGCTGGTTAACCGCGGGATCCGACCTCATAGACAGAAAGATCGAACTGGTGAGAAGAGAGGGCTAAGTTAGCTCCCCCCAGCAGAAGAAGGTGAAATAAAGGGCCCTGGAAAAGATGCCTACATCTGTAGGCCTTTCGGCTAGGGTTGAGAGGAGTAAGGCATTACTCCCTCTTCCCCTACAGAGCAGGTAGTTAATACATAAAGACACACTTCATTTAAAGCTGCATTCAATTTTTGGATTGGCAGCAATTGACTAGAATTTATTTTATTGAGTTCAGAAAGCATTGACTTGAATGTATTTCCATGACTTACTGCAATAATTACTTGTCATGGTGAAATACTTAAAATCATATTTAATTCGATTTAAAGAAAAATTTGTGAAATTATTTGACTATTAATGATTTATCAGAATGAAAAATTTTGTATAAGAAACTTATATTTCAAATTGTAAAAATGTTTCATCATCTATGGCAAATTAAATTTATCTGAACAATAAGCTGCAATTAAGCAATTGCAAAATTAACAAAGTAAAGATTAAATTAAATTAGATTTAATATGTAAAGATTGTTAATACTCACAAGGTTACATCCGGAGGGTACATTGGGAGCTTTAGCTTCAGCACTTACCCTGTAGAAAGGAATTAAGGAATGAGTATTAAAAGGTAAAATCTTTTGAAGTATAACTATGTATGAATGTTTATACAGAACTTAAACGAATCATTATAATTTTCTATATGTTTCTTTTAGAGCAGTAATGTGCAAATACGACAAATCACTATCCCCAAGTTCCACCCAGTTCAGATTTTTTTGACCTGTTTCATTACACATAAAATATTTCTTTGAATTCACAAGCATTCTTGGAAACAAGCGATTAATTTAAGTTGCTTCATCTCTTTCTTCGGATGCTAACTAATGACTGCAGAAAACAGTAATGGCTCTCAATGGTCCATCTTAGCCATATATCTTCTGTATTTTTTGCAATTTACAATGATAAATAATATTTTACTTTATCTTGATTGCCTTTTCTATAACAGTCTGTTACTATTGTCCATCCTCAACTTTCTTAATCATTTATATTGCAAATAATTTTACTCAGTTATGTTATGAAATACTTCCAAGAACATTCCACCACTTCATTATGAAAGGAAGGTATCCCTTAAAAACATTCAATAACTAATTCTTAATGATAAATTTAGATATTTGATAATGATTTACTAACAGAATAAGACTCACTTTCAAGTCCAACAACGTAAATCAAAAATAAATCTAATTTACTTAAAAGTAATTAAACAAATGAATGCCAGCCACCTGCTCCAGAATAAACTTTGTTTCCGCGAAACGAACAATGCAAGTATTATCATGATTTCTAAAATCATAAAAATGAGTTTTTATTTTAGGAGGTAGGAGAAATTCGGTCACGAATTTTGGATGCTACGGCTAAAAATCTGAAGGTCGTTGAGGACTGTTATCAGTCGGCTCTTTGGAATTTTTTTGTGGAAGACGATCCCAATTTTCGGAGAAAAACCTTAAAGCAAAAGTAACGGAAAGGTAAAGCAAAACATCAATGGGTATTTGAAGAAGCATATCTTAAATACGTGAAATTCCGCATCCTTTTTTGGGACCATGGAGATAAAGAGGAAGAGTAAGTATATGTTTGTTACTTTATCTTTAAAATAACTTTAAATAAATTTAAAATTTATCACTAATAGGATTGCATTTATGAAGTATTAGGTAATATTTTTAGGAAATTTCATTCGTAAACTATCGTGACCTCTATGAATTTTCAATCTTCATCTAAATCTTAAAAAATATGCACTTTTCTATCATATCAATTAGTTATCGTTTAATCCTTCTTATATCACAAACATACACCCTTCCGTTTTATCTCTGCGTTTCTGAAAAAAATCGCGGAACTACATTTCCGCTTTTAGATAAACTGTATCCGAAGTCAATTGATAATTTGCTTTTATTTCTTGATTAAGATGTACAGTTTTCTAAAAATTGTCTTAATAACTCGAAGATGAAAAACCATAAGATAAAAGAAACAATTAAGATGAAGTTCCACTAACTGAAAGCCGAATCATTTGAAAATAAAATCTATTTAAAATCAATACCAGGACTTAGAAACCATAAAGCATTAGTTTTACTACTTTCAACAAGGAATATTTCATAAAAAGTAAAAAATTAACAATCGATGTTAATCAATATGTCAATAAATTATTGACAAAGTATGAATAACGTAATGGATAGTAAGCTTCCATACATGAACATCTTTGAGCTTTTTGCGGGAAGGATTTTATAAATGAATGTACGTGTCCTATCTATGTTTGCATATTCCCTCTTGTCCATCATCATAACATATCACACTAGACCAATTCAAATGACATTATGTGTTTGCATAGCGAAGTTAAGGAAAGTGTATTTTGAACGTAGGAATGCGCATTTGTTGGCGTGAAGGTCACTCTAGGTCTTTTAACAAGATTTTGGACTTTGATACTTTAAGATATTATAAAAAATGTATCGTATGAAAGGGGTCTTCGGATGTGTTGTTTTAGATATTGTTAAATCTATAATATGTAAGTGAGATGATTGAGAAACTTCTGAAGTGACAAGTGACTTATAAAAGAAACAATGTAAAATATTATTATATAGGAACAGTAATTATAGAATACATCTTATGTAAATGTGGGAATAAATAGGTGGAGTAATACAGGGATGTTTACTAATGTTTAAGTCTTGTTCGTACTTAAAAATGTGACCTAATCCGGTTCTTTAATATAGTGATGTTATTAAAGAAATTTTAAATGTAATAATGTATGTGTGAAAGAGTAATTAACAATGTTTTTGGGCTGCCTCCTAAATTATTTTTAAATGTAGCAAACAATAAAAAAAGATCTTTATTAGTTTTACTATCATGTACCGAGGCAGTGGAAACGAAATCACAACCCACGGGCAACGCCTGCAGTGCATGCAAATGCATACGATAACCAATTATCCAATTTCTAATTCTAAATAACTAACAAAAAGTCAACGACTGCTGCGGCTTCCGCGAAATTCCGTCAATGCATCTTTGCTGTCTAAGTTACAGCGATTTACTTATATTAAAATCATTGGAAGTCGAGAACCAGCGAGTGTTCTGAAATGCCCTATCGATTGTTGCATAGCAGGGATCCGAAATATATTTTTATATGCTATGGAGCACTTATGTAGAAACACAAATAATTGTGTTTATGATGCTGTCATAAAATCGATGCACTTAAAGAAATGTTGCATGCGACTTTTACAATATGGAAGCATGATGAAAAGTATCAACGCGCCTGATTATCTAAACATTGGTTAAAACAAACTCTAATATCGCGAATTGCAAAGAAGTTCCAATGAATATCATCATGCTGTACTCATAATGTTACATTGCAGTTCATTAATGTAACTGAATTATTTTACCGTACTAACGGTAATATTCTATATTCACTAGAGCTCTCCTATTATATCGAAACTAATTAAGGAAATATTCACCAAGTCTTTCCAATTACATAAACGATATGCAAATGATCAAAGCCAATAAAATGAAAACATGCATTTATTGAAAATGAAATCCGTCGATAAAATGCACATATGAATTCTCCTTACCTAAAAAGTTGGCATCTCAGTTGCAGGAGTCCACGAAACTCTTAATCTCTTCAACGACTTTCGATTTTGAAACACGCGAGACGAACACACCAGGAAAACATCTAAAGGAGAGGTTATTTACTTGAAATCTAGAAAAAATATAAATTAAATTAATATCACATAAAATAATTGCTTTTAGGTAAATATTCTAATCTGCAGCCTTGAGCATGTACAGGCATGACCGATATGATGGGCGACTTTCAAAGGAGATTTCTGTTACATTAATTTCAATATCTCTTCCCGCTAACTATTAAGGATCGCTACTTTAAAACCCTAAAATACAGGCATGAAAATCACTATCGAAATTTAATACTGGTGACTCTAATAATTCATTTGTTGAGAAAAAATTAAATTTTTTTTGAAAGGGAAATTCAAAATTCGGTTTGGAAGGAGAAAAATTAATTACCTATGATGATGAGTAGCGAGTTAAATACTATTCAAAAGAATAGACGCAGCCTTATTTATATCGACGATAAAATACAAAAAGTGAGAAATATACCTTTCAATTATACGATGCCTATTTAACATCGACACCGTAAAGACCAGAACAAGATGCACCAAATAAATTCAGCAATGGTACTTAAAATATCCCAATCAAAGCTATAAATTATATAATTTAAAATTACATTATAATTTAAAAATAAAAGTATTAAGTGCTGAAACAATTCCTATGTCATCAAAATAAGCAGTGGATTTCGTATGCTCTAAAAGAGCCCTCGGCTAAGTCTCTGAAATGCTCCCAATGTTTGTCAGTAGAGCTGTGACTATCTTTTTCTATAGGTTACTTCTATTAACTCTTTGAAATTCGTTTTTAGCAAGTGCTATAAATGTTGAGTTTATTGAAGCAATGAAGAGATCAAACATAGAACTTTCAATGAAAAAAGCCCGCATTTAGGGATTAAAAGTTTTGTTAAGATTTTGGACAAATGCGAAACGCATCAAAAATGAAATATTGAAAATTAATGTTAAAATAATCTAAAAGAGCAAACTGAAAGTCAAAAAAAAGACATTCGATCTATTTCGGCACAACTTAATTGCTACAAATTAAATTTATTTATTTCAGAAGGCGAGGCGTAATTAATAAATTATTTAATATTATTATTATTACTATGTTCAAAAATTGTTTAATCTTTAACAAACTAATTTCACTGTGTGGCCTTGCGCCTAATGGTTACTTTTGAAAAGTCGTTATATTATATAGTGCATTCGGAACTCCAATATTCAAGTAGTCACTTCTATAACGTAAGCGGTAGACATGCAAATTTGAAAGAAAATAAAATGAAGATATGAATCAATGAAAATAAAATTAATATTGTTAAAAATAAATACAAATTGTAGAAACCTAGATTAGAACACCAGTTGTCGGTGACCGTGATCCTCTTCCGGGACGAATTCCTTCAACGAACTTTGATTTCGAGAGACGCACGTAAATCATCGATGGGAGACGTTAAATTTACTTAAAATCTGGAAAAAAATAGAAAATGCAATTAATATAAAATTAAGTAAAACTAATCAGGAAAATATTCTTATCTGAAGCGTTGAAAATGTATGGACGTTAACAATTTAAGAGTTGACTTTCAAATGAGATTTCCGTTATTTTAATATCAGCATATCCGTAATGCATACTATTAAAGATAACGACTTATTCTTCATCAAGATACATGCACTTTCATTGATCTAGGATTGAAATTCTGATGACGATAATTGATCTGACAAAACGGTAATTAACTATTCATGCATCCTTTTTCGACTGTAAATTTAGAACTTTGGTTCAGGTGAAACATTCCGTAGCCGCACTCACGAGTATCGAATCAAATTTAAAAGAATGGTCGTGGGCTGTATCGGATTAAAAATAAAATGAAGACAATAAATTACACTACTAATATAAGAAATAAACGTGATAAATGAAATATCGGAACGAATCCAAATAATACAATTCCATAATTAAAGTAAATCGAATTTAATTTAATTATATTTAATCTAGGCTCGCTAAAACAATAATGAATAAACTCCGATATACATTAAACTATTATGGATTGGGAAAATGACTCAGTTATTTTCAATTGCCTGTAACCGTTACATTCAAAATAGGTTTTTTTCCGTTATTCTATTGTTTGATAAATGTACACTCCTGGCCAAAATTAACGCAGCACCTCCCTAGCGATCCTTACGGCTGGTGCTGCATTAATTTTGGCCAGGACTGTACCACGCGAAAATCCCAGTTTGATCCAGTTCCCTTTCTTATGGTTCTTCACTTGATATTTAGCGTAAAATAAATAAGTTTTTCATTTTTAACTTAAGCATCGATTAAAATTTATGATATTTTTATGACGTTCATTTGCGACAGTATCATTACGTGCTTATCAAATCGGATTATTAATTTATCGAACAGTAAGACGATCGATTTCAAAGAATGTACGTTGAGAAAAATAAGTAATCTTATATCTCGAAAGACGACTGCACTTAATGGCCTACTCATAGACAAAGAAAAGTGGCGCATCTATAATTCGCAATGTCGACACTTGACTTATCTACATTTACAAATCGCAAGGAAAATTCTTCATTGATAGGAGACTAAAAAAATGAAATTCTATTCGGATATCTAAAATTACATACCATAAGTACGAAATCCTAAGTCGTGACCACAGAAATCCTGACACCTTGGAAAATACTCCACGAATAGTGACTCCACTCCACTTATGTAAAAACAATAATAACTTAACGAGCAACAATAATTGAAAAATAATCAATTGTTTAGTTATAATAAAATTGACCATTGAAGATATGTGTTTTTTATTTCTAATTTAAGCTTTGATTTACTTTTCTGGCAACGACGAAAATTTACAAACTAATCATAACGTAATTACCAAATCGAGTGATTGCAAAAAAGAATTTTAAGTGCAATCTGAGATTAAAGGAATACGAGATAACGAGAAAGAATTCTTCTGTCTTCAGGGACGACTGAACTGAATGACCTTCTCATAGACACGGGAACGTTACGCACAAATATTACGCAACAAAGGAACTTATAATATCAGAAATTCCAACTCAAGGTAGAAAATTTTACTTTGATAAGAGACTTCAGTTTCAATTAAGATATTTCATGCAGCATATCATACAGAGGAATTCCTTCGTGACGTTCACTGATATATTAACACACCGAAATTTGTTCTCTCTTTTCGTTAACGAATAATCAGGAACATGAATATTTATTTCTAAAAGGAGATTGCTAGACATTAGGAATATTAAGTATTAACAAAAAAATCGTTTAACTTTACAATATGGCTCCGATTCCCAGGTTCCTCAATGAACACAATTCGATAAATTTAAATTCTAACGGTTATTTCAGAAAATTCAGTAAACGGTACTCACCTGAAGAAATCCGAACAGCAAATGAGAACTTCACCGTTTGAACAAATTTTGAACACTATTCCTGTGCTGTGATTGGTCCATTTCGAATTCGCTGTCATTGGCCCCGACCACCCTCGGTTTTTTATAATTTTATAATCAATAATTACAATTAAATTAATAGCCAAATCAATGAGATATTGTTATTATTGATTTTTAAGAATTTTTTTCTTGCTAATTATCTTTTAAACATTAATTTTAAATTTTGCGTATATTATTATAACTACGCATAATCTATAAACAAATGAATGAGATAAGTAAATGGGTATATTTCTGTTTTTTTTTTTTTTAATTTGATAAGTTCATAGAAAATGAAATTATGTATTGTTGAAAGTGAATTTTAAAAGTTTTGGATATAATTTTTTAAAATGTTATTTATTTTCACAAAATGTTAATTATTTTCACAAAATGTTAATTTGGCGATAAACTAGAATATACGAGTATCCATACCATAAATCAATTTATTTTAATATTACACCAGGATTACGACATTAAGGTATTTAATCATACATTATAACTCCCGATTTTCTGTAACAAAGAATAGGATTTGCTTAAGTGCACATTTAAATGATTTACATTGCTATTGCTGGCAATACTTTATAAAAATATTAATTTAAAGAAGCATTTACTATCCAGAATATCTCCATTATATATGAATAGATTAATTTATTTTCACCGTAAGAATTCCTTTGTTTCGATATATCTTCACAGTGATTGATTCTCAATCGCTAGAAATCTCGTGGTTTTGTTATGTGTCCATATCTACTTCAACACAAACATTCATCTTTTTAAGTACTAGAAGGCAAACATTGCTGTCACTGAAATATCGCTAAGAAGAAAGAATATATACCTTCATTTTAAAATCATGTTTCAATATGTAAACTTTTATCACCGAACCAATTAGTAAGGGGTTATTCCCATTATTTTTTTGCAGAAGCAGATAAATGACTATCTATCCCTTAGTTTTGTCTTCTTAATAGCAGTGAAAATATGCAAGCTAAGGAGATAAAGGTGGGATTTGTGTCTGCCCTTGATGTAGATTGTTAAGGAAATGCAATATTTTTAGTAATAATTGTTCTGAAGTTGCATTAACTTTTCCTAACCTGCGAGAAAACCATGGCATATCTGCCTCATCCCTCATAATATCCAGAAGGCCTCATTCCCTCTACTAAATGAATTTTAGCTAATGGTGAAGAGGTCGAGAATTTACCAGCATTTGAGCTGACGTCTCCTTGAGATACCTCTAAAACATCAAGCCAACCAATCAAAGTAATTTCAAAATGAAACATTAGACAACTGGAGATTATAGGTCTTGATAGATTTACAAATTAACATTCAAATTTAATTTCGTTAAAATTTACTAGTATTTCTCACTAGAAAGATAGTGGCTGGCAATGGAATCATTCGATAAATCGAATAAACAGCATCGAAAATGCTGCTATCTTTCCGGGCTTAACAATATTACACGTTCTGACAAACTAACAGATTCTATCAAATAGGAAAATCGTTTTAGTAATTACATAATTATCTCCTCCTTAGGCTATGATATTGATACGAAAACTTGGCATAGATTGAAAATATAGACGTAAAATTAGATATAATTCATTCCATACTTACATTTATGTCATATATCACTGAAGGCAATATGTTCGTTTTCGAAGGTGGCACAATTCGTAAAACTCTAGCATTAACTTTCATCCATTCCTAGGTTGTCCTTCATTGACGATTCTTTAATCACTGATTTAGAATTCTACACTGGTACACCCTTACTAAATGTAATCACTGATTATATAATTGATTCTGCTCTAAAGCCAAGCATTTCTGATTATACCACGGATGATTTGGAGTTATACGTCGTTCTTGTAGCACATTCACAGCATAACATTTATCCATAAGCACACTCGATCTTGATCCCTTACAACAAATCCACTTTACCTACATAAAATAATAATTAGCACTCGAATATCACTTAATTTTGGCTCTTTACTTACATACTCAATACACCACGAGGCGATTACGAGACCATTACCGCGCTTTCCAAAAATCGATCGTCTTGAAAAACCTGAATCACGTATATGGCGTTTCAGAATAAGTGAGTAATGTTTTTCTCGTGACTGACAGTCCTCGTTTCTGTTCTCACAATGGCGTCCATTATCTACCTCTAAAATACCAGCATATTTTTCTTGCGAATGTTCCATCAATGCTAAGAAAATCGGACACGTGAATTTACCAGAGGAATACTCGAAGGCCTTTCTTCGTAGTTATATCTGAACCTTCACTCTTGTGATTTCCGTCTAACTTAGACAAAGAGTTAAAAAAGTGGTGCTACAGTATATATAACTCAACACCTTAATTGTGTCGTATGTGATAGTGGTAAATCGAATGTTATTAAATCCCGTTAAAGTAATAGCAACTAAAATACAGATTATATCCACAAATTCCTAAGGTGAGAAGAAAAGCTGAGGAAAGGATTTGAAGAGGAAAGACACAGAAGGTATGAATGTTGAAATACTGTTCCTTATACAAGATCTTTAAAATAATGCAATACAACTCAAAGAGAGTGTCTAACTATAGAGTGTTCTTTATGACAGGATTTAGGTGTACACCTTTAATTATCATTGCAGTAAAGTATACGAAAATTTTCCGAATCTAGGAGTATCTTGTTTTCTATTTAGGAAAGGGTATCATACTATTAATCAACATATCTTAATTATCATTAACACCATCACTAGTTTCCTTAAGGAAACTTCGTAGAAAAGAAGAAAGTCTGTTTATATATTGAAATATTATCAGAAATATCTATGTTAATTCTTTGAGTGTACAAATGCGCTTCCCCCATTCATTTGTTCATATATTAAGAGTAGTTATAATATTAATAGCAAAGTGTAAAATTGATATTTACAAATATGTAGATGTTCGAATAATGTTAAAATTCAATTTTAACAATTTCTAATTGAAGTAGCTATTGGTTTAATTATAATTATAGATTATAAAAACCGAGGGTGGTCGGGGCCAATGACAGTGAATTCGAAATGGACCAATCACAGCACAGGAATAGTGTTCAAAATTTGTTCAAACGGTAAAGTTCTCATTTGCTGTTTGGATTTCTTCAGGTGAGTACCTTTTACTGAATTTTCTGGAAAAAACCGTTAAATTTAAATTTACCGACTTGTGTTAATTGCGGAACCTGGAAATCGGAGGGATATTTTAAAGTTTAACTCTATATTTTTCTTATTAATTTGTATTTTTAAAGTCTAGCTATCTCTTTTTAGATATAATACTCACATTCGTGATTATTTGTCGACGAAATGAGAGAACGAATATCGGTGTGTTAATATATCCGTGACCGTCAAGAAGGAATTCCTGTGTATGGTATGATTCAAAAAATATCTTAATTGAACTTATTGTCTCTTATCAAAGGAATATTTTTTACCTTGGTTTGGAATTTCTGATATTTTAAGTTCTTTTGTTGCGTAATATTTGTGAGTAACGTTTCCGTGTCTATGAGTAGGTCATTAAGTTCAGTTGTCCCTGAGGACAGAAGAATTCCGTCTCGTTATCTTGTATTTCGTTTACTCTAAGCTTGCACTTAAAATTCTTTATTGCAATCACTCGATTTGGTAATTAAGTTATGTAAAGTATGTAAATTTTCGTCGTCGATGAATGTCAGTAAAGTAAATCAAAACTTTAATAAAAAAGAAAGAACGCAAGTCTTAAATGGTATATTTAATCATAACTAAAAAGCACATGGAATATAATGACTCGCTTTTAAAATTTGCTTGGTATTTAGCAAGTATCCCTAACAGTAGAATAACGAAATTATTTTGTTGACTGTAAGGGTTATTAGTATTTGAAATAATTTCATAATAAGGTTTTCCAATCTCATTGTATAGAAACTAATTCTCAAATGAATAACTTAATGCATTCATATTTTACTTTAATTTGAAATTACCTGCTACTGATTACTGCTATAAGTTTGCCAACTTGCATTAATATCGTAACCTATTAAATCGGAGAATAACTGTAAAGACTAGTGATTTATTTTGTACTCTTTGTTATTCGTTAAGTGATTTCGGTTCAGGATTTGAAATGTATTTTCAGTTGATTTAGTAATTTTTCGATTTTTAAAAGTCAATATTTCGAGAGTCGATTTGGCGTATTATGTTTGCGCCACGTTCTTTGCTCTATGAGTAGGTAATTTAGTTCAGTTGTCTTTCGAGATAGAAGAGTACTTCTTCACTGTGCATTCCTTGTAATCGATCGTATTATTACTGTTCGATTTAGTAATAATCCGATATTATATGCACGTAATGATATGTCTGTAAACGATCGTCGTAAATGAATATCATAAAGTTCAATCGATGTCTAAAATACTAATGAAAAACGTATGTCTTTTACGCTGAATTTTAATTGAAGAAGTTTACGAATAAGAATTTTAACGAACCTGAACTTTTGGGTGATATTTAGTAAATGTCTTGAACAATTGAATAACGGAAATTATTTGTTTGAATGTAACGGTTACAGGCCATTGAAAATAACTGAGTCACTTTCCCAATCTGTAATACCTTAATCTATATCGAAGTTTATTCATTATTGTTTCAGTGAGCTTAAATTAAATATTATTAAATTGGATATGATATACATTCATCATGGGATTTTACTATTTCGAGTCGTTCCGATATTTCATATATCAAGTTTAGTTATTTCTTAAATTAGTCGTGTAATTCTTCCAAATTTTGTGTATTCGCTGTTAACTATATCCATTCTTTTAATTTTATTCGATTTGGTACTCGTCAGTATGCATACAAGATTTTTGTCTTTCTCAAGCGAAGTTCGACCTTACTGTAGTAAAGAGAGGCTTGAGTGGTCAATTACTGTTTTTTCCGACTCCTTCTTCATCAGAGTATCATTCCCGTATTAATGGCAATGCGTTTATCTCGATAAAAATGATTTCGCTATATTTAATACTATCCATAACGGGTATGCTGATTTAAAGTAATGGAAATCTCATTTGAAAATTGACGTTCGTATTGATAACTCTATGTATGCTTCATGCTTCAGAGTAGAATATTTAAAGGATAGCTATAATTTGATATCACATTAATATTTTTTACTATTTTTCAGATTTTAAGCAAAAAATACCACTCCTTTCGTTGTTTTTTGCTGTGTGGTTCTCTCGTGTGTCAAAATCAAAGGCCGTCGAAGATAGTCACGGAAGAGGCTCATGGATTCTGGCGACTGGGGATAAGTAATTACAATTTTATTTTCATCTTATAATTGAATTGAATTATATTGATTCATATCTATATTTTATTTTCTTTCAAAATCATATGTCTATCGCTTACATAATTGAAGAGACTGGTTGAATTTAAAAGTTCCGATGGTAGTATATAATTGAACGACCTCTTTAATGCAAACAGAAGGAGCAAGGGCACTCAAGGTGAAATTAGTTTATTAAAGTTAAGACAATTTGTGAACATATTACGCTTTAGTAATTATGCCTCGCCTTCATAAACCATTAATTTTAATGCTCAACGATTAAGTCCCTAATCAGATGGACAGTCTTATTCAAACTTCCTTACAATTCGCCCATTTATATCATGTTAAATTTAAGTTCTTTTTAATAAAGATTAATACTTGCATTTCTAATAAGTTTGTCATTCGTAGGAAATCTTAAAAAAAACTTCTTACTTCTAAATAGGGAGCTCTCTATTCTATTAAGGTGTATCTTTGATTGCTGATTTACACAATAATTTTAACACTTACTTATCACCGAATTACATTGAGTTGATTGCAGTTAAATATAAGAATAGATACTCTCAGGCGGCTCTAGTATTCGAAATGTATTGCGGGAATTCTACTTTTTTTATGAGTCATTCACCGAGAAGGTGCTAATTCAATGGCCAGGCATACTCGTATGGACAGAAATAATGAATATGTCATAAAAACATTTTATCTTTTACCTTTTGATCATTGATTCTACCCTAGGGCACCATTTATATTTTACCATATATTTCAAAGGGGCAATACAGAATTAAGTTTGAGGGCTTTCCCGATATGATATCGACTTAAAATTTGTATCATAAATATGCTTGCAGAATGCAATCAAACTTTTACTCGTATAAGATAATCTCTATTTACAAATAACGAGAGCATGCCAGAGACAAAGCGGAGGGCTCTTTTGGAGGATTGGAAATAATTATTCTTTGATGACGTAGGAATTGTTTCACCAATTCATTGTTTATTTTAATTTTGTCGCGGACTTATTCCAGAGGGACGTATTTTCATGTTGAATGTCAAAGCGCAGAAGTTGAGTGACTATATAACTTCAAAGAATTTCATTTTTATATTTAATTAATGTTCTGAGATTTAGGTTTTACAGGAATAAGCATTTTTAAATTCAATAATATAATTCTTCGTTTTCCTCAAACTGTTTGTGCGTTGTCGTCAAGTAAAGAGAACGCTTAGTTAAAATTGAATCAAACAGTTACGCAGACCTGTCATTAAGCATCCAATACCATGAATTTTTTCATTTACTTTACTATTTTCTCTGCTATTGCAGTCTGTATTCTGTATGAATCGGTTAGTCATAGTTCTGTGAGAAATCTTTTACTGGGTGTAAATTTATCAACAATTCTATTAAATATCCGAACGTTATCAGCAGTGAATTAATAAGTGGGGTCCTATAGATAATCCTATTGGAATTAGGCTAATCCATTGTAACTGGATTTTTTTATTTATGTATCAAATAGTCGTTGTTTTCGCTGAGCTTCGTGTTTAAATATCATTATTTCGTCATAATTTCGATTTAACGTACTGAGTTATGGGCTGTAGTAATTCCATGTCAATAAAAATGTGATCCATTTATTTTTAAAGAGGAGAGTATAACTTTGTACAGTAAAAAGGAATCCAGCCTTACGCAAATCGTCTACTATCGACTGAAGGCCAAATAAAACCGTGTCGACTATCGTCGACACGGTTTTATTTGGCCTTCAGCCCTCCTGCTGCGAGTTACGAAGTATGAAATGCGCTTTCGATCTCATCGACTCATACACACAGAAGATCAAAATATTTTGTTATATCTTTGCCATATCATAATAAGTAACAATTGATAACTCTACTCTTTAATAAAGGATTAAGTACATCTTCATATTACAATTCTGATCTTGGACTCGTTTAATAAAGTCTGATTGTAATTAACATCGGCCTTATACATAATGTTTACATTTGGGTCTTCCGAACACAAACATTCTTTTGTTTAGAAGAAAGAGACTTGCGAGAGACTTATACTACATATCAAGCCTTTTTGATTTATTTGAAATTTCTGATGAGTTAAGACAACTTTTGCAAGTGTAACATTCCAGTAAAGAATCGTTTCACAGTTATTTCGATCCAGGAATATTTCCTCTTCCTCTCCGTTTATCATTGACTGTAGTAGCATGTTGTTATAATAAAAATAATAATATAACTTTATTTATGGTGTAAGAAGTGCACATATGCAAGCAAACTTATCTGATTGTTTTTGGAAATCTTTATGCAAAATGAATACTGAAACCCCCTTGGCCCAGTGAACATCATTTATCAATTTCTTTGTTGTAAAATCATCCCTTTAAGATTTCTTTGTACTATTAAAAGTTGTTAACTTTCCCTCGAAGTTTTATTCCTTCCATATTTTTGGTCTAAGTTTCGATTTCTAGATGGAATATTCTTCGTTGATAGTTGTTATACCAAAGTATAATTATTTTTCAACCCCGTTCTTGATTTAAAACACATTTGTATTGTTTTCTACTAATCGGTTTTCGTGTCATTCTTCTTGGTAACAAACATATACTTTCTCTTTCGCTTTATCTCCATGGTTCCAAAAAAGGAAGCGGAATTTCATGTATTTAAGATTGGCTTCTTCGAATACTCATTGATGTTTTGCTTTCCCTTTCCGTTACTTTCGCTTTAAAGTTTTTCTACGAAAATTGAGATTGTCTTCCAAAAACAAATTCCAAAGAGCCGACCGATAACAGTCCTCAACGACCTTCAGATTTTTAGCCTTTACATACAAAGCTCGTGACCGAATTTCTCCTACCTCCAAAAATAAAAATTCACTTTCATGATTTTAAAAATCATGATAATACTTGCATTGTTCGTTTCGCGGAAACAAAGTTTATTCTGGAGCAGGTGGCTGGCATTCATTTGTTTAATTACTTATAAGTAAATTACATTTATTGTTGTTTTACGTTGTTGGACTTGAAAGTGCGTCTTATTCTGTAAGTAAATCATTATCAAATATCTAAATTTATCATTAAGAATCAGTTATTGAATGTTTTTAAGGGATACCTTCGTTTTATAATGAAGTGGTGGAATGTTCTTGGCAGTATTTCATAACATAAGTGAGTAAAATTATTTGCAATATGAATAATGAAGAAAGTTAAGGATGGACAATAGAAACCGACAGTTATAGAAAAAAAGCAATCAAGATACCGGAAATCTTATTTGTCATTGTAAATGGCAAAAATGATAGTAGATATTTGGCTAAGATGGACCATTGAGAGCCATTACTGTTTTCTGCAGTCATTAGATAATATCCGGAGAAAATGATAAAGTAACTTAAATTAATAGCTTGTCTCCAAGAATGCTTGTAAATTCAAAGAAATATTTTATGTGTAATGAAAATGGTTCCAATATAATCTCAAATGCGTGAAACTTGGGGATAGTGATTTGTCGTATTTGCACATTATTGCTCTAAAAGAAACACAAGAAAAAACCATTAATAACATTATAATGATTCGTTTAAGTTCTGTACAAACATTCATACATACTTATACTTAAAAAAATATATTATTAGGAATTAAGGAATATTTATTCCTTAATTCCTTTCTTTACAGGTTAAGTGCTGAATCTAAAGCTCCCAATGTACCCTCCCGATGTAACCTTGTGAGTATTTCCAATCTTTACTGTCAATTTTGTAATTGCTTAATTGTTACTTATTGTTCAAATTAAATTAATTTGCCATAGATTAAGAAACATTTTTTTAATTTGAAATATTAGTTTCTTATTAAACATTTTTTATACTGATAATTATTAATAGTCAAATAATTTCACGAATTTGTCTTTAAATCAAATTTAATATGGTTTTAAACTTTCTCCCATGACAAGTAAATATTGCAGTAAGTCATGAAAATAATAAATTCTAGTCAATTGCTGCCAATCCAAATATTGAATGCAGCTTTAAATGAAGTGTGTCTTTATGTATTAACTACCTGCTCTGTAGGGGAAGAGGGAGTAATGCCTTACTCCTCTCAACCCTAGCCGAAAGGCCTACAGATGTAGGCATCTTTTCCAGGGCCCTTTATTTCACCTTCTTCTGCTGGGGGGAGCTAACTTAGCCCTCTCTTCTCACCAGTTCGATCTTTCTGTCTATGAGGTCGGATCCCGCGGTTAACCAGCTATGAGTGGTAAAGGGGAGATCCTTAGGCATGAGGATGAACCCCATTGCACGCCACTCTGATCTGGCCGGGTCCCCACGTTAGGGTGTTACGTATTCCCCCCAAATCCTCCCACCCCCCCCCCCCTCATCAGCAGCGGAAGGAAAACCATCAAGAACGTGGATGACTCCAGGAGTAAGTGTTGGTACTGGTTTACGAAACCAAGAGTAATAAAAGTGTAGGAAGAGGATTAAATAAAGAGGAAAGTAAGTGATACATAACGCTTAGTATAAAGATAACGTGCAGGAATAAATAAAGGTAATTGGAATGGTATCTGATTGTTTGTCAGCACTACGTTTTAATAGTAAGCTTGCTTACATCTACATCTACATTAATGCCCTACAAGCCGCCTTTCGGCGTGTGGCAGGGGGTGTAAACAACAGTTGAATCTAAACAACTTCCTTCTTCGGTTATTGTCGCATATCGTTCGCAAAAAAGAAAGAATTTTTAAAATGATTCGTCCTAGCATCTATTTCTCTTAACTTACGGTCATTATTGGATCGACCGAGGTAGCAGGGGGGTTGCATGATACCGATTGTATCTTCTGAAAATGTAGTTTCCCTGAATTTCTTAAGCAATCGCAGCCTAGCTTCCAATCTCCTTTCTTTCAAGGATTCCCAACCTACGTCTGAGAGCATTTTTGTTACGCTAGCTTTTTTATCGTAATATTTCTTAACAAAACGAACCGCTTTTCGCTGCACTTTATCTAGTTCGCGAGTACACGTTACCTCCGCCGGATCCCATATACTTGCCGCATATTCCAAAAGGGGTCTGCCCAAGGTAAAATAACATCACTCTCTCACCTTTTCATCGCATTTACCGACAATACGCTTTACAAAGCCAAGCGTTTTACTTGCTTTGCCGCAGATTTTTCGAATATGCGTGCTCCAATTTAATTTACAAGTAATGTTGATCCCGAGGTATTCAACTGAATCTGCTACTTTGATATTCATTCCATTAATTTTGTACTGGTGATTTGGACCCATTTTTTTCTTTCCGAAGAAATCAACTACGGAGCATTTACCTACGTTAATATTTCATTCCCATTTTTCGCACCACCTTTAGATGAGGACTCAAACGTTTGAGAGAGATGTTCGGTCTTCCTCGTTTGTTATTTCTCTATATATAACCGAGGCATCCGCAAATATCCTCACATTTCTAACTATCTCGTCACTCAAGTGTTTGATATGATTCAGGAAAAGAAGAGGTCCAATTACACCACCTTGAGGTACGCCAGGGGTAACTTTGACTCTATTTGAGCTAACGCCATCCAGTACAACTTGTTGTTCCCTCTCATAGAGAAAATTCTTAACCCAGTCGACTACTTCCTTGTTATTGCCCGCTAATTTCAGTCTGTAAATTAGTTTGTAGTGGGGGACCCATTCTATCGAATGCTTTTTTGAAATCGAGGAAAATAGCGTCCCCTCTCTTTTCACTCTCGGCAGACTTTAAGATATCGTGTACAAATATAGCAAGTTAATTATTAAATGATCGGGACTTTCAAAAACCATGCTGGTTCGCGTCGGGCAATTTTTTTCTATCTAAAAATCACAAGAGTGAGCTACGAAGATATGTACCATTACCTTTCCGGACAGCGAAGTTAATGATATAGGTATATAATTTCCTGGGTCCTCCTTTAATCCGCTTTGTAAACAGGAGTAATATTAGCTATAAAATGTAATTTTGAGATAGGGGGCGACGCTTTCTTCCAGTTCTTTAAGCACTCTTGCCGGAATGCCTTCTGGCCCTGGCGACTTATTTGGTTTAATTTAGCGTAATATTTTAACTATACCATAGGTCGTAAAATTTATATTTGGCATGGAATCCAGTATATTAACCTTAGGGAGGATGTCTATGTTACAATCTGATGTGAATATGTTTTGGTAAAATTCGTTTAGAATGATCGCTTTCCTCTTCGAATCGCAAGTAATGTTACCTTCGATATCCCTTATCGAGCTCACTGTTTGTATCTTTCCCTGTACCTCTCGAACGTAGGACCAGAAAGCTTTAGGGTCTTCCTCTAAGCATTCCCCAAGAATTTTCTTTTTAAAGTTGCTGTGGGTGTTACGCATAGCTCGCTTGGTGTCGCATTATGCTTTCTTAAGCTTTTCTAGCAATAGTGATCGTGATGGATTTGGAACAGGCTGATCTATTCCCGTAAAAGGCTTTACTTTTCCGTGCAAATCTCTCTGTTTGCGGAGAGCCCTTCTAACCTATTTATCGTACCATCTGGGCTCGCAATCATTTTTAGAGTATTTCGAAGGTATATACAAATCTATATATTTATGCATTATCTCCACGAATGATTTCCATGTATCCTCAGTGTTGTCGTTGCTTACGCGCGACTTAAATGAATTAAAATCGGTAGTTAGTTTTCCGTTAAATTCCTCGAAGTTGGCTTTGGGATAGAGATAAATTTTGCATTTGGGTTTCTTATAAGTACTTGCTAAGGTTTATCTCAATATCTGCAAAAACGCCTTTGTGGTCTCCAAGACCTTCGTCAATCGAAATGTTCTCTATGCGCTCAGGAAAGTTAATTAAACGGAGATCGAGTATATTGTCACCCCTAGTTGGCGATTTTACTAATTGGCTTAGCGAGTTTTTCTGAAGTAAATTTAATAACTTTGTACATGAGTCGACTTCCCGGGCCCTTTTCTTTATGCTATGATTATTCCAGTCGATGCCTGGAAGATTAAAATCCCCCCCGATTATAGTTATACTCTGGTTGTTCTTACTCGTGTAGAAATTTATTTCGTCGTTAAGATGTCGCAAAACCTGTCGAGAAGAGTTCGGTGGTCGGTAAAACGCACATACATTTATGTTCGGCTTGTTTTGTTGGCTTATTGTGCACCAGACGCTTTCTATATCGCTGTCATTCGAAGTCCTCGGCTTGCTCTGGAGAAATGATTTAACCGCAATAAAAACACCGCCACCTGTCTTTTCCCTACGATCCCGGCGGTAAATAGTGTAATCCTTTGGAAATATTTCATTGTTGCTTATATCCTCACTAACCAGCTTTCTATCTGGTATATTCTATCTGGTCTTTATATCCTCATTTAACCAGCTTAGCACTGTATTCGTGTTAGCTGGAGTTCAAATTAACTGAAAGCTTATCATTCAAATCACTGAACGCAATACTGTTATCATACCCCTAATGGATACTGAAATTGAGATCAATTTTTTGGAAATTTACATTTTTTCAAATAGATACCCTACGGGGGAAGTTACATTGTTGCTTGTTAATCCCGAAAATCTCGGTAACTGCCTAAAGATATTTTGTTTGAAGTTCATTTTGGATACTTGTTTCCTTAAGGCCACTAATTAATATCATTAATACAGCAATTTCATATCAGTAGTATGTAATAATCTTACATTTTCTCAACGAGTTTATGTATAGTCATATACGAAAAGTTCGTAATTTTATGGTTCGTACAAATCATATATTTCCTCATATTCTACAGTTTTGCACTTACATATCTGTTCTACTTGGAAATTAACATAAACTGTGAGAAACATGTATTTCTTCACATTCTGTTTTACAAGAATACAGGTTTTTTAAGAAATACATGGGATTTACTGGCAAGACCTTGCATTACATTATTCGGTTAACTCCATATCTTACACTAGTTCAATACTTTCCTATGACTTGAATACTACAAAAATAAAATTATCGCTCTAGCGGCTAGACCAATGACCAAACTTTTCATTGTTGGTTACATAGAGAATAGTCCTTCAAATAATTACAATATAATTGAAATAACTTTGTCATATTCCTATAGGAAAGTGAAGTATATTTGATCTTTTTCTATCAACATTGATAGATATATCGGAAGTTCATTTACTTTAATATATCCGTGTGTAAAGATGATCCCTAACTTTTCGATAGTATTAGTATTCAAATGAAACTTAACAAGTTGAGTTTAAATATATAAAAACTTTGGGGAATCATCTCTACCGGAGAGTCCTTTGTCCGTTGAAGGTTGAGTTTCGCCAGGTTTCATATCATCTTCTTCGTATCAAGTAAGTCCCCTTCTCTTTCGAATTAAACCCTATCCTCTGTTTTTTCCAGCCTTTTTATTAACCCCTGTTCCATAACCCTAGTACATTTATGTTGGACCTCTTCATTTCTAACTTTACGTTTTCCAATTTCCCTTTCCTGAGCATTGTCCTAACATTCCATGTCCCCACCCTCGTTTCCATCTTCTCTCTTCTTTTGTTGTCTTTCCTTGTGTAAGGGTTTCGTGGAATGACGACCGAGATGGCCCTACTCCCATCACTGCCGGGCATGACACTCATCCTAGAAGGCTGAGTCCCTTTGCCAATACCAATGTTATTGTGGTTGTGCATCATGACATGGGATATGTAGTCGAGGTGGTCTCCCGTTGCCTTCCTCAACGGTGTTTTTTACCGTGACGTCAACACTCATTATGGCCGCCCCACTGGGGAACAGACGCCTTTGCAGTTATTATAAATTAAGTTAAAGTTAACGTATGCTATATATTATGAAATATCCTACCAGGAGATTGGTAACGAAACCAAGTTTGCATTTGAACCTACTTTCTTTACTCAGAAAAGTTGTTTTACATAATAGGTAACTATTTCTTTTGTGGGAAGGAAATTTTTAATTCTGATTTAATATGTATACGGCAATATTGTGTTAAAATTTTGTGTACATTAAATTAACATCTTTTGAAATAAAGTTTTTTTCAAATTGGGCGCTCCGTTTGAGAGCGCAAAATAATGGGACCTTTTTTTTCTAACTGTGATTAAGTACCAAAAAGATCAGAACAAAACATTTTCTATTACATTTTTACACGTGAGATATATCAAGCTAAAATTTGGTTGAACTTGTTTTTCTTTGGAATTTCTTAATTAAGTTTTATTCAACTCAAAACTCAAGTAACTATAATGGAAAGACCGATACTAAATAGTTTTTTTCATTTACTTAAAATTCACAACTTTGTTTACTAATAAGATATGATATAATAATTTAGAATTCCTTTAAAACTAATGTCTGATACTTAGAAAGAAATTCTTGCAAATTCTAAGCCAAAAAACAGCAAAAATGTGAAGAAAACCATGCGTTTAGTGATTGCCGCCTGAGTAAAGTGAACCCCACCCGGGCTGGGCACACTTGTCAAGTGAATGCCGCCTTCCGGTGAGTGTCACTGTACAGTGACTCCCACCCGTCAAATGATCCTCGACTCCTACACCGGCACAGCACTTAAAGCATCAGAAGCGCTACTAGATTGTGTGGCGGCCAAGTAATATCGCGCGCCACGCCATATTGTATGATCGGATAGGCCTCGGCGCCAGCCGCGTAGAGAGGAAAGGCGAGTCTACGGGAGGAAGCCCATACCAGTCAGTCGGCGTTCGAAGTTTGATCGAGGCATATGTAGAAGAACAACGGCTGCCGTTCTCACTCCTGTTCTTGTTTCTTTTTGTTCGTTCGGGTTCAAATAAATAGTTGATAAATCAGTGGTGTTCTGTTTTCATCTCACCCCACAATTGTTTAGAAGATCTTCCAAACGCCTCACCACCGGGCTGCTCCCCCGTCATCATCCTGGGCGGAGATTTCAATACCACTCAACACCCTGAGAAAGACAGAACGGGTCAGGTCGAGAGGCACCCAATCTATGCCCAAGCGCTAACGAACATAGTCGATAGGAATGCTCTAATCGATGTGTGGCGCCACCTAAAACCCAGAAACCGTGGCTACACCTTCTCAACACCGCAATCATCGTCCCGTCATGATCGTTTCTATGTATCTACAGATTTTACCCCCCCGCTATAAAGAACATCACTATCCACGACTCTTTCTCCGGTCACAAGGGAGTCATGATGCAAATACAGATACAAGGGAAAATTCCATCATCTCCATACTGGCGCTTCGATAATACCCTTCTAGAAGACCAATCGTTCTTAACTTCAATGCAAGACCTAATCAGACAAGTCAAATCTGAATATACAACCGCCATAGCGAAATGGGAAGCAATTAAAAGAGATGCAAAGGATTTCTCCATAAGATATAAGCAATGGAAAAGAGAACTAAACAAAGCACAAACAGATATACAGCATCAATATCTCCGGGCGGAAAAAATTATGGCAACCCTTGGCTGGGATACGTTAACGGAGTCTGACGCAGACGCAACGAATCACCTAGGAAGGTGGGCACTAAAGTGCAAACCTAAACCACTAACAAAACTCAGGGTTGACGGCATAGAACTCACAGACTCCGCAGACCTCAGAAGATTTTTTAAGAATCATTTTTCCAACCTACATCAAGGAGACCAAAACATTCAGACTGAAACTGAACTTTTTGACAATCTTAAAACTCTTAGAAAAGAAGAGGTCGACTACCTGAACATCCCACTCAATACTGACGACTTTTCAATTGCGCTAAAAAGTCTCAGCAAGAGAAAAGCACCTCTCCTTGATGGGCTAACTGCCGAGTTCTACAAAACGTTCTGGAAAGAACTAAAAGCACCCTTCACTGGCATGGCTACCAAGGCACTGCATGACGGACATCTACCAAGGACCACGGCGGCATCTTGCATTTCCTTAATGAGTAAAGGAGGTGACTTATTGGATATCAAAAATTGGAGACCAATATTTTAAATGCAGATTACAAAATCATTGCTAAAGCCCTGTCAATGAAACTCTCGCGTGTCATCGGAACTGTTGTCTCACCTGAACAGAGTTACTGTGTCCCTGGACGTTCTATTTTTGATTCAATTTCCCTTTTGAGAGATGTCACACGTTGGAAAAACTGCGACAACGCCCCTCTAGCAATCCTATCACTAGACCAAAATAAGGCGTTTGATCGCGTAAATCATACCTATCTATTCACCTTGATGGAGAAAATGGAATTTAGCGATACCTTTATAGGATGCATAAGAGCGCTATAACAGCGCTATATGCATGGTTAGAGTCGAACAATCTCTAACAGCCCCCTTTATACTGCAGAAAGGCATTAGGCAAGGGTGCCCCCTCTCTGGGCAGCTGTATTCCTTATCGGTAGAGCCCTTCCTAATGCTGCTGAATATCTCCATAAAAGGCATTTCCATGCCTGGAGACACAGAGAAAAGACTGGTTGTAAGCGCCTATGCTGATGATATCAACATCTTCATAACGGACGAAGAAGATTTCGCAAAAGTACTTCCATGCTTTAATGACTACTCCATGGAATCAGGAGCTATGCTCAATGCCACCAAAAGTAACGGAATGTGGGTGGGCAGGTGGAAAGACAGAACTGATCATCCTCTATGTTTTCAGTGGACCAGTGATGGCGCGAAATTCCTTGGAGTATGGCTTGCCAACGACGAAACTTCGGAGTCAAAACTGATTGCTCAACAACTATTAACAAGAACAGAAGATGCCATCCGGAATTGGCGACCAAGAATTGTCCCGTTGTCTCTTAGAAGTCGCGTCCTTGCCGTCAACAAATTCATCGCACCCAAGTTATGGCAAATACTCCATTGTCACTCCCCGACTCCCTCTGTAGTGAGGCAACTTCAAGGGTTATTGGTGGATTTCGTGTGGGCTGAAGGGAAACACTGGGTAAAAGGAGATGTTTTAACAGCTCTAATTACTGAAGGTGGGCTAGGACTTGTCAGTATAGCAGTCAAAATTTCATCCTTCCGAATGCTGTTCCTACAACGGCTGATACTAGGACCTTCTGATTCTCCATGGCGCATAGTAGCTTCTGAAAGACTCAAAAGATACAAAAATAAAAGGAAAACACTGGAACTATTTACAGAAATAAAAGACTTCAAGAAGTGCCCGCTCACTGACAACTACTACAATAGCATAATAAAAACCACCTCACTTTTCAAATTACAGTCCTTCCCCCTTGATTGTCCCAACACCCCTCCCAGAGTACAGCCAATGCTTACGAACACCACCTTCTACTTCAAAAGTGCAAAGACGAAACACCAACGGGAACTACCGATATTGAAGAGGCAAATGTATGCCGAGACCAACTACTTACTTAATGGCAAAAGCTGGCCACTGAAAGGACCCTACCACGAAGTGGTGATATGGTCAGCTATCCGTGCTTTCCCAAGCCTTGGAAGAGATGCGGATAATGCGTGGCGCATGGCTCATGACAGATGGGCTGATGCCAAATTCTTATGTGCTACAGGCCTTCGCCAAAATAAGAAGTGCCCATGGTGCCCCACTACCGAAGGAAACGTGTGGCATCTGGCTCTGACTTGTAAAAAAGTTAGGAAAATCTGGCCGAAAACTACAAGAGCCATAAAAACTTTGATAGAGACTGGGAAAATCTATCTATACCAGCTATATAGTGGTTTCCCTGTCAAACGAACCAACAAGACAGGTTACCTTATATCCAACTTCCTCCTCACCACTATTAAAAACGCTGTGTACGATGAACTTTCGCTCTTTTTCAAAGGCAAAATCGCCGAGGTTCAATATGCTTCTAAAGTCACCAAAAAACTTCAAACAATATTAACCAACTACAAGAAAGATCACATTATACGTAACAACATGGACACCTTTAAAAAATTCTGGTGCTACAAAGACGTTGTTTGCAACAGCCAAGACGGAACCCTAAACTTGACTTTCTTATGACACCAACACACCTTTTACCCGCGAATCTATTCATTCATTTATTTACTTATCTTATTATTTATGTATTTATCTATTTTTTTTACTTAACTCCTTAATCAAAAACTCATATACATTTCTTCTTACTGACGGTTTCAGTACTTGTGTACGAGTCATTTGCGAGGAAACACAATGTTCCGTTTCTGATCGGCGTCTGGGGGAAAATCAGGAAACTACGCCTTTCCCTTCCAATCACCGTGATCACCCACTCTACTGGAATGGAGCGACAGGAGGAGGCAGGGAGAGAAGATTGCGAGCAGGCAGTTTCAATCCCCTGGGAGTGAACTATCCCTGGCCAGCCCCAATACATCAATTGCAGACTTTTCAAGCAGCTTCTCTCTTCATAAGTATAAACAGCAGCAGCTGACTTAAACTTAATTCATACTTAAATAACAAAGTTTTCACTTTATTACCATGGAAATGGAAAGATATAATTCCCACACTTACGACTCATTAGATCATACCACTAATCGAGCATATCTTAATTTTATCCATGCGAATAATCAATCTGTTAAAACATATTAAGACGCTTATGTCATACTAAATTGGTGGATGAGCGATAATGTAGATGAGTTAACTTTTAAACCGCTCTCCGTTGTTATAAATTACGTATGGCATAGAGTTAAAAAAAGGAGGAGAGCAAAACCATTGATAGAAAATGGGTGGTATGTTTCAAAGAAAAAACAAGACTTGATATAATAATTAATAATTTTTTTATATTTTTTCACACAATTTAACCCTTCCTAATCCCATACCTATCATAATGACTTCTGTGTCGGAGAACTTTTATAATTTTAATGCTGGAATATATAAAACTGAGCATGAGTTAGAAACAGCATTAGAAAATATTTATAAATGTATAGTATTCAACTCGGATACTATAGATGATTTAAATTCTTATAAAAAAATTATAGATGCATTAGATTTGATGAAGAAAAGGCGTTTCTGCTCATATTTCGAAGTTTACTATAATTCAGCTGATTCAATTATTCACGAAAATACAAATTTACACAGAAGTAACATCACTATCCAAAGAGGTCGAGGAATTGTTGAAGTAGAATCTGCAGTAAATTCTAGACTGAAAACATTTTGGAATACGTCTGACGATGAAACGAAAGAAGACTATATATAAGATTATTTCATTTTTAAATAATATTTGCAATCAATTGGTAGATAAAGTAAAGGAGCAGGTCATTGCTAATAATGCGATTAAATTTAACGTATTGTTAATATGTAGATTTCGAAAGGGTGAGGACGAAGAGTTGGAGACCACATTTAAGACGAGCAACAGACGAGTATTACTTACACATCAAGTTAATGAAATCATTGATGAAACTTTTTCCAAACTTTTGAAAGAGAAATCCAAATTTCAGGCAAAAGGATCAAGGTGGGCTTTGTCAGAGATCGTTGGATTAGAATTACGAATTAACAAGTATAGACTGCTAAGAGGTTCGACGTACATTGAGCTACCAAGTAAAATGAAAAACAGAAAGGCAGTAGTAAATACTAAAAACAACAATAAATATTGTTTTAAATATTCTATATGGGCAAAGAATTTCGAGGAAAATCCACAAAGAGTTAACAAATATAAAATGGATAAATTCAACAATGGATACAAATGGGATTGTATTGCATATCCCGTTGATTTGAAAGAAATTCTTAAATTCGAGCGAGCAAACCGCATTTCCATTGACATATATGGACTAGACGAAAAGAACAACTTTCATCCAATCAAAATTGTGGACAACGAGCTATCAGATCACCGCAATTTGCTATACTTAACAAATGATGAAACATCACACTATTGCTGGATAATGAATTTTGAAAGACTAGTCCATTTACAAATAACAAAACATCGTGACAGAGTAAACATTTGCAAACGATGCTTTGTTTACTATCACGATGAAGAAAAATTAGAGGCACACAAACCAAACTGCTACAATATACCCCCAAAAATAGTGCTAACTACTGAGGAAAATAAAATATTAAAATTCAATAAAATTGGACCTACGTTCCGAGCTCCATATGCTATACATGCAGATTTTGAAAGCATTCTATTGAAAATCGAGGGTTGCGACCCAAATCCAACTGATTCATATTCTAATAAATTCCAAAACATGAAGCATACAGTTTCTGTTATGTCATGGTTACATCCGAAGGATTCGAGAAATCAGTTTTGTATAGAGGTCCAAACGCAGTAAAGATATTTATATCTAAAATGAAAGAGGAAACAGAGAAAATTGTGGAAGGATATAGAAATATTGTACCAATGAATCCATTAACAACAGCTCAAGAAGAGTCGTTTAGAATGGAAGTCAACTGTCACATCTGCTCTAAGCCCCTCGTGGATGACCGAGTAATGGACCATTGTCATCTCACAGAGAATTTTAGGGGTGCCATGCACTTAAATTGTAATTTACAATATAAAATGCCAAACTTTCTTCCAATCTTTATACATAATCTTTAAGGTTACGATTCGCATTTTATGATCACAGAACTTGGATATGACATTAAACGATAGTAGAGGGAAAATATTCGTACTAGCGCAATTTTAACCTTCAACCTTTAAAACCAAGCAAACAATAAAATAATCGATTGCTACAGGGATGAAATGCATGTGGGGAGGATGGGATGGGGTGGGGGAACTCCCGGGGTGGGGGAACTTCTCGCACTCCTTAAAAAGAGCAAGATAGTGATCGACATAATCATTTAGTGTATGTATTTCTACTTGAGTGCTAAAAAATGGCAGTATTTAACCCAAAGTCTCTGACGGAGTGTTCTAAGAATAAAACGTTGGACGTTTATTGCAACGATTGGGTTTTTTTGTGGGGGAATATACCAGAAACTGTTTTCGAAGATTTAAAGACTAATTTCTGGAAGGAGTGTTCTAAAAGGAAAACAGTTTTCAAAGATTTGAATACAGTATTCTGGGATGTTCACAAAGTTGAGTGCAGCTAATGGAGGTCTAACTTGATTTCGAAAGCATACAGAACTTCTTTCACAAATATTGACTCATGGACTTATTGTGCTCTTATGCGTATGGATTCATCGAATGAGTGTACTTTCCCAACATATCTGTGACAACCTTTTTGGTGTATACATTTAGTTAAGTACAATAATTTCAAATGGGAAAATACAATTTCTGTGGTGCGTGTTTTACAACAGTAATGAATTCAAATATCATGGCTGATGGTTGGAATAAAATAATTATACATATAAGACTAAAAAATCCCAAAGATATGATATCTGAGATTCAGAATAAGCAGAATTGGTGTTCACGTTGTCTTACGGGGGCATTATTTGACACTAATCCAACGAGCTCCTGTTTGAGAAATTGTTAAGGTTATTAAATAAAGAAAACACATTTCTTTGTCTGAAAAATTTTTTTTTACTCTGAGAGTAATAATTTGTTATTTTTTAATTCCAAATTCAATTCATTTTTTTTATTGTTGAATTCTTTTACTTCTTCTTCACTTAAATTCAGATAAGTTGGAAGAAATATCCTCCTCTCAACCTTCTTGAAATCTATTATTGCAAGCTTGCCTATCACAAACCTCGTCCTCTGCAGCTCCTGTCTTTTAACGGGGTATTTTAACCTTCTTTAGGCTCCCATTCTCCAAAAATTTAGCTTCTTCTTGTCTCTTTAACAAAATCGATTTGATGTCAGCCATCTGTAAAAATGAGATCATTGATTACCTACATTAATATGTTTAAAGATTGTATTTACTTCGTATATCAACTATATGATTTCAATCTGTTCTAAGATGTTATCACACAACACTTACAATGTAACTACACTCTCACTAATATGCACCTGTTTTCAACACAGTCCCCCCTGCTGTCAATGGTTTCTCTCCTGCCTTCACTCCCCTCCTCCTACCACAATTGGTTTGTCTAACTCTCCGTAACCTCCCCCTTCATTTTTCCCATTGGTTGATTTGGTGATGCCCTTTGGTATATATTCTTGTAATATTTTGTGATCTTAGCCTGATGATAACTCTGTGAGTTGAAACATATCGCAGTAGAGAAATATATTTTTGTGGAATTTTTACTAAGTGAGTTTTTCATTTTTCCATTTTTATGGTAATGAATTTCTTATTAAGTTAACTTTTAAAAATGAAAACAAATATGCATCAGACAAGGATTCATACACTCTTCAGTCTCTTAACTCCAAAAGAAAACATGAACAGGATAGAACCATAAAACATACATACCTCTATAGCAAACCGATCTTCAGTTATGTTAACCAATGATGAAGAAGACCTTTTAATGCTATCCATTTTCATCTTTGAGAGGGAAGGAACAAACAGGCTCTGTATGATACAAAATCCAGCGGGCCATTTCTCCATAGGCTGTCTTATCTTCAAGAACAGAAGTTTCATCCATCACTGTGATTACATCTTCATGAGGTAAGTAATCTCTATGGCGACTTAGTAGATGAACTGAATAGAATCTCTCTTTCTTCCACCACAATAAATCATCTTGAACCTGGAAACAAAAAATATATATGCCTTGATTATCCATGCAACTTGCCTACATGTTTAATGAATTTTAACAAAATACATAGATATCATCTTTATTATAAGATAAGAAAAGCATAAGAAACTGTATAAAATTGATTAGAGACCTAAGGAGAGCTACATAAATACTTCAATGCTTGTAAACTTGTGTTATGAAAGTAAATATGTAAAAGTATAATGAAATTAGTCTCATTTGAGGTTATGAAATATTTATATAATTTTATGCAATTAAATATTTTGTTAAAACAGATAATTTTACATTTAAATTGAATATTTATCAAATATCAACCATCTAATCTAAAATCTCAGCTGAAATTTCTGCCAAAACTATAAGAACATTGAACCTATGCACAATGCATCATATTATATAGCAGAAATTACATTCATTCTATTTGTTGAAAAACATCACTCTCCTATAGAGTGATTTCATAACACAATTCTTCCTTTATTTCATTCAAAAATTCAATTCCAAATCATGTTGAAAATACCAGCTATCAAAACTGAAATTCTAATTTGGACCAACTTGAAGGAATAAGAATTATTTCAACCTAAATGTAAGTATATTTAAGATACTGGATATAACTCCATCACTCCAAAAGCTCTCTCTTCAAAATCTCTTAAGTCAAACAGAGAATTATGAAAGATCAAACCTTTGAATTTCTGTAGAGTCTGTCAGCTAAGTTATGAACTCCAAATAATACTGGAACACGGTGAACAAGATTAGGATGGTGAAGTAAAATCTGTTCAGTAGGATATTGTCCTGCATTGTAATACCATAGACGTGGTTTGTAATGACGGTAACCTTCCAGCCAGAGGCGAAGCAGTCTTGCTTTTGGGTGAGCCACAATGACCTTTATAAGTGAGGTAATATTTAATTACAATTAATTTATCATCTTATTAAAGGTATTGATCATTTTACTATACATTATATATATCAGAGTTAAAATTTAAAATATCATTATTATCAAATAATAAAATGAGATTTAAACTACAAAAATATATGCACATATCTATTATATATAGATGCTTCTCCGAATTCATTCATGGATATATTCATATATATAGATAGATAGGATACTAATTCACAGGCAAAACCACAAGCGTCATTGATTTGAAATTTTTATGACCTATTGGCCATAACGTGTAACCGCCAGAAACATTGCGCTTTTGAACATCAGGGTCATGGGTTCGATTCCAGAGGGCGTCAAAGTCCCGATTTTTTCCATTTAAATGCATTGCTTTGATTTTCCGGAATTTTAAAAAAATACTTCCCGGATAGGTAGAGAATCAAAACTCTAGGAGCCTATATATATGGTCAGGAACTATGAAAAACGATAATTACTTCTACAGAAAATATCCTGGGTTCGATGCTAGGATGATGCAAAAATCTGCCCTTTAAAATACATTGAGGTAGTTTTTCATTATTTTTTATGCACTTATGGAGATGATAGGAAGTTCGTGCTAGGCTAGAAGATGTATGGTAAGAATTGGTTTCAGAAAAATAATTTCATAAGACCGTACTATTCCTGGGTTCGATGCCAGAGCACAATAACTTTTCTCTCATAAGGAATACAAGGGAAAAGTAGGACGTCGTTTGAGGCAGTTGCAGCAAATATTTCTGCTTGAATTTTCACACATAGTTAGAGATAGTGATATTCTATTGTGTTGCATAGGAAGTATCACCAGAAAGGCCCAGTTCGATGCCACGCAGTAAATATGTCTCCCGTTTAAAATACATTGGGTTAGTTTTACATTATTTTTTTGATGCACTTATTGAAATGATAGGAAGTTCTTGGTTAGATAGAAGATGTATATTAAGACTCGGTTTAAGAAAAAAAATATATAAGACTATGCTGTTTCTGGGTTTGACGCCAGAGCACATTAAAATTTCTCACATAAAGAATATATGGGAAAAGTAGGATGTTGTTTGAGGCAGTTGTAGCCAATATTTCTGCTTGAGTTTCGACACATAGTTAAAGACGGTAATCCTTTGTTGTTCTGCATAGTAATTATCACCAGGAAGACCCGGGTTTGATGCCAGACGGAGAAATTGCAGCAATTTTTTTTATATTTTCAATACTTTTTCTACTTTTGACGACCCTCTCGATATGATGTCGACTTGAAATTTGTGTTATCCACATGCTTGCAGAATGCAAGCAACATTTTACTCGTATATTTTTATAAAGAAGTTTATCTTTATATTTATTCTTCAAATATTTTGAGTAAATTTTTAAAATAACAAACCACCAACAAAGGTATAACTTCTGAAAGTTATACCTTTAATCCTAAAAGTTGAAGAGGAGTGAGAAACTCCTAAAAGAGTTTTTTTAGTTGCCACATATAATTTTTTATTATGTTTAGCATATTCTACTGTATTTGCTTTGCTTTTAGCTCCTTGTTTAATAAGTTCTTCAAAATTTACCAATAAATATCATACTAAAAATTACAAATTTCAGTTCATAACATAAATCAAAGATTTAGCAAAACCAAAAGTAAATAGGACTATAACAAGTCAATTAAATTTCACTATCTTCAATATAAATTTCAATTTTTAAGAATTTTGAGATAATATTCTAAACATTAGCTAAACTCTAGTTATGTAAAATCATTATTTTATGTAATGGCAAGGAGTTAAGAAGAACATTACATTTTTCTGTACATTTCATATTGTTCACTTTAACCATAGAGATAATTATGAGCAAGTATGAAGTAAAGGAGTTTAAATTCCAATTTATAAATAAATAATAAACTAAGTTCTGTTATGGCATCAATAGTATGCAGAGATACCTCAGTTCTTTCCTGAGATTTACCTTCAAAATCATAAAATCCTTCAAATGGCTGTGATAATGAAAAGATCACTAGTTATTAAACTTTTGTTTAGATGATTTATTTCCTACTTTTTAAATTATCTAAGATTTTATCCAATTCACAAAATGTGGAGTCATGGTGTTGCAGATTTATTGAATGTATTAATTTCAATGAAGGCATTTTTGGATTTCATAAAGATTAAATGGTAGATAAACCTCGTCCTCCTATTCCAAATTTACTGAGTAAGAACACTTTTAGGAAAAGATCAACATGTTAAATGATGATCAAATAAAAATGGAAATCTGATATTCTGATGAAAACGTTAGTAAAAATAGAGAGATTTTAAGAGACTCATTTATGTAATATGCTAATTGGGCCAATATGCCAATCCCATTGTGAGGCCATAATGAGTCTTATGGATTCAATGAATCAATGGAATAATAATGGTTTATTATATACTACATTATATCATTATATATTATATATACTCCATATTATGAATATGTTTAGGTAATCATTTAAATACATCAACTGCATTTCAAGGAACTTTTCAACTATACTAAATGATTTGCTTTGATATTTTGTACATCAAATTCTGTTAATAAATCAACAAAGAATTAAATTCAATTAGCTTATTTCATGAACATTTTTTGGGTGAAACTTTGGATTTAATGTTTAAATTTCAGCTTTCTAATATAGAAAAAAAATCTTATCTTATAATCTTATAATGGAATAGCTTTATTCTAAAATAAAGCTATTCTTGAGCTGATTATAATCCGTACACTTCTGTAGTTCAGTCTTATTTTTCCACAGTTACAATTATTAATGTAAATATTTCATCCGTTCCAAAATAAGTCAATACATTCTTCAAAAAAAGTATGTAGTTTTAGTATTTGTTGCAGATCCAAATACTGCAAATATTATGTATGAATTTTTTTATGCTTAAGTTGGCAATATTTGTGATGAAGCTAGAATAGAATTTAATTTCACAAAAGAAAAATCTATTCTTTAAATATATCTGAAAGTGATATTATCAGTACTGCTTTAGATGCTTTACTAAATACTTTGAAATCAAACACTATAAATATTAATGATATCAATTATGATCAATTTGAATAACTGATAAGCATAATTCTTCACAGAATCAGGCAAGATATAGAGGAAATCCATGATGGAAAGAATCTTAAGAAATTGTACTTTTTCCACAATTTTTATTTTTGTTCAATAGAAACAAAAATAAAAACTTGTAGAAAAAGAACAATTCATTAAGATTCTTTCCAAGCATAATTCTGCTTTAGTAAGGTGAGGTCTATAAGGTGCTTCATTCATTTCTTTATCATGACATAACCAATTTCATTTTTGATGCTGTGTATAAAATCAAAATCATAAATACTAAATAATAAGGGATTTTTTAACATACCTGAGTTCCAATGAAACCATCTTTTGGCCACCCTAGAACCATTTCAAAATGTCTGAAAGCAGAAAATGGTCGCAGCATTAGTGAATCTCCATCCAATGATATCCCACCAAATTGCTGCAGAAGATCAATGCGAGCTACATCTGCGGCATGCCATACTGAGCTCAATCTCTGCCCATATACATGAGTAGGACGTGCTCTTCGGACTGACATGACTTCCGGAAAATCTTCCACCTCATTGGAATGATTCTTCCTTTTCATCTTTGCAGCTGTGCGCAATAACTGATCCCAGTAATAGCCATGAATTGTTCCATTTTCAGAATCAGTATGGACAATCAATTTGGCTGGGCGGTGTATCTGTTGATGCATGAGAAAAGTTCAATTCAGTGTTGATGATTAAAACCAGCCAAATTATTAAGGTTATGTAACCACCATCATAAATGTTATTAATATCCATTACATCATGGCAAAAAACTGCAGAAGAGATCTTACTGCACTGTAAATTCATTTCCATTGCTTGGTCATAAAAACGGACATTATTTTTCATAGTTTTATATCCTAGCTTAAGAGATAATAAAAATTGCAAACGTTTTGACTTAGGGAATACGAATAAATCTTTGCAACTAGAGCTGTGCAGCTAAGAAACCCTTATAAAAACAGAAACGAAAAAAATCCACACAACTGTACTTGAACCCTAGTTCCTGAACCCCTAGAACTCGAACTAATGGGAGACCTGAGTTTGAGTACCAATCATGTTGATAGGGTAAAGGGGGTGAATTGGAGTACGAAAAGGTAAATCGTCGATTTCTCCATCTGCGTGAGTTAGGAAACTCTAATGTTATAACCAACAGAAAACCTGATATATGCTCAGTTTTCCGTGTACTTTGCAGCGTTGTGGCTTTGAAGTTTAGGGTGCTGGAACGATTTCTTGATTTGCCCCTACGACAAGTCGGGCAAATAGGACCTGATGAGAGGCTGAATGCAGCCAAATAATTGATTTTCTGCAATCTGATTTCATGAAATTATAAATTTACCATATTGCTATTTGTAACAATTTAGTTTAGCCTAGAAGTCTTTTGGCGATACTTGCATTCAAACACATCTTTTAAAATAGAAAATTTAACTCAAAACATTAATCGCACTTCCCGCAAGTAAATTTCTCAATTCTTTTCGCACCTACGAACCTCATGATACCAAAAATTACATTTCCTGCACTTATTTATCTTTAGGAAGCGGTTTAATGCTTTGCATGCGAACTGTGGCATGGGAATGAGCACCCGCGAGTAATTTTATAGGATTTTTTGCAGCACCGAATGCCATACAAGGCACGGAAAAATAACAAATATTAGTTGTAAAAAAAATGAAATTCGAGCAATAGCTACCCTCTCACTATTTGTTTAAACAATACAAAGTTTTATAAAAGTCCAATTTTTCATCCCTTTGTAGTGGAGAGCCTTCACACGAGAGTGTATAAAAATAAGAAATAAAGTCAAATGAAGTTCTCGTTTTTAGTTTCTCAGCAGGAAAAGGTTGCAAGGAAGCTATGTATGTAATACTGTCAGTCTCAGTATTACCGTTTCGAATTTAGCCTCACTTTTTGAAAATCGTTCCTATTCACCCGCTGGTCAGATTCACACCTCTCTTTTTATCGAAGAAGATAAGACTAACGACTAGCTAGGACATGTATACCATGACGGGAGAGTTGTTAAAATATAAAAATTACTTGTACCTTCAGAGCAGCCAGCATGCAAAGAAAAGTAGTGAATTCTAGCGTATCCCTTCCGAAGTGCACAAAGTGGATGAGATCGGGGACGACCGGCTCCGGCACGCCCGTTTCATTGTCGAAACCCTCAAAAAGCGCCGCTGGATCGTTGTTCAGATCATGAGGCATTGCACTGTAAGAATGCTCCGGAGAACCTCGAATTTCATCGAGGTGCATGGAAATCAGGAACAAAGCAAAGACGATTGACATGGATAGGACCAAAATCATGAAGAAGAGAAAAGAAATCTTCGACTTTTTCTCTTTCACACCAAAGTACTCCATGATGACTATCAGCTGTAATGAGAATAAAGAGCAGTTAGAAAAATAAAGGTGTGAATACTTTCCACATCCATTAAGTTTATGCACAAGAGCAAAAGGTGAAATTATAGCGATTACAAGTTTATGCACGTTCACAAAAATGTGTTTTTGTGGATTGTGATTCCTAATGTATAGACTGTGACAGCCGGGCTTATTGATTTTGACGCTATCTCAAAGTTCAGGCTACTTTCTATCGATTCCCTACCTTGTTACTCCCGCTGTTAAGAGCATTTCTAGTGCATTTAGGGGAGTTGAATGTGCGTATTGACCTTAATTGCTCACTGCCGTTAGGTCATGCCGACAATTTTATTACGATCATTTAGTCATCGCTGAAGAAGTATTGAGCATAGAAGACTTTCCCGGAAGTGAAATCTTTCGGTCGAGACGCACTAATTTGACTCGGAATGGATTCTAATACAAAATTTAGAAGGTCCTTCTCTCGATTACTTTATGCAAGCGTTCAAATTCGGAATTGTCCTGAAATGTATAATAGAGTTCCAATGTTTCCTTACTGTAGCCCCCTTTAAAAGTTATCTTTAGAAGGAAGAGCATGGAAAGTTTTACTTGCTTCTACTAATAACCACCCAACAGTAAAGGTCATTATCGCGAAGTTTCCGCCGTAAGGGCTGCGGGCTACTCATACCGCTAATTTTTACGCGCAGGTGTCTATTATGGGGAAGTAGTTCACCAATAATTCAAAATTCGAAGAAACATTATGGCGATACGATGTTCCTGAAAGTTCATGATGGTTTTCCATTCACGCATTTGAAATATGCGCTTAAATAATTCCTCACATTAACACTTTACCGAAGTATTCTTACTCTTTTCTCTCTCTTAAATGAGATTTTCAAAAAGGTATAATATGAAAGAAGTAACGCATTACCAACGTACTTTCACATAGCAATAAAAGCAGTTCTTGAAATCTTTCATCGTTTAGCTTTAAAAAGTTTTCCTATGAAACATTTCAACATCGAGAAACAAGGAAGAATTGGCAGAGGAAATGAAGATAAGACTCGTGTTGAGTTCGTGCTCTTTCTCCATAAAGATTTATTTCTCTCTCCTGCTAGCATTTCCTAATCAAGAAAAAGTAGCTAGTTTTCTTTAGTACTTACAGATCAGCAACCCGTTTCAATTACAATTATAGTTACTATTACCCACATTGACTATTCAGTAGGAGAATTAAACTTAGAAAGGTATATGTCATCATTGCATCTAAGCTATGAGGATGGGCAGTAATATATATGTCGCATAACCATCAACACCAACAGTTTGTTTGTGAATAAATGCAACTCGATCATGAGTAAGTTACTGAAAGCTATTCAAGATATTCTAAGGAGCTTTTCATGACCTAAAAGTTGAAGTCATATAATACAGAAAATTTCCCGAAAAAATTGTTATTGACAACCCAAATCTTTCAACAAACTCATCCTTTGCAATTGACCTCTAAAAGAAGGGCTCAAAGTAGCTATTCCGGTCCAAATGTAATCGATGTCCAGGACACAACCAAGAAAATACCGCTATTACACGTGCAAACAATTACTGCCCTCAGAATACGATAAAAGGGAGCAAAGGTAATACATTTTACGATACGTTGTACGATATCACACTGAGAATTTGAATCAGTGTTTATATAGTATCAATTAGTTCGTATACTTTGTTATTGATTATTTATTTGATCTCAATCTATTTCTGTTTGCATTTAAACTGGATTATACACGATAAAGATATACAAGGCGGTTGAACATAAAAATGTTCGGAACAAGTTACTGCAAAAATTATAAAAAAGAAAGATATAACTTTTATTTCAAACCTACATCCACCCCATTTTCTTTAGTTCCGCTCTAGTTGGCAACTTTCATTTAGGCATTGAATTCATTGACGATTTCTTCGCAAACGCAAAAGGCGCATGAAAGTGCACGTCTTGGAACTGGAAAGACAAGACGGATACGCCAACTCATAACTTTTTATGCGCTTCTTAAACTACTGCTCGAAATACAATTCTCCGTGGGTTTTCACAGGCATCTCTTGAGCGAAGCGTGCATTTAATCTTCGTCACGTAACGAGGCACATTTACCAGCACGAGCTTGAATAAACCCCTTATCTTGACGCACCTGGCAGGCGTTGAGTGCAACATGAAACATAAAAAGCCAGCTCTTCGACAACAAACATTAACCACAACTTCCCTCCATTCAACAGTGATGGGATTCTATAACATCCTATTTACCCAGGAATTATCTTTAATAGGAGAGCAAACTCAACGATAACAATAAACTCAAACAGCTGAATGATTTTCTATTAGTTCTACTGTATTATACGTCGGTGGACCCCCGAAAACAATTAACTTTCCACAAAACAGTTAAACATAAAATAATAACGCGAACGCTGGAATGAATCTGTTTACACATAAGAACAACAAACAAAGCGTCGACCTAGCGGTACCTCCTCGGAGTCCACGCCCAGCTACGCACTCCCACGTTCGTGGCCTTTCCACCTCTCCCACGTAAACACAAGCCTTGCGTCACGCACGCCAACAAACCATGCAACAAAGCGGAACCCCAAAATGCACCATGTGGTGAACTATGACCCGAAAAAGTACTGCCGTAGACGCTTAAAATTTATTCTTGGATCGAGTCGTACTTACGAAAGGCCAAAACGAGATGACGTTCAACCACCAGAATGCTCGGTACTTAAAATTTGAAGAATGCTCGACGAATATCCAAGGTGAACTGTTCTGCAGCGGAATAGCCGTGGCGAGGAGAGAGGAAGCTGGTTTGACGGGAGAGGGATTTGAGGGGAAGGAAGGGAAACGAGAAAAAAGCAGTTCGAAGCTTGAGGTCGAAGTTGGTTTGCTTCAGGGGCCATCGCTCCCACGTAGAAGACGCTCTATCAAAGCGGATTGCCCAACCTGCTCGTTAATGCATGCTATATTTATGAAGATTTAGGATTATAATGTTAACTTGAACCTCGGACGATGAGTTTTAGAACTCGAGCACTCTTTTTCTCTCTTCGCTTCGAATTTTGATAAATATACCTATTGATTGTGAATATATACTGTAGTTATGTGCTTCAAAATCTTTTAGACATTACTATCGGTTAACGTAGGTTTTCTAGCCACCTCTGAGTGTTTTCCTGTAGTGAATAACGTCTCCATAGGTTAGGCTTATGCATTCACATTCCATCATACTTTTTCTCGTTCTATATCTTAATTACTGTATTAAGGGTGACGATAGGTCAGGTAGAAGAGGAGACTAAAGTCTCGATCTTGATCGAATAAAGACTATTGATTATCATCGACACTTATGTCGAAATATAGATTCCCTAATGCCGAGGAGAGAATGCATTCTGTGTATACTAGATGCTTTGATGGTGCATCTTGAACGCAATGCGTATGTTAAGGCAATGGCTTAGGATAAAATCTGATAAATTGTCGCAATTATAGTCTTTTATTTGAACGACTATTCTTACTTCAACGATTAATATATATGTACTTCATCTGTTTGACGGTTACTTAATTGAGTTGCAGAAATTAGAAACTTGCGGTATTTCCTAATGAACAATGAGTGAATTAATAATTAATGAAACAACCCAATAAGCGAAAGGAAAGTTATAGTAATCAAGAAATGCATTGTAAATGTAAGTTAACACTCTAATTGGTTGCCAATTATTCTACCAAATACGAAGAAACGTATAAAATAGATCAAAAAGATTTTCAATAATCAATGATTGAGACCTTGTGTTTTTACTACGCGATTAGGGGGTAAGTTTGATCGATAAGACTTTCACTATTAAGAAAAGGCAAGTATTCAAATTAATTCCTCATAATTCTTCTTCTGTTATTGATACTTAAATTTAATTGGGAAGCAAACACATTGCATTACAATATGAGAAGAAATTAATTATGAAATACCGGTAAAAAGGGAAGAAATAAGGTTACCATTTCCTAAAATTTTCGCATACTAATTGATCTAATCCCAACCATTGGAATTGGAATTGGAACCTAAGGAATTCGGTAAATATATACTAAGATCGTATTTTACCTTCTCCGCAATTGATTCTTCGCATCACAACTCTTTGCCTGAGAAATTTAAGAAAATTATTGACTGACTTTCATTTGTAGTTATTCTTTCCAAAAATATTTTGAGTAATCTTCATAATGGCAATAAAATGATAAGTGCATTCAAAATCTCTTCCATTAAGAGAATTTTAGTGAAAAAACAAGCTATTATTCATTTGGTCGTAATTAAATAGAGGATTTATCAAGCTTTACAAAATATTATCATCATCATGAGTGTTCTACCTTTCGGTAGGTTCATGCACAATCAAAAATCCCTATTTAAGCGCCATCTCCTTCATTTCCTTATAGTTAAACCCACCCCTTATGTCATCCAAAACCTTTTGTCTCTTTCTTCCCCTGAATCCTACCCTCAATTACGGTCTTCACCAATCCCTCTCCCCTCAATACTTGACTCAACCATTTCTTCTGACGATCCTTAATCACGTCAATTAAAGCCCTCTCCTCCCCAACCATCTTTAACACCTCCGTGTTTGTTTTCCTACGAACCCAACTACCTTTTTCAATTCTACGCCATATCCACATCTCGAAGGCCTCCAAACATTTCTTCCTTTCATAAAGTCTAACAAAATATCATAGTCCTAAAATTTACTTGTGCATCTTACCGAGGATATTAATCAAAATCAATTCATTGATTAAAAAGTCGGACTTCTTGTATTCAAAATCGGAAGAGTTTGCTCAAAAAACTTGTTTCCAAGAATGCAATCTTCTCAATAATTGTCATGTGGAAACATATTCTTTAGTGTGAAAGATATAAAGTAGTACTTTTATTTTCCTTTCGCCTAATTGCGAGCGTGCTGGTTTTCGCAGCCCTTCTTTCCTGAATGATGGCCTAGCGGGAGTGACACTCCAAGGCAAAGGAAGTTGGTAGCTAGGAGTGAGTGGGAAGAAATTGAGATTTAATTAAATTCTGCTAAGAAATATCGCCTCACGTATCTGAACAAAGTGATGGGAGCTGAAAAGGTCTCCACTCGCGACTCGTTGAATAATTCATGGCGGCATTTCTAACGTAATACTTCTCGAGTCTTTATTGCTCTACCGAGTTAAGATAGAACATCGGTCTGACAAGATGTAGCGTTTAGCGTATACTTATATAAAATGGTCATATTAACCGGTTGTAATTTCAAATACTGCCCAAAATCGTTCTAACGGAACATACAAAATGTGTACCAGTATATAAGGGGCATTAACGTTTATAATATCAAAAGAAATTCTATCAATATAAATGACTAAAACAACAAAATAAGGAATTTTATTTAGCGCCGTACAATTAAATTGCTTCTTTAGCTATCGGTTCAACTTTGAATGGTTCCGATTTTAACTTTATCGAATAATTTCAGTAGAGAATGGATTATAGGTGTAGCTTACCTTCGAGATGGCAAAAAAATTACTGGGTGTTCTATCTGAAAAATGCATCTATAATTATTAGCTCTTAATTAACATATCTGTTTGTAATGTTCCTGAATTATTTTTCATTGCGATTTTGCAAGGTGTCCTATTGTTTCATATTGTTTTCTGATGACAACAAGGCGTAAAGAACTCTCAAAATTCATAAAAAAAATTACTTATAGTACGTGAAATATGAATTCCTACGGAAAGACTAAGTGATGATTCAAGGATATAAAATAATCCAATTTTCAGCATTTTATTAAGCATATGTTTGAGACAAACTGTTATTAAAGGTTTTTCTTAACGTGGATGCACTTCAGTGTAACTAAGAATAGATAGCATTTAGCATTGAGAAACAATTAATTACCCATATTTTTACATTCTTTACAAAACTGGTACATTTCAACACCCCACTCAAAAATTCTTTAGGAGTATATTGGTATTGACAATGAATTTATTTACGTCAACAGGATCGTAGCAACCAAATATGTGACGTAAGTATTTATGACACTGTTAAGTATCTACATCGGTTGATTTGTTCCATTTGTTCAAACAAAATGTATCCTAAAGCAGTTAAGAATAAGAAAACCTCTCGAAATACTCTGCCGAGAATATCTGAAGAGAAGATGGGTGTTAAAGAATGGACCTCTTCTTCCCCCGGTCGCAATATTAGAGGATCTCCATCCATAAAGACAACGACGACCTCGTTATTTTCCAGACAAGATGTTTCGCTCCCTGAAAATTGGTGGCAAAGTGAAATAATTAAACTTGACATGTATGTAAACAATTTATTTATTTAGATTACCGGAAAGTATCGCTACTTTAAAAATAATTGTATTAAAATAGCATTCATCGATGGCAAATTACTACTTAAATAACGATTGAGTTAAGGTCGGTCTTCAGAAAACAACGTACTGACGTTGGTGAGACAACGCTAACTTCCAAATTTCCTGAATTCAACGTACGGTTTCCGTAATCTCGAAATAAGTAATTATAAATATATAGAAGGAATATTTATAGGAATAGAATATATGAAGGAATAATGGAACTCGGAGGAAGTATGTGCATAATGAAAGATACGGAGATTTCAATTAGAAAAATCATTTAAACAAAAATGGTCGTGATATTTTGTCGCTGCACGTACAATGCCTTGAAAGCACATGGAATCAAATTAGAAAATTTTTAAGGCAGCCTCTCGGCTTCGTCCCAGTTCCATCCACTTTAAAATTAGTAACGTCCAGGTTGCTTGCCGTAAGGACTCGGTAATACAACTTCAATTCATTTTCCACTATCTTTAACAGTCGCCTAATGCCCGCGAAAAAGAAAAACAATATTTGAGGTTGGTAAAATAGCCATGTATTGGATCACTGGATCTCCATTTAAAACTTTCAACAAATTGAGTAACATTCGCAAATTTCCAATCTTTCTGGCCCTATCATACTCTCATGGATTTTTGGAAACATTATTTTTTCACGTCGTGCTGTTTATTTCTACTACTTCGTTAAAAGGACAAGCAAGCATATATTAAGGACCAGGAACGTCATTGAAGTTTTAATTTGTTGGAACATTTCATAATGCTCTGTCTTAATAACCCTGTCTTCGGTAAGGGTGAATTTCGACAACATTGAGCAATTTATTGCTTTCGGTAAGATGTCTATGTTGGAAATGAATGCGCTTCTTTAATTCACGAAGGGCATCTCGATGGTCCATTTTGTTCTTTTGTATTCGCAAATTTGATTTCTAGATAACACAAAATGTGCAGATTTTATTCCAATATCAATCTATTTAGGGGATTTATTTAAAGAATTGTGTAAAGCCTGCCTTGAAAATTTTATAGTTATTCTAAGGAGTTGTACTCGAAATCAACAAAGAATACTTTACCTACGTGAAAAGCGCTATGTTTTTGTATATTTATTGTATACTTCTGCTAGTATATAATAAATCTCATGTTTACTAAATAAATCAATTATATATCAACCACTAAGTAATATAACACAACCACAAATTTGATTTATTGTGGAATTTTACATGAAAGAAACCGAGCGTTAATAAGTTTCATGCGTAGTGTACTTTGTCTTAAAATAGAGCATGGATGGATCGATAGAAGTAAAGATATGACCGATGACGCAGAACTACGCAGATTATGCAGCAGGAAAATGTGCGTTCCCTGGCCAAGAGCCATCAGGAAGCCATAGCCTATTCAAGAGTTATTACAGCCGCATTGCCCAAGACATTAATTATAAAAAGATTTCCGTAAGGAAATTATTGTACCGTGAAACTTCAATTGATTATTTAAATAATGTTTTGCAAAACCGCATAATTTTTCCCCCACAAATTACGCAATGCTTGTCTAACGTCCAAGAGTCACTTAACTTTATTTTCACGATTAGTTGTTCTCAATAACGTTCTATACTAAGCCGCATGGTATAGTCGTTTTCTTCAGAGTACCACCGGTGGCATAGCAATTTCCATAGATATTACATCACATTGAGGTTTACATAAGATCGAGAACATCTTAAGCTTTCTAAAGAAGTTTATGTAGGCTAAACAACATCATTACAGCCGAAACTCTTCTTCAGCACTTTCTTTAATACTGTCTAGACACCTGCCGTGTAAAAACCCATGACTAAAAACTGAGTAAGCAAATAAGGATTCCCTTCATTATACTGGAACATTATTTAGATTTATTTTAAATAAATACTTAATTTGTAGTGCTAAGATTTTTTAAACAAATAGTAGTCGCTGGGTAGGTTATATATTAATCCTAAGAGTTAGGTCATCATATAAATCTTAATAGTTTATTCTAAACGAACTTTCCTTATCGTTTCAGCGTGCATTGTCTTTTAAGGAAAGCAGAGTGTTGATGAACATGCTTTCCTTAAACTTGTGAATCAGATGTTGTTCAACATTCGAAGTTGTCAATCAACTTCCTCATTTTAGGCTACTTTTCAACCACTTGGGAGTCTCCAGTTGAATCCCTGCCTACTCAAAGAATTTCCTTACGAAAGACAAGCAAGTTTTTCCCTAGTCTCTTTTTTGCACTTTTAAATTTCTTTGCTGGCTTAAAACAGAAATGATCAACGAGCAAATTCCAAAACTACTCTACTCTACTTTCGAGCATCTAATCTCATCTTTTTTGTTCATCCCTTATTCAGTCAAAGATTAATCACCTCCTTTAGTCATCAAACGCCCACTTTCTGTGTTTACTGATGTCACTGAATTACTTATAAGTGGCCAAGAACTTATCAAGCTGACATTTCCATAAGCCTACCGTGTCGAATCAATAATATCGGTTCTGTGGAATTTAAACATAGCAATTTCTGTTTAATAATAAACTAATTTGCTTTTCCGTTGAACTTCTGTGATCAGTTATCTGGTTTTTACGCATGGTGAATCAAGTGAAATTTCCTTAGAAAACCTGAAAAAATTTCTTTACTATAATCTGTATAGTTGTGTATTCTTCGAATTCTCTTCATGCTCTATTGTTTTATTTGACAAAGGTAGCATAGTGAACAAGGCATAAGAGGAAAACTTGCATGTCTGTCACCTGGAAATCGTTGTTAGACTGTCATGTGTGAAGGGCGTTTAATAACCTGTTATGCTTGAAAATGGGGCAACGCTAGGGTCACGAGCCTTTGACAAACATAGATATTGTTACCCCGTTATTCCCATAAATAACGATGTACAATTGATATAGAAGGTATATTTAGAAAGAAATCAAGATTTTTACGATAAATACCAAACTCGAATAACATTTTCCACCGATTTACTTTACTACCTTTAAAAATCAAAGCACTACTTTACCATTAATTCTGTCAAAATAGTTGAGATCCAACTCGATATTGGCAAATAAACAATTGGAGCAGCATTTAAGACAGTTTCGGCTACCTCAGAACGGTCACAGGTCTAAAGCCGCACCTATCATATTATAAGACAATTAACCATTAGTTATATTTTCACCATCGGTTTCGTGTAAGAATATAATAACAACTCCATGTGCGGTCAGAAATTTTTATTTTCTCATATTTACCAGATTACAATGCTAATTTCTTTGGGGTCAATGAGTGCTAGCGTTTTTCGATACGATTTCATTCTTTCAGAACTATCAAATTTAAAGATACCTAACAAATCTGATTCATATTATAACACAGCATTGGCTAAATTAACTAGGTTTAGTCTACGAAATTAGCATAAAAAGGCTTTAATTTACCTATCTAATTGTTAGAGAGATATTTAAACTGCATTTATATAAAAGACTAGCAGGCTTTGTAGGTTTTTTGTTTAAATGGGTTGATAGTTTGACGTTGAGTTAACGGGTAGTTGTTTTCATCGGTAGGTGGAGTGGCAAACGACCTAAGTAATAAAATAGACAGTAAAATTATGACATGAAACGGTGATTTACAGGGAAGTAAAAAGCACGGAATATTAATTAATTTTGTCGAATGATCAAGATAAAATTACAAAGTGCGATGATTGTAAATATTGGAACTCGATGTAGATAAATGTTCAGTACTCAATTTCTTCCAAGAAAAATACTGTTCGATGAATTTTCGAGTCTCCTTCGACGGAAAACATGGTTGCAGTAGACTCGGTTGAATATCTTGGGGAAACCCTCCAGTAATTCAATCAAATCCAATCCAGTGATGTAAATGAATATTACAAAACGAGAGTCAATACATTTTGTCAAGTTAAGTTTCGAAATGGAAGACAAAGATTCGGAAAAAAAAGAAATATCAGTGAACGCTGCCACTGTCAGTAGCATCCTCCAGAGTGAGGAGAAGATATATTTAGAATAAAGAAGATTTAAAATAGAATTGATTTTATCCATAAATTCGGAATAAGGGCCTTCTCAAAAAACGTTGCAGACTGTATGCGTCCTTCCTGTGAACTGGGCCAATCTACACGAAGAATCAGAGAAATAGCTACTAGATCAAGACGCTTCAAGTATATTTTTCGATGCACAATGATAATCAGTTTAGCAATTTCACAATATTGTGCAAAACATAGAAGCTGTAAAAGTATAGCTGAATATCTATGTGTGATAGAATACTTTTCTGGTTGTTCGAACCCAGTTAGGAGTAGTAACAAAAAACGACTTTCATATTACGTCATGTCTGCACACTATCTTGAAGAAGTTAATAATTTTTATTATGATCAATTTCGTCACTTTTTTGGCAATTCCTTATTTTATTTGATCTTTAATTAAACTAATTTCTGTTTATTTTAATCAAATTGGCATGTTGAAATACATTGATTATTAGCATACTTTTTAAACAAAAAAATTACATAAAGCAGACGATACTTTGAAGAGAACTTGAGTATAACAGTAGTATTGTTAAAATTGCTTCGACAGCTTAGGTCATTTCGCACACTGGCTCCCACCGGGGTTCGAACCCGGGACCGCTTTTACCAAAGGCGAACGTGTTGTCCACATGACTATCCGGAAGCCTTAAGAGAACTTGAATATTCAACTATGAACATTCAAATATATCCAGTGTGTATGGCTGAAATTGTTCTCGATAAACAAAGCGATGCATAAACAATAATCCCAGCCGCCAGCTGTTTACGGCATCGAGCATTTTCGTACAACTTTGCTCTACGTATCCATGCAAGGATTTCTTTTTCTTTTTTGTCCATTAGGAACGAGTTTAGCAACAAATTTTTCATGCTTTAGTCCAGAGGGAATCTTTCAAAAGAAATGTACATTTCACATTAAATATATGAATTTTCAGCTACCGCTGGTTAAGTATTTGGCATATTTTAATAATTTTAATAACTTTGACGGTGGTAATATTTGGAAATAAGAATGCAGTATCGCCTATTATGATCATGGCTGTATGAGTGAGTTCGAAGGGCAGCCATACGCTTTGTCCAACGAAACCAGCAGCGGTTTTCATTTCATTGCTGATAGGTAACAGTTTAAAAACAATTACAGAGATAAGGGAATATCTGAAAAAGCGCCAATAAAAATATAAAAACGAGGTAGGTAATTTTTTGTGGATTCTTCAGGGTGGACCATTTAAGAGTTTTTTAAATATTTTTATTTATTATATTTAATAATGATATACAACTTTATAGATAAATTTAGAATATAAATATATTAAAATAATATACAAATAATACGAATAAAATATAAACTATATAATATTTAATAATAATTTAATAATTTTCTTCAACGACGCAATTTAAAAAGAAACCGGTATATCCCTGTTTATTGTCCAGGGGGGGTCTGCCCTGTATTTTGGCCTGTATGTTATAGGCGGAAAATTGAGGCCGCAGATTGACATCACCGAAGACTTCGAGGAAAGCCCTGTAATAATAGCGTTTCCAAGTAAATTCCGAACTGTATTTATGGTTAATTCGGGCATTCTCAATCTCGTACAACCTTCAAAACTATGAACAATTTTTGGAAGTTGCCGTACTTAAAAGAAGTTCGCTTAAGTTGCGAGCGTCGTTGATCCAAGAAAAGAATGTTCTTTAAATATCGTGCTATTAAGTTCCCGCTAAGCACGCGATGGAAAGGAGAGGTGCGTGGGTGAAAAGTGGAAGTATACAGTCGGGAGAAAAAGGTATTTTTTGGTCGTTTCAACAGGTTTTTCCAGCACAAGACAGCCATTGAGACCATTGAGGTCACTCATTTTGGAGGAATAACTAAAGAGCTTTTTTTGAGATATTTATTTTGAATTAAGAGCGAGCACCAATTAATGGAATTGTCCATAAAAACTTAAAATTACGGCGTTACTAGGTACTACTAATACCATCCTGCTTCCATTGACAATGAGTAAAGAAAGAAATATATTTATTTAAACAAAATTATATTAAACGTTATACCCAGAACCTTCTATACCTTATTATAAAATACCAATGACGCATCAAACCAACGAAAATCATTGGACATCGAAGTCGTTCCTTATATCTTTCATTGATCGCACTGTTCCTTCATTTCCTTCATAAGTTATTATATAAATAATTGGAAATATCTACCTACATTTCTCTATTTAACAAGTTTTTTTCAATGTTCAAGAAAAGATCCCATTTAGTGTTAAAAAATTCTTCCTCTATACAATATATATTAAAAAGGCCTCCTTCATTACATGAAAGCGATACAAGGATAAGCATTGTAGAGCTTTAGTCTCCAACATCCCTCCTAAATTGTTTCTAGATATGTTGGGATTGAAATGGGTCTTCTCATTCATTGTACTACGTCCTACAATCCTTTAATTACTCTCTACCTTGAGGGGAATGACCATAATGTAGGATAACTCAGATAATTTGTCAGAAGCAGATTTCATAGAAATGTATGTTATACGTCATTGAGCTCACTTGAGAAGTTTTTCTCCCTCTTTAAATTCTTAATCATCGCCCACAGATAGACAGTCTTATAGCAATTATTTACAACTATTATTTTAATGTAAAAATGATACAGTAATTATCAAAGTAATGGGAATCTTATTGGCTGTGACCAAACGACTAATATATATTTTAATGTTCATTCGTGGCTACAAGCTGTGAAGATGTGTATAAACTGAATGAGAAGTTAACATCTTAACCACAGTCAAAGATGAAAAGTTGAGCGACAAAACAATTCATTCTTGGAGATAGCATTTCAGGAATTGGCTTTCGATGAGGTGGCAATCTTAGTCACGGACATGACGTGGCACAAAGCACACGCCTTCCACTCTGCACCCCTCCAAAGCCAATTTCCCTCTCATACCCTATTACTCTATGCACGATCTACAGCTTTACGGACCTTTTCCTCGCCCGATTTCGATTTATGTCCAATATTCTTTTCACCTGTTTCATTCTCAAGCTTTCCGAAACCATTCAACCTGTCAACCCAGAGTTTTCATCTTACGTGATATGTATCAAATTGGCCTAGATCCTGAAGTCATAATAATTGAAAATATCTGATTTTATTCAAAAAGAACTGGCATATTACGTGTGCACAAGGTGCTGTGCGCAAATAATAAAAATAAAAAATGTCACTCGGCGGAATTTTGAGATAAATAAATGACTTGATGATGATATTACTCAGAGATGTATTTATTTTAGAAAAATATGGTTATGGCTAAGGTAAAGCAAGTCGATTTTCGATCAATTTTCGTTTGCGGTTACGAATTATTTATTGGATGTTGGATATTAACTCTAGAAGAACTTAAGTAAGAGTCGATGCTCGAACGATGTACGCAATTAAAATTCCTGACACTCTTCCTTCTACTAATTTTTCTTGCTATTGTATTCATAGCTTTCAAAGGTTTCTTTCTATTTACCTTGCAGGCTCAAACGTAGGATATAACGTAGATGTAGATTCAAATATACTTCAGATGTAGAAAAAGTGCTTGAAAAATTCACAACAAATATTTCTCAAAAGGCAATTGCTCAATTTTGAAGTTATCGAAGATTGATGTAAATAAATGTAAATTTTGAGTGCCACATACAATTTTTGAATTTATATACTATGTTACGAAAATGAAAGCAAATGAATATCAACTTGAAAGTAAGTATTATTTGAAATCGAACACAGTTATAATTAGGAACAAACGTTGAGAGATTTTCATCTCTCGATAAAAGAAAGTAGAAAGCCAGCAATCACCTAAACCTTACACACGAAGAGGGTTAGGAAAAAAATATTTATAGATATTTTCTAAGTAGAAGTGAACGTAATGGGTTTTCTCTTTCTATGGGAGTCCAAACGCAGAAATAGGTTGGAACAGCTATTCTCTTTTCCACGAAACCAAACAAACCAACTAGAACATGTATATATTTTATTTCCTCGAATTTACTTCCAAAACTGAATCACCCCAGCGACCTCGCCCACCTTTCGCACACCTGCTTTACCACCCTCAGATATACGACCAGATTGATTTATGAGGGAAATCCCCATTCGACTCGACATTGTATTATCTCCCGAAGGAAAACGAATCCATAGCGCGGGAATAAAATCGACGTTTCCCGCCAAAGTCACCGTCCTCCCGCCAAATTCAACACGACAAAACCGCCACCCCAGGGGAGCGCTTTTCCTGCTGTCGATGGGGGAAAGGGTGAGAACACTCACCGTACCACCTTCTCCCACTATTCCTCACTCTTGTTCTTCCAATCCCTTCACGACGAACCACCATCACTCACTGCACGTCAACCTCATCTCCATTCTTTCGCCCCGGCAGACTCTGAAACGCCTCGGAAAGACGGCGGAAAGTCCACTACACAAGTCCCTCTCGGGGTCGTGCACTTCCCCACCCACACCTCTTCGGTATGTTCGTCCCGAAATGCTCAATAAAAATCCCTCTCTGGAAGAGTTAGATGGCTCTCAAACTACACCAGACTTCCCACACTCTCCAACGCTCTCGAGAGTAAAATCTAGGAAGGTGCCTCAAAGACGGGCCTTGCGTGATACTTCCTAGGGCTATCCTAGAGAGGAGAGGGGGAGGTTTTATTTTTCGAAGTATTGAGGCAGTTTTCTGTTGGTGGAAAGGTGATGCGATGTTTATGGAGTTTTAGTAGGATGGATGGCGAGGAAGGTAGAGGGGGTGATTGCATATAAGAGGCACTCGAGTGTGGCATGGACAGGAGTCAAGCATCTGACAACTTCAACTGCTGGCTGCTGGCCAAAGGGAGTTTCCATCAGCCCTATCTTGGCCTCTGCAGGTGGAGTCAGTCGCCGTGCGACATTAGCTCGGATTCTTAGGGTAAACGAGAGAAAGGAAGTGTCCAGTGAAGTGTTGTGCGATGATGACTTACAGATAGACCGAAGGACTTGAGAGTTAAAAAGGACTTCTCCGATTGCTTCCTTATTCAAGAAAATTACTTCAAAGATCTTTAAAATGAGTGAGACTAATTATGATTTGGCTGAATCGCAAGGAAACCGTAATCAGATGTTCTTAAATTCAGACTGGCGAGTTTTGTTTGTTTCCGATGTAGTCCTGAGAGGCGATAACTCGGAGATATTCCCTTGTTCACCGAAGTTTTAGCTTTGAGTTAATGCGAAGAGTAATCAGCCAAGTTACCGCTCTAAATATTCCAGTGATAATCTTATTTCAGTAGAAAGACCAACCATAATAATCACAAATTCGTATAAAGAGGATGACGTTTATTAATTTACTTATCGAGCAGCCCCAATATTTTACATATTCTGACTTTCCGCCGCCAACTTTAAAGTAATAAAGTTATGCAATCAAGTTCTATTTTCCTGCATGGATGCACCACAAGAGCGAGAAGTTGAGATAAGCGTATGAGGAAAAGTAATTACTCTGGGCAGTCAATTAAGGTTACATCATCGAGAGAAACATCTGTGCTTATAGAAACTGAATGCACGATTTATGCTTAAGGCGATTTCGTCATCTCAATTGATGAGGGAACAATGAAGGGAAGAGCAGCAGACAGGATTCCACTTCATGTGCAACTGAAGTGAGGACGACCTTTCTCCTCGTAAATGTCTCATTGCTGCGTAAATGAATGCTTCAAATAGGCATCTGACGTTAGATTTCGTCTCATTCCATTATAAAGTATAGACTTTTAGCCTTGTTTTTGTTGCATATACCTTATACTCATAACAATTCAATATAAATGAGCCGTAAGTAATTAAGTATTTTCATTGACGATTGCTTCGTTCAAATTGTAAACCATCCTCTTTTTAGGTAATAATGAAATCTGGAATAAATTTTGAGGAAATTAATCGAGCGCCAAATCACTTGATTTGTAGCAGCAACTTAAATATTTTGATATTCGTTTTCAGAAATGAGTACGTTTCGAGATATGGTTGGGGTAGTACTTGTTTAAAATAATAAACTTGATTGCCTTCACTTTTGCTTGGTTATTTACCTATCACTTGACTTGTCATAGGAAAAGGGAGAATTTTCTTTAGGTCTGAATATGCGTAAAATAATAGACGGCCTCACCCTTCTGAGCAAGTGGAATTCTCTCGTAGTATTCTAGAGAATTGAAGTACCAATCAGTTTTCCAATAGATTATTGCTTAGACATCAAAATGGAGGAATTCTGAGACAACAGTTTTCAGATGTGAACATTCCTGTGAAAGGCAATATCTGAGGCCCTTGAAAAATGTGGGCGACTTTGGACCTCTTGGTCCGAAGAGAAGCGAGGGGAAGAGACATTAGCGAGAACGTGGAGGAGTGGTTGGAGACCGTTAACCGGAAAATCGCGGCGTCTGCCGACGGCGATAAGAAGGATCAACGAAAGGGTCGAAAAAAGGGTAAGACGAAGAACACGTTGGCGGAGGAAGAGGACGAAGGGATAAATAAAGGGTCAACTGCACAGGCTGATCCGCCTAAGAGCGACAAGGAGGCAGTTCATTGTGAGCAGAAAGGAGACAAGGAGGAAGTGGAGGAAGAGGATAGCAAGAAAGGAGTTCGGTCTTGGAACCCGAGGAAAACAAAAAGGTGAGATTCTAACGGAATTGGAGAATTAAAATTTGCAGACATTTTTGGTTTTCACAGTAACAAAAACTCCACCGTTTGTTGAAAAAGAGGTTTTATCAATTCCAAAATAACGAGATAACAAATTAAACGCGATCAGACGTGAATTAAATCTGTTTTCGTTTTAAGCTCTTGGGACTATTTAAGAGTACAGTGGCTTGGGCTGAGACTGGATGGTTCTCTTCGTATTTACATAGGATACTTCATACAATAGGAGCACGTTACATTAAAAATGGTTCGCAACATTTATTTCTCATTCAAAAACGAATATTAGAAATAATACTTTCCTTGCTTCACCCTTTTATATCTTTTTCTCAATGATAACGCTGAATTGGCGTAATAAAATATTACACCGAAATGATTTTAAGCCGTGTAGATTTCCACAGTTTGATCCTTTACTCTCAGAAATTATCAGTTGCAACACATATTATGATAAAAAATCTGATGTGGCCAGCACATTACTTTCTCCATATATAAGATGTAAAGATTTATCTACGATTTATCTATCTATTTATCTATTTATCCTAGCTCCTCCCTAGTTGAGAGTAGGAATTTTCATATACAATGTAATCGGCAGAAAGTTTTCATGTGATACAAATACTATTGTATTGAAAGGATATAATTAATCTAAGAGGCCTGTATAATGGGGAAACTGAATGCTGCCGCCATTATTTTGTAACTTTCTAAAAATCGATAAGTGGTTCCCCCTTGCCTTTACAGCCACCTGCCGTCAAAACAGCATACTTACGGGCTTCCTGTACCAATGGAATTCATTCAAAAATGACGAAGAAAAACATTTCGCAATGATCGCAAGGGAAACACATTCATCGACGATGACATGTAAGGAGCGAGATGAATAGTGGATGTTTGCAGTGTTGGAGGTGATTTAGCAAGAAAGCGAGATGCCAGAGCGTGAAACAAAAGAAAATATTAATCCTGATCAACGAATTGAATTGAATCTGCTTTGACACGTCCATAGCATAGTGATGGATTTTGACGTTAGCGTGGGAGGATATCTTAGGAAATAGGGACGGCAAAGGAAGAAAGGAAATTAAGTCTTAAGTGAGAGGGCAGGTCAGGGTTAGCAGGAAGTAATACGGGGCTTAATGAGTGAGGACAGAGAAGAAAATAATTCCCATTCACTGAAATTAAGGGAAAAGACTAGTTTCACGACTTCAATCTATTTAGTGGTAATGATAATCTTGCTTTCCTTTAGAAAGAAGTAAATAATGTAGAAGAAACCGAACTACAAACTTTTACATTTCCGGAGGAAGAAAAAATATTTTGCAATGTTTGAAATGGTACCGACAGAGCTACATTGCTCCAGTTTAACATTGGGGACATGTTTAGCTGATTTAATACGCGTAGCAATCAGAGTAATTAATTTAGCGTTTACTTTAGGGCTTGGTGGGGTTTGATTCGGTCTTTCCCCTTAAATGAGTTTTTTTAAGGAGTTTAAGCCTTTTAAAAGAAGTCGCCGGGAGTATTTAGGTGGTCTATACTAACGAAATTAATAAATTTATCTCGAGAGTAAATTATGAGCCATACCTGAATCACAGTTGAGACTAATAGATATATATAATAAAAAATAATTTGAATAAATAAAAACCAATATGGAAAAAATGCAGAAATGCTATGTAATACTCAAGTTTTCAGAGCAAACCTAAGGAGCAGTTTGTCTCCCTCAAACTTCAGTTTTTCAGTGTGGAAAGCAATGATAGAGATCTTACGTTGGAGTTTTACTTAGAAATGTATTTGTTAGGATTACTTTAATGTACTTTCTTTCACGTTTTTGGGCAGAAATATCTCCAAATATAAATGCATTTTTAATTCTTTTCAAGTTAAATTTTTACTGTAACGGTAATTTTATTTTTCTTCGATATTATTCTTTCTTGTTTAATTTTAGATTTCATTAATTTTTCGCTTGAGCGATTTAAGCTGGACTAGGCTAGACGAGGGATATGATGAGCGCACTTATGTCAAATTCCGGATCGTCCATGATCATATCACGGCTGAGCAGCTGCGAGAAAGCCATTTGAAGCGTAAGAGAGGATTAAGTTAAACGTACTTGAACCAGAAACTGCTGAAAGCTACCCTTCAAAATTTTGCGGTGAGGCGATACAATCTCACGCTCGTGTATCCTTTGATTATCTACTACATATGATGTAGTTCATTACCGTAAAGGAGTCTAAGACATTATCAACTTCAAATTTTCCTGTAACGATATCTAAATATCAGAGTTGCCTGCCGTTCTTCAACATATACATAATAATTTCATCTCCTCTGTAAAAGTAAACAAAATAAACGTTTTGATAATGAGCTTTACCAGTCTATTTGAGGCTTCTAAAACGTGATAATTCAGAATTAGCGAACAACCTAACAATAAACCCTAATTCCTAGTACATCGTTGACCGTTATAATACTGAATAAGGCGCCTATATTCCTCTGATAGTTTAGGTGATTACTTCCTGCTATTATCACAATAGAAGATTCAAGTATAAGATGACTGAAACTGAATTCATGGTATTAGAATCATTGATGTCCTGCGGCTCGCAATGTATGAGGGTTTGATCATAATTCCTTGTAGATGGTAATGAATTCACCTAATCAATTCCCTTTGAGAGGCAGAATATACTTCCTCTGGCGAAGAAAGGAGGTTGATGAAATCAGCACGTTGTTTACCTTTAAATAGCATAATAAGACTCATTACTTAATTTTGATTAGGGTATTGTGGAGTGTGGAATCCTTCGTGATTACTCGGAGGGGCGATTTCAAGCGAAGGTTTCTAAGTATATTATGAATTCTTTTTGCTAAAACTGTACAAAGTACTACATTTATCTGTTAGGTTTTAGAGCATTTTTCATTCTAATGAACTTTATCTGTTTTGTTTGGAAAATCAAGACAGATATGAAAAACATTCAGAAAGACAAAAAATACATGTCATACCATCCCTATTGTGTCTTAGGTGTTTTAATCATATTAAAGAAACATTTTCCAACTTTGCTTCCTGTTTCGTTGATACATTAGGAGGTATCTCACTTTATGATTCACGGCTAATTGCATTCGAAAATAGAATTAATATAGAATTGGACATTGGAGATCTACATCGAATATTGTGTTTTTGTCCTGATTAAAAAAATCTTCCGATAGAAAGGAGTCAAACAATTTCACATCTGAGCCTCGAGATCTGACTAATAACCAATTTCACCCCTCGGCTTACATTTACAAAATCTCTTCATATCGTAGAAGGATGACCTAAACTTTCATCACAACGCTCCTTCTGGAATATTAAACTAGAGACCTTACAAGGAAGCATCATGTTATTTTCGTTCATATGTATGGATTTGGAGTTTTGATGCTTCTTCCTCTTCGTCTTTACACCTTGGTGAAGCAAGGAAATAAGAAAGATAGCATATGCTAGATATTCAGTTAGTTATAACTGAATTGATTGAGCGAAATTGAGACTAGACTGACTCTTCTATTATTAAAACCAGATTTGAAAAAATAATACATGAATGAGAAATACTTAAATGCACATTAAGAAAATATTGCCAGGGAATCATAAGAAACATGACGGAAATTTCTAGCAATGGATGTGAAATTCGATACTAATTGCTTAAATGTGATTATTAAATTTATTGGCTGTAAGGGATCAACAGTCTTTTTAGAAAGCACCAACAAAAATAGTGATTCGTAATCCGTAATCTGCACGTCGGAGCCTAAGGGCTTCATAAATGTATGCTAACATTTAAATATAAAATTTGAGGATAAATTTAAAAAATGATAAATTAATTTTTATTGACATTTGTAAATTATATGACATAAAATAGTCTACAACTGAAGAAAACAGCGATATGAAGAAATAATGCGAACGAAAATGATGATGCCAATTCACTCTGGATCTTCCTTGCTTGCTTTAATAGATCGTAATCTTTTATTTTTATAACTTTTTAATATATTTTTATTACCTTTTTATGACTTAAATATCGCCACCACTGCTGCGGCTTTTTACTTCAATATGAGGAGAATTCAAGTTATATTTCCGCTGTAGTAACATATTTATAAACGAAACAAGCCGAATAATTTCCGCATAGAATGGGGATGTGAGAACGTAGAAAACATGATGGATTATTTCCTCCCTTCGCACCTCGTACGAAATCAAATTAAATTTAGGCATGAGAAACTTTGAAGGAGGATGATACCTTCTAAAAGTTACGATCAACTGAAACTTTATTGTATGAAATTTCACTCAGGAGTGGATTCTCCCGTATACCATTACACCTCAGAGGCATAATGCCAGTGGATCTGGCTGGATTCATTGAATTTTCCCTCACACCTCTTTTCCGTTCTCTCTACTAATTAATTTAATCTTATCCCTGTTTTTAACAGGAAAAATACTCTCCCCGAAGACATGACTAAATATGGTAAAATTGAGTCTGAGCGATTATGGTGGAATTTATTTAAATTCCAGAATAAATCTAATATTTCCAAGCTCAACTTATTGTTAGTGGAATGGTGCCTCTTTAATTCCATTAGAATTAAATTCCCTTGGAAATTAACAAAGTTTGTCTTAACTGTAATTCTACCAAGTCACACCCTCGCATATTGATTTCATCAAGAAGTTTTCCCATTTAATTATGTGTCGTAGAATCAAACAAAATGTTTAACCCATTCGAACAAAAATCCTTTTGCGTATCTCCAGTTAACTTCAACTATAACGAACCAGTACACACCACTCCACAGTGCCCAAGGAATAAAAACGATTGTAATGCGGATACATAATAGCAACTACGAGGATTTTGTTCCCCAACTCTTAATTAAGGCATTTTTTCTTCCCTCGAGGGCTTTAAAGCTATAGAAAAGCACGAGCTGGTTTATTCACCCGCAGACGCGCCTTATAATTATGGTCTTTGCGACAACAACTTGGACGACGTCTCAGTCTGAGGCATTTTGCCACTTGAGAGAAACTGCTCCCTCTTTGAATAATGCGCTGGGTAAAAAGTGCAAAGGGAACGAGGGGTGCAACCGAAGGATGCTCTTACCGAGATGAAACGGAGGAGAAAGATATGGAGAGGGAAGAACCCGTGAGGAAACGTGAAGCGTTAAAAGTGTCGGCGCAGTGCGGGAGAATAAAGGATCTCGTGTTGAACTTTGACACAACTTTCGCCGAGGGAGGGGTCGCTGGAAAAGACGGGAGATGGCGGGGGTGTGCTCTCCACTGGAAAGGGTGCATCGGAGGGTCGGATTCGCTATGTTTTCAGAGGCATAGCCATCAAGGATGAAAGGGTAGTTGGGGGAGTGGCAGATTGCTTCAGTGGACAGACATACGGCCTCTCATGAGAATCTTTAATGTCCTAATTAAGGCCAGATGAGATGCTGGCGAAGCTAACGAGCAACTCCAAAACTCCCTTGTTGAAAACCACCGATTCATCTCAAAGATGCCATTTATTCAGCTCAAACCCGATATTCTCTCTTAAACGTATCCCTCGGGTACGGTAGCCCACGAAAAAGACCGCGCTGTGAAAAGAAGCCAAGGAAAATGCCAGGTGTTAATTTTCTATCGAAATTTAAATGACTGATCTTCCTCTGCTTTGAGCGACGGTATCATTTGCTAAAGATGTTTTAAAATATCCTTTCTTTGGTGGGCGTCTTTAAAGAGCTTGAAATTCTAAAATAGATTGTGGAGGCGGAGGTTGAATACCTTTATTAAGGAGGTGAATTATCTAAAGATTGCGAAAGGGAGAGGGGAAAACACATTAAATGGACATTAAACCCCATTCAATAGCGGGATTCCTTTAAACTGCCTTCTATACCGAGAAATGAAGTTGAGGCAAACAAATGTCCCAGCCTACGTAATCATTACTTTAACTGAATCGTTGAAATAAATGTTTAGACTTTATTTAATTTAACCTTTAAGTTTTCTTTATATTCTTCAAAGAAAGTTTTGAGAGATTTTTTAACTTCAATCCTTCCACCATTACCTATCACAAGAGGGAATAAGGCTAAACAAGACGAGGAGTGCGCTATTTTTGGCTTTTATTCCTCACAGATACAGACTGCTATTTACAAAATAAGCATTATGATTCTTTGAATAAGGCTATATAATTCAATAAGGACTGATTAATACGAATACCATAACTGAGCATCATTTATACTCCGGTAGCCTTCATTGCATTCATAAACTTGACAGAAACGTGGGTAAAATAACGAGATATTTCTTCAATCGTGTGCCAAAATGCTATTGCAAAATTCATTAAGTTACGCTATCACGGTTTTATGAATCTCGTATTCATATCTTATCAAATAGTAACGCTCTCATTTTAAGAATCATATATGTTACGATAAAGTTGCCTATGGCATATCCTGTATAACTATAAAAGATTCATATTGTTGAGAGTCACTTATTTATTTCGCTAATGATAAATATTTTCATGTCATATACATCACCATAGAAAGTTGATGAATTGAAAATTTCCGTATCAAATTCAAAATTTTGCAAATGGAAATTATTATATAGTGACTGATATGAAAGCTTTAAATTAGAGTTAGTTAAGGTAAAGAATTATTCATTTGTTACAATAATTAAAGAATTTTCAGTTGTTACGATACATAATTAATTACTAGTTAACTGTCTGATTCCACAGCAGAAAATGAAAATATAGCCTTATTTTCATTTTCACAAGGTCGGAAATTCTTTACCTTAACTTCATGTCTGTGAAAAATATAGATAAGGAGAACCAACACATTTTTCAAAATAACCCGATGCATTTCCGTACTTTTAATTTGACCCGTTCATTAGGCAATTAACGAAGGAAACCGTTAACAGGTTAATTCAACTTACAATTTATCCTAAGGAAGAAGCGGGGTTCAATTAGAGCAATGTCAGGAAGGGTATTCCATCCACTGCGCGATCAATTCAAATGAAGTTTCCCAGGAATATCGCGGAAGAGCTCTTTCCTGGAAGTTGGATATTTCGGGAAAATTCCGATGAAGAGGCGAACTTTTAAGCTTTAAGGAAGCTATTCGCCTTAAAATTAATATTTTATGGATAGTAATTCCAGCTAGATATGTTATCTTATTGTTAATTTAAATTGTATGATTCATCTTATGCTTTTCTCTACTGATCACATAATAAAAGGGTACTATGAATGTGACGAAGTAGCGGTAACGATACACCCCCTGATGATTATTAATGCAGAGGAGAAGGCGTTTCTCAACTCATTAAAGCTCGCTAACACCTTCCTTGACAGCCATTTTTGACCACGGAGCACTTCGCTGAGCTGATTGATGCTTCTTTTAATCTTTACGGCCCCCGTATAAAACAGACGCCGTAGGATGCCATAAATTTGCGGGAGTTGTAATTTCGCGTCATTAGGGAGCAAGGGAAGGAGGGCTCCAGATCAATGTACGCTTGATTTCTCTGTGATGAAACATCCCAATTCAAACGTCAAAGATGAATCTTTGTTTTGTGTTTTTGCCATGCTAGGATATATTGTGATTTTATCGTCAACATCTATATTATATATTCGAGTCATCATCGGGCTCTATAAAAGTCTAACTGTGCCCGATGATGACTCGAAGATGTTTCGAAAGTAGTCGCATTCATAAAATTAATAATTGAAACTTTAATAAGTTATTTAATTCTCATCCTTGTTATGGGGTTTCACAAAGTGGTGGCTTCAACCACCGATATATATCAAGTATCTTAAATATACTCACGTGTTCTTTTCACTTTTACAACTGAATTGAAGAACAAGTTGAAATCTTCCAACTTAAGCGATAAATTATAATTTAAATCAACAGATTGAAAAATGCCACATAAAGTCGACCTAGAGTGAGGCTATTCTAATAGTGTAGAAAAATACATAAGATTTCATCCCCATAAAATCCATCATTGCTGACTAGAAAAACTGGAACACACTATGCTATAATAACTGATCTGTTTTCCAAGCAGTAAAATGATTCGGAAAATAGATTTGAACATGACGATTTTATATATACCAGTTGTAAAATTTCATGTGACTTAATACGATAAAAGCATTTCAGAATCATAAATCCAAAGGGTGGCGCCATAAGGAGACTATCCCTAGATAATATCAAGTAAAATATCATTTTCGCAGGAAGATTTCATCCCGTCATTTATACTTGTGGCGTCAAGCGAGGTTTATCGTCTCAAACTATAAATATTTCCCGAAGAAAACCGATATTTTGTTTATATTTAACAAATATGGTTGGCTGCGAAAGGCATATCACCATCAATATGTCCAAAATCCGATAGCGACGAAAAACTCCCATAAATCGAGAGGGGAGAAAACACTCGGAACGAAAAAAAGAACCCCAAATTTGTTTGGAAAGGACGGGATTTCAGACGGAGAACAATCAAGCGTTAAGCTAAAGTACTTTGGCGGGGAGGGAATTGACATTTCCGAGCCATTTCCTTAACTGCGGACCAATTACACACCTTCCGCTATTTATCAGCCGGATTCGATCAAACACAGCAGGAAGGGACGGGGGATTCGATAAAAATTGGGAAAGTTCGGGCCCAACCCCCTTCGCAAGAGTGGGAATACTCAAAAGGGGGACAATAGTTTTGGAAGAAGGCGAAAAGAGGAAGGTGGCGTGAGCTCGTTAAATGACACGATCACGCGAACGGAAGGAAAACCTCCTTTAATCTCGCCACGCTGTTTCCCTCTCCTTCGACCTTTCCTCCGCTCATTTCAGCCGTCTTTTCCCTCAATACTACGTCACAGTACCGCCCTCTCGTCGCGGAGCACCCACCCCGAGCATTAGGGGAAACGAAGGAGAAGTTGTAAACGAAATGGGGGAAATAAATCCTCGATCGTGGTCGCCAATGTGCGGTAGTAATTTTTGGTCCGGAAATATTTTTTCTGTTGGATATCAGCCTCTTCCACAAATATCTCGCAGTCTCCATTAATAGCTCAGCACCGTAATCCTTTCTCCGCTGCTTTTCTAGCTTTCCATCTTTTGAGGCTAATGCAGACTGAAAACAATGATTCCGCATAATGCTTCTGTGCAGTGCTGCTGAATGTTTCTCGAAGGCTAAAGTTTGATTCTGGCTTGTTGCAGAAATAATTCGCCAATGTTGAGCAACTTACTTTCCGCTGAAATGGGAAACAACCGCAACTTTAAGCAAGTTTGAACAAGTCTGGACGGGCTTACGAACACGTTCCAGTCATCAAGTGGCAGAAGCATAAGCTCAGAAAATCTATTCCTACTTTAGAATGTGAACCAGGAGAAAAAATTGAAAGCAATTAAATATTTATATTCTGCAACTTGTTTGTAAGATGTTACAAGTCCCAATTATAAATATTGAAAGAAGAGGAGGTATACTTTGGAAGAAAGAGGAAATTCATTTGGTGTGACGGTTGCAGAGATCAAAAAGTAAATCCACATCCATAAGTCGCAGTTTAGATGGGAATATAAAGGACTAATGGATTCTAAGAAATGTGGTCGTTAACCAAAGAAGTGCAATTGGCCGCAAAAACTCCTGCAATAACTTAGGGAAATAGGGTAAGTAGGGTAGGAAATAACTTTGCAAAGTAAGTCGTGAGACTTAAACCCAAAAATAAACTTTTTCACCTTTGTTTCTCTCAGCCATAACTTCAATGGACAGGGCCACTTGAGAAACAATGATGCACTGCGTGAGGTCGAATCAATGTTTACAGATTGTTGCAGAACAATGTTTCTGGAAACTTTATAAGCCATTGCGAAACAACGTTTACAGATGTTAAGAAACAATGCTTACAGTCTGGACTAAGTTTTAGAGATTACCGCAGATCGATTCCGGTATGGATTTGCAGGAGTAGATTCGAGTTCTAACCTCCCGGCAATTCCAGTACTTGATGTGGAGTTAAATTGAAAGAGGAAATTAAAACTGCAATCAAACCTTGAGAAGTTAAGAGGAGCAGAAAAAACTTCTCTAACATCCGAAGTCTGGTTTTCTAACTCTTAACTACTCATTAGGTCAAGTACCATCTACAGCGCCAGTTTTCTAACCTTTTTAAACTCGTGGTTCCTTTTTACAATCAATTCCAACGGTGGAGTCTCTTAGGCTCCTTAACACAAATTAATGGAGTTAAGAAGAGTTGTTAAGAGAAAGAAACGGCCGTGGAGACGCTGAGAGGTGTAATCACTTTGGGCAATGATGAGCGTGGGTTTTAAACTACAGTTACTAAATGTACAACATAATCAATTTGCTGATATCGCTTATTTTTTACTGTAAAATTTCCAAATGCGTATGGCCGTTTATGCGGGTTTTTGCTACGTTTGACTTGGGCAATTAAAACATTCTACACCCTAGTTTATTCAATTTATATTTTGTAGTTTATTATTCACTGACATGTCCCTCAATGTTACATTTCATTATTAGCTTGAGAAATTACGCTATTTAATTAAGGATTTAATCTGAGTATAAAAGTGAATTTAATTCATCATCGTTGTATATCTGATAAAAATATTATTATATTTGACTTTCAGTACTGTTCTGTTCCATAGATAAAAGCTTTTACAGTTTGCGTAAATATTTTTGTGGTAGGCTAAAAGTTCAACCTCAATTTCTTCCTTCGTGGAGCCCTACCAAGAAGTGACGCCCTATATCGAGCCCATTCTTATCCTATTCAGCCACTTGAGAGTTCATACATGAATGTCTTGAATATCCACGTATAAATATTCAAATTGCAAATACTCTCCAATTCTTGTATCTCAGTAACATTTCGTCAGTTCAACTTCGGGAAAGAAGCTAAAGTTTTACCAAATAAAGAGAGGATGGTTTAAGGGAAAGACATTCGAAACAATTACACCTAATCCGAGAGAGAATATTTGCTTGATTATTGCGGCGGATTGCTTCTCAGAATCACAGTTAACCAATTAACGGCAGTAGAACGGATTTCAGTGTCAAAGTCGATTAAGGACATAAATGATACGTTAAGAACTCAATCCTTCTCTTGCGTCACTGGCATTAATGGAAATGGGATCGAGGCTCGACCTAATATAAGTGCTTTACGTTTAACGACGTCTAATGAAGTGTAGGGGATCTAAGGGTAGTTTAGGAGTCGCCTTTGTCTCCCAGGCACACTCGCAAAGAGAGCTCCAATGAAGCGGAAGATTGGAAAGCTGTCGAAAAGATAAAATTATTGACGAGGAAAATATGAAGAGAGAAATACGGCGACACAGATGATGAAAAGAGAGAGACGAAGAGAAAACTCAATTACAAGGAATAAACTTAATTTTCCATGATGAAAGGCTCGTTCGGGGATATGAGGAAAACTTGATGTTTACACCATTTTCGCGTCTTGTTTAAGCTGTTCTGTGTACAGGCATATAAAAAGGGAGTATTTCTCTTCATATCCAGCCTAATTAATCTCAGTCATGGGAGATGACCGAGGCCACTTTCACGTTCAATAACAGACTTTTTTAAGCTATGGGTACTCTTGAAGACCAATCGCCAAGTCTTAAATCGGTAAAATCCACAATATTTTCATCCTTCTCAATTTCTCAAACCTTTGCGTTTATTATTTTGAAATTCTATTTAATCGTCTTCGTAATTCAATTAATTACTCTTATCAGTGAAAGCCATCAAGTTTTCAATATTTTCTTTGCGGAACTTATTTGGTAATATTCAGTAGCTTTAAATAAAATTGCAAATTAATAACCACCCACTTTCAAAAATTGTTCTTCCAAACGGTAAATATATCACTTTCATTATTACCTCGCAAGCCTTGAGATTTAAGCTAAAATTATTCTACAAACTACAACAGGTTGAACCTGTTTGCTGGTACTTGCATTCATTTTAATTCAAGAACAATTTCAGTAAGCCACCAACTCAACAGACATTTTAAACATCATGTCGCATTATTCCATAGGAATGAATCATTCAGACATTGAGATCTTATCTTTATGTATGCATAAGGATGTAAAATAAAATTATATTAAATCGCCTACCTTATTGAATATTTGAGATACGTCTGAACCATAGATTTGAAAAAAAAATCCGCGATAGATTTTCATGATTAAAATATATTCCGCTGAAGTAAGCGGGCGGGTTGTGGCTGACTATAATTCTTCGTATGAAATCCTTTGAAAGACCGTATCGTTTATCACGCACAGAAAGAAATCCATTTAAGATAAATCACTCTTTAAAGTTCAATCATGTGTGATACGAATCAGTTTGTTATCACAATTGACATAAAATCGAACTGGATAAAATGTATCTGAACGGTTCGCCATTGGAAACAAGCACTTCACTCGGAAAAAAGGATTTACGAGAAACGTTTGATTTAGCTTTGAAAAGGCGCATGCTGAAATATGGCTCATATTCAACATCAATTATCGCTCGGGCACACTCTCTGGAGTATTCAGTTTCTCAACTAATGAATGAAGAAACACGAAAATTTATTATATAATATAACATGATGCATGACATATATTGCCTTCACTTGGACATTTACTACGCAAAATAATAATAAAAAATGACTTTATTCCCAGGTGAGATGAAGACCTATAGGTAGTTCACTTATAATATCCAACACATTAGAGAATTAAATAAAGAGAATTAGCATTAGAGAATTAAAGAAAGCGTTTTTAGGAATAAGACAAAATAAATTGCAAAAAGAATGAAATTTTTTTACAAATAAAAACCCATTATGCACTTAGGAAAAAAGTAGAGACCCCGAAAGAGATAAAAATAGGAGTGAAAGACGATTTTTTTGGAAATTTAAAGGAAATTCCTCGAATCATAAATGTCTGGAGAAAAGGAATTTAAAAGGTAAAATCGTCGATACCAAATTGATGATGCTTTCAACTTGGAATTTAAGAGACATCGAGCCTAGGCTATAATTTTCCTATAATTCCAAAATATGAGAGGGAAAAGAGACAACCTTGAGGGAAAATATCCAATGATACCGAGGTTAACCCTGACCCGGTTTACTGCCATATCTGCACGGAGATATGCATTCCATCCACTTTCAATTTATATTTATTTACCCACGATACATACCAGAGATAGCGGGTAGGGGAGAAGAACATTTCGAGGTCACCGTTCATCATTTCTGTTGAAAAATAACAGTCTTATAAACAGTCATACTTCATGCAAAAGGTAGTAAAGTTACTATACCACATGTGACTCTTATCACATTTTATTTAAGTATATTTATGATTAATTAGTCGCGTGGGGTCAATACGACCCTAGGCGGTGTATTTCCTTCGATAACAAAGAAACTAAAGACGATATTTCAACCAATTTTTTTTTTTGTAAATATGTTTGCTAAATTATGATTATCTGAGAATTTCATTAATTTCAAGTCATAAAAAGCATGAAATTTTAGCAGTGTTACCGAATGTACAAAAAAGATAAATAATTAACTAAACAATATTTTAATAAATTTTAAGTGCGTGTACATAAACTAGTTCATTGATAAGTACCACAAAAATAATGATTACCATATCACAGCATACCAACTGAAAAAAATGAATTTCCAAAATATAAGTTTTCGCGGATATTTTAAATATTTTACCGAATATTTATTTTTCTAATGCATCTATAGTATTAAAATGCTCTAAGGGTTCATAAAATACTTTACTAATGCTCACTGAGTAAATCTGTGTTCATGTATTTCCAATATAGTAACAAAGATCTACGTAATAAAAACTTTTGAATAATTTATTTTTAAAAGGTGGTACCCCTGCTATGTGAATTTATTAGGTTGGAGATAGGTTTAAAATGTTAATTAATAACATCTTATTTTTTTATTTAATTTATAAACCCCAAATTTAGCCTGATACAAAAATATATTTTAAATAACACTTTTATAGCTTGGTAACACTAATAAGGGTTAATTTTACGATTTTGAAAGCATTACTAATCGTTTTGTCATATTCGAAAACCAATAAACTGAAAGTTTCATTAAAAGAAATTTAAAATTTATTTTCGCCCCATATTTTGACTTCTTTCCGAAAGGAGTGAAATTAATTTTCATTATTTTCCGACAGATTGTTTTTAAAACAAAGTGTGATTTTGGTAAAAAATCAAAAAAATAAACATTCTACTACATATTCCAAAAGCTTGAAACCCTTAGGTTAATTCTTAATAGGAAAAATATCAATTATATAACTTGAGAATTTTGGGGTCATAAAGACCCCACGCGGCTAATTACGTAACACCGTTAATTTAATAATAATAGTATATTTTTGACGCGAATGATTAAGGGTTAAAGTAATGGAGTTTGAGGATATTAAAATCAGGAATAATAAGAGGAAAAGGTATTGCTCGATTGGAAGATTGCAATTGGTATATGTTGGCAATTTAAATGTATAATCATCAGCCTTTTCTCAAAAACTTCGATTATGCAGGAATATACAAATTTTGAAAGGTAAACCTGACTAAAAATTCAACTTTTTTGCTTGACGAATTTACTGGGAATGATAAAGTTGTTAATACTAAAATAAAAAACAGAAAATTATGTTCTTTATTTATACTCCTAAATTAAAGGAACCGAATGGGATATCTTCAAGGTCGAACGTTTCTCATTACCTTATGCATTTTTTGACGTATGGAAGAATAATATAAATGGAGAGATGAACATGAGATGTATACCTGGTTAGTTGATTTCACAGATATTTTGATTTAATAATGATACGAGGGATGTCTGTAGAATCACAACGCAATCCAACTCTATAGATCATTTAGGACAATAATTTCCACCTCCGTTGGTACTTAAGCAAGAGTTTAATGTGATTTCATTAGGCAGTTACCATGCGAGACGAAACCGTTAACGCAAGAAGAATTGAAAATAATCCCCCTAATCTTAACTGGTGAGGAGAATCTCAATTTCATTCCTTGAGCTCGTCGTACACGGTTAAATTAATGATATTTTCTGAATTCATGCCCAGGGGAGTTCGAGGGAAGGAGAGAAATGAATGCGAGATGAGATAAATTTTTTACTTAAAGACGGGTCCCAGTGTTTCCGATCACCGAGAGGTAGTGAAGGAAGCAAATAAAAGCCCACAGCGGAAGGACGACAGCAGTGAAAGTTGTACAGGAAAGAGCTTTTCGATGAGAAGAAAGGATGAGTTTTCTGTCGGAGACCTGAAGTTGTATTCCCCTTTAACGGCGATACGGCTGCTAGTCACGTGATCCCCACGGAGGGCTTTCTTATCCTTACTGAAAACGGTTTCATCTTAATCGCCTCGTTCCCTCAAGCCATTACACTCTTTTATTCTCTTTTTGTCTCATCCGAGTCGCGATTACGTTCTCTTACCTTTCCCCGAATAACTCTACATTAACACCGCAATTAAAGGAAAAGAAGATGATAACTCGAGTATTTTATCGGTAATGCCAGCTGTTGTCTTTTCATATACGCCGTGTTTTCTTTCTTCTCATGTCTGCAAAAAATCGGATTTGTATTCGATTTTCTCATTATCATCATTCCTGAAATTATCTACAGGCTCTTCCTCCGTGAAACCCTAGAAAGGGATGACATTTTAGCATAGAGTAAGGAGTTCCTTACCCTATGATTTTAGCTTGATCCAGATCGATAGACGTATCGGTTAAGATGTAGTCGCTAACCAACATCACGAGATTTGAACCCTCAAGGTATATTTTTTTAAATTGATAAATGGAATAGAACTGGAGGGAATTGAGGGAGAATGGCCAACTTTGATTTATTATAGGAGTTCCTCAGATAGCTTACATACCAATTTATAAGAAAAGGAATTTTAAATGACTCCTCTGTACCTTTTCGAATGCCATATCGGACCAGTATATCAAAATCTTCAATTTACTTTCTCCTATGTAATTTGAGTCCCTGAAATTTTGCATCTATCTCTAACTTAGAAGCAGTAGCTCTGACAAAGTTCAAGTGCCACGTAAATGAGGTATTTTATGATAAATAAAACCTATCTCCTTGTGAACTAAATGATGAGTTTTTGGAAGCGACTAAATGCAATATTTAATACTTACAAGTACCTATATAAGTATAATAGAAAGTTGCAAAAGGATAAATATTCTCTCCTTTATTTTTTTAAATAATATACATTCGATTAAAAATTGGCGACCATTGTTCTCTACTTATAATCAACCTCATTCAAATTGTACGTCTTATGAAAGAAACTTAAGCAATTTGGAATATCTTTCTCTCAATAAATCCTCAGATCAGAGTGCAATGACGAAGGGTAATAAACAATCTTTTAATTTTAACATGAAAATTATGACTTTGCAGGATTAAAGGTGATACAAAAACTTCTAATTTCAACATAAAAAGAAGACTTAAGAGTATTTCACTATTCAAAAAATTGAATAATCATAGCTATTTTGAATAAATTCAATCGTCGAAACCTTGACTTGGTGGAACTCCGCGCTAGAAAGCATGGGGAAAATCTACGCGTAAGACCTACAGAAATTACTAATGATCATTACTAACTTTTAATTATTACCGGTCGCAATAAATAATTTCTGTGGATGAAATCTAAGTTCTCTGGCCGTACTTCGTGGAACGACATTAGAAATTATAAAAATCTTTTTAATTTCCACAAGAAAACTTTAATGGACGACCGGTTTCTGCTACAAGCTATCATTAGGTCCTGATGATAGCTTGTAGCTGAATCCGGTCGTCCATTAAAGTTTTATTGTGGAAATTACAAAGTTTTTTATCATTTCTGTGGAGCTCATGCATAGTTTTCTCAGCGATATTCATGGCTATTTCATAAAAAGAATATTTCTCGTATTTGTTCACTGGTTTCTCCTATCACCACCGATGGGCATTTGAAGCTCTTCTCTTCCTAAAATTTATTCTTTAAAGCGTACTTCGGCGTCACATTTCTCACTTTCACCTAGAACACGTTTCTTTTAAACATGCGCTGTCTCCCTTCTCCATTCGACCATGTGAAAGCCTTTTTCTCTCTTCCTGTTATCTCAACATCATTACCCTTCTTTTCCCCTTTCTCTCTCTTTTCGCGCAAATACCCCGCCCTCTATATCTTCTCCATCGCATGCACGATTTCCGCTCCAGCGGAGCGCCTCGCATGCCCTCTGCGGCTTATGCAAATAATGGTCCATCGTGGTCGCAGGTGGAGATTTAAAGCTAGCAATTTCAGGCGACGTTGCTCCAGATTCCGCTATTCCAAGAATGTCATTTTTAACTGGAAAAGTTCAGCGAACCGAAGAAAAAATCCATGGGAGTGTACGTGGGAGGCTCAGCAATTAGACGACGACGAAAGTCGAAGCATGAAGTGCCGTCGTAGATTCGATTAAATGGGTGTTAAACTCGGCCAGATTCAAACTTTTACGATAGCAAAACGATCGTGTGGGTCTACGTCGCCCGCAACTCGGGGATTAAAATCCAATTTCGCTTTTGATTGTCAGCGTTTTCGATTTAGAGATTTTTAGCCCCCGCGGAATCATGGTTTCAGAAAATCAGAAATAGCTTTTGCATAGCACCTTGAACTTTATAAAATTTTAAGCGTCATGAAAAACTTAGGAAATCAACTACACTACTGATGAAAAATGTAAACGATTTACAGAGATTCGTGCATTATTTATGAGTGGCAATTAAGGAATGATTATCATGTGATCTAACTGAATTTGGAAATAAGTTATCACATTAATATGGCACAAAAATTTCCTTTTAACACCATTTGTGTAATGATTTGGTTTCTATTTTAAAAAGATCTTCATAATACTGATAAGCCATTAATTCGAAGCGAGTTTTGCAAAGTGAATGAAAGTTGGTGTACTACTTGGTATGTTGGTTTAACTAGGGGTCTGTAGGCCTTAAAACTTTCCAGAAGATTTAATTCAAGCGTAAATATTTCCTTAATATATCAACGAAGAGTTTTGACTAAATATTTCTCTAGGTAAGAGCTGTTTTGGAAAACACATATATTGATTTATTAGAATTACTCTAATAGAAGATAATGCATCTATGGTTGAAAAATATTTTTCTAAATAGCAAGTATAGACTTATAGGTTATCCTTGGCACGCATCTCAGAACAATTAATTTCTGAATACGACATTATTACAACTGTTAAACATTTCAAATAAAATAATATAATTGTATGACTTCCATCAAAATCTACACGCTTTTGTAAAATGTAAGTATTCTGTGGAGTTATTTTCGTTTACATGTGCTCTCTCTCGTGAGAAAGGATGAGTGTCGCAAAGAAAAGATTACAAACTCGACGTAATTACATTACGAAATGCCATTCTAAATATTCTCTTTTGGTTGCTGAAATGGACGAATACTCTTAAAAGCCTTTCACCCACAAACGTTTCGCTCGTAATTCCAGCGTAGGAATGTGTGAATTCCATCGAAGCGTTAAACCCTTTGCTATATTGCAGCTTCAAACGCTTAAGTTGCTCTCGGTGACGTTGAAAAAGTAACTAGAAGAAGAAAAGGATGAATGTCTGGAAATATTACATCTCCATTCTTTCCTGCCATTTTTTCCCTGTCTCCTTTGACTCTTCTAATTCTTTTTTCCAACTCCATCTCCGCTTTCCAACCTCGCCTTTTTTCCCACTGCGGTCTACAAGCGCGCCAAAAGCACTAATGAATGTCACAGCTGCAGAACAGCAGCCTGAGAATGCCAACCATTAAGTCTTTTGACCTTCCACCTTTCCACGATCCTTAAAACGTATTCAGTCTATGAATGCCTAACTTCTCGGTAGAACCATATCCATAGAACTGCACCACAGATATCGTTCTTTGAGCATTGACTTTGATTTAAGAGTCATATAAATTATGAACTTCATAAAGCATTAATCTTTAATGTGAAATGCCTGAATTTGACATGTACATTGTCCTTCAATCACACTGGTCTTCAATTGGTGGAACTTAATCTTAAACACATAAGATAAAATAAACTACCTTTATCCTTAAACATGAATTTTAAAAAGAAAATAGCATAAGGCCGGTTAGAGTTAGATCATCGCAACCGGTCGTGTGCTGTGTTCCTTTTTAAATTTGTATATATTTGTGGAATAAAGTAAAGTCTAATTTATCTGATATGGTTATATCGTCCTCATCTAATATCAAACTAATTTTAGAGTCAAACTTGAGAAAAGCTGATATTTACCTTTTGAATTATTTAAGATAAGTAATTTTTTTAAATAATAGAGTAAAAATAAATAGCTTAAGATGGATAAGTGAATTTTTTTCAATAAAAATTTTCCTTTTTACGATCGTTATTTTTGATTTTTTGTCTTCGGAAAACTTAGTTTTGAAGTTCACAATGAAAAAGTAAATTCATGATACATGAGATTCGATATGACAGTTACTGCAGATAAATAAAAAGCCACCGTCTTAATAAATATAGAGACAAGATGTCAGTGGCTTTTTATATACACTCACATATACTTACATAGGAGTTCATACATTTCCTTGCTTTAATAATAAAAATATTATGTTATTAAAATTCCGTTTGAAACGTTTTTTTACGTCTGCCTCTCCATTCTGCTGCGTGATTATAAGGATATGAATCCACCCCTCCCACGTTTCTCTGCCCTTCCTTCCCGGCTAAACAACTGTCTGCCTTCTCTTCCTTCCTGTCCACGTCCATCAAAGGAAACGATATTTCATTTCTGTAACGTCAGCTGTATATATCCGCCAATTTCCCAATAAAATCTCGTCACCGTCCTCTGTCCAGAGAGAATGAAAAATGGTATTCCTTCTTACTGAATTTACGAAGGTCGAATTTCCCTTCTTATCTTAGAATTTCTTAAATATAATAAATACACGTACTAATAGCAGAGTTCTGTAGTGAAATGATGTACAGCCGAAATCCGAAAGTTTTATTTGAAATCGTAAAGCAAAGAAAGAAGAAGGGACAAGAATGCTTTACATTCCAATGTTTCCATATTGGAAGTGAATTTTTCTTGAATATTCTCATACATAAACAAATGTACGTCAAAAATATTCTTGTTCTCTTCTTGGATAAATCAAGGATTTCAACGTTATCACTTACTTTGTTGATAGAAAAGTTTCATTTGGTGTGCCATTAATGGTATATTAGTAGGACTTGATCATTTTATAGTTGATTATGTTGATATAGTTGAGTTTTAAACTTGATCTTTGTGTAGCGAAATATTAACATTGATTATTATAATGATAATCTTTTACTGTTTTCATTAGAATATTGGCCTTCTGGCATTAATTCATGACAAATGTTGACAATTATCAATGAAGCGATGGGTTATGTTACGATGTTATATCCAAGGTAGATATAATAACTATTCCACATTATGTCTGCATCAACCAGATAATATCAAACTGGGACTGAGAAAGGTATTTCAGTTATCTCGGGTATCAATCATTCTATTCTTCAGCTGAAAGTCAAACCTGAGATAAAGTCAGAAAACTGAATGAATCCCTTGATTGATTGATGATGGTCGCTTAACTTAAAATTACTCCTCGGAACCAAGGGAAAGTAAATATTTCAGGTTTCAGGCAGCTGATTAATTTCGCTTTCCCTGCATTACTCTGATACTAGTGACATGCATTATGTTTGAAAATTACTCCATTTCTGCTGACCAACGAATAAACATTTAGTTAATCACAATAAAATTCATGTGTTCCGTTTATTTTCTCGTTCTTTTGTTTGTTAATTTGTTCGTTCAATTTAAAGCAGGAATAAAGCAGTCAGACGAAAATGAGGCTCGTGACGTTGTATTTAAAAATGAATTCCCATTAAAAGGCATTCGATACTCAGTTACCGTGAAATCCTTTTGGAACCGTGAAGCCTGCAGTGAATTTTCGCCCTAAAATTGGTGAAACGTGATTGTGAAGGAAGGAATTATTCCAGCGACGGATCAACTTTTCTCGGAATTCTCACAATTTCCATCGCTTTAATCTATCTCTCAAATGCGTTCGGCCACTAACTCAACAGCACGAAAAGCGTTATAAAAAGATTCCTAAGACTGATTGCGCCCAGTCATGCGAATAACCACACTTATTCTAGGATTCAAGAAGGATAGGCTGGAGAGAGGGGAGGGAAATTAACTGGAGTTAAAATTCATTCCAAGTAATTAGAGGCCGTCATTATTTATCAGAGTCGTTAAGATTAAGAATATTCGTACCAAACGAAATGACCACATTTAAAAGAAATTTGAGAGTCTAAAATTAGCTAAATTATATTGAGAATAAAATGTATTAATATATTATAAATAATTATATATAAATATATTACAAATAATTACATACCAATGTATTATAAATAATTATATATAAATATATTAGAAATGATTATATTAAAATATATTTATACACAAAAGACTCATAGATTTGTGATTAAAATAACATCATGTCGAACGTTTTAAATTTTTTAACAAGATTTAGACTTAAATAGGCAAGAAAAAAGTTTACTTCGCATTGCTTTTACCTTCTTAAATGCTTCCTCGGGTGAATGTTGAAATTCAAAATCCTCTCCCAGTTTTATAGCTACTATTTTATATCTGTCGAAAAAGTTATTCAGTTTGTTGGCTTGATCATTTATTTATATACATTAAGGGGTAAAAGTGGAAGTAACTTAGCTTTGTATATAACTTTGTTCTTGCGGTTTTCCTGAGTTCTGATGATGGCGTGATATGCGCCGAAACTAGTTGACTGGTGTGTATTTGTATTGCGGTTTTTGTGGAAGTTTTGTTTGTAAAGACTTTTCTTACGATGAAGTTCCACCAAGTCTCGCGGAATTCGATCCATTATATTATAATATGGCAATAAAAGCATGAGGATTGCAGCTGTTGGTGAAAGAGAGGTACTTTACATAACAAATATGGAAATGTAAACGTGGGAAGTAAAGAAATAGTATGTGAATCCTCAAGGAGAAAAGGTCGTAAGGAACGACTGGACGCAGATGGAAAAATAGATAAGCGGAAACAGCCGTGGAGAGAGATAAGGAGATCATTGGTTTGGTGCTAAGTCTCGCAAAGAGTTCTGGGGAATAAAACGGTAGGCTGTAATGCGATGGAGGAGAGAAGAGTTCGCAGGAGGTGGGAGAGGCGAATGGGGCAGTTTCAGGAGAGAGGTTCGACCGAGGATTTCAAACCTCGGGCAGGAGGAGGGACTGTTAGGATCAAATGGAATGGGTTCCCGTGAAACCCCTTCCAAGTCATCCTCAGGGAAGTCAAACCGCCATTTGCTCCTTCACTTTTACCCTCTCTATTCTCTCCAGACAGTCCCACCCGCAGTCATTCGCATAAGACCAACGAGGCAACTGCTGTCGGGAAAGGGTTGTGTGTAGGTGGGGAGGGGGCGGCGGAGGGAAATGCGTGATTGGGCCGAGAGAGGGCGTCTGATGAAAGGTTCCTTTTCGGAGAACGGCGGGAGATCTCGTGGAGGAAAAAGTTCCACAAGTGTGCGTCGCGTATAAAAAAATCGAGTGCGTGAAAAAGGAAGAGCTGTTCTCGGAAACGGTGAATGCCTGGGAGCGCCGGTGTGGGAGGTAAGGCTTGAGTAGACCCCTATAAACCCAACTGGCCGCGGAACTTTCAGGAAAGAGCGAAAGGAGGATTTTTCATGCATTAATCCATCATTTAATTAGAAATGCTGGGCATTTTTGAGGAAATACGGCAAATTTGTGAGCTATTCATTTAGCCGAAAAACACCAGCTTCCCTGAAAAATTACTATAATGAACAGAACTATTTCATTTCCAAATACCATGCTTCGGCATAGTTTGAGAATACGGTCTGATAACTGTTGATCTATTACAGTTTCATTAATTCATTTTGACAAAGGTATGATATTTATTCTTATTATTTGAACTGTAACTAACCGTAACGGCCACCAAATCAGGACCATTCTGCTTGGTATTTTTCATTTGAGAAAACTGTTGCTCCTAAATGTCACCAAATTTCATATCTATTTGCAGCTAATTGGGCTAATTAATCACTGATAAAAAACTCTATAGTAATTTATTGAAACGAATATTAAGGATAATTAAATGACGGACAAACTCCAACTATAAAATTTGCTTTCGGCCAAATTCCAAGGATCAATTTAATCGCTCCCATTTATGGCACCTAATTAGACAAAGTGATTCTCTCATGTGATTCTTTAACCCTTCCTTGACGGTGCGGGGTACTTGAAGACCCCAAAATAGCTAAATTCAATAGAAAAGTTTTATTTTTAACCACATATGTTTCTTATTCCATATATTCGTGCAACAATGTTTCTTTTATATTATGAAATTGAAAGAAATTCGTTTCATAGACTCATTTCCAAAATATCTTTAGTTTTTGAATGAGGTACCAAAGTATCCCGCACAGCCACTTTTGCTTGGATTGCTATACACAATGTCATGTCGTGTGTTTGTGGCAATTCAGTCACCCGTTGTTACAGATTTTTAAATTGATTCATTATTTATTGCATTAACAGTAATTATATCACATTATCATCCCAAATCTCATGTACATGGATGTTTTTGAGTATACCTGGGTTGACATCATATAATAGCAAAACTCTAATGCTACCTCCAAAAAAATAAATGATTATCACAACAAAATAATCAATACTGTATTTCTAAATATAATTAAAGGTTAAGTAAAAGAAAAACAAAAAACAACGAAATATTTGCAATAAAAGGGTTGGAGTATCCGAGTACCCCACACAGCTGTTTTTGGAAGTTTTCCGGGAACAGTCAAGGAAGGGTTAATTAGCACAAATTAAATAGGACTTTGAGTGGAAGCAGCCAATTCCATTAAAACGCATTCACTTGAAATGTATAACTTCCTCTTCATAATGGATTCAAAATTTAATTGTGAATTGTAATTAACTAACGGATAAAGCACTATCATCTTAGTGTAAAGTTATAATTATTTTCTATATTTAGTAGCGGCTGTAATCAATAATTACAAATCTCAATTTTGTAATTGCCAAAGAAGTGCAATGAAGAGTAAATAAAGTTCACCGTGTTAAAATTCCACATAACAACACAGTTAATTTTGTAGATTACCCGAGCGGAGTTCCACAAATTAATGATTTCTCTAAATATTTTATTTCATATTTTATCCATCGTTATTAATATCCTGAAGATGTACATCTATCTTGGCGTGAAAGTGAATATAGTACACTGCTCACGAAAAGATGAAATATTATCATGATATGTAATGCTGTACTTAAGCGGCGCTTACATCCTCAAAACGTATAGTAAATATTATTCCAAACAAATTCAATCTTAGAAAATTAGACGTATTACTGACATCTCAAATTTCGCTTTATATAGAAATCATGGAATATTACAATTTATCTTCTCTCTGGCTCACATTTATTGCAAATCTTTCCATCAACAAACATTTACTATAACTTTATTTTCCAACATACTGAAATAGGAAATATGCTAATATTTACCGTATACACATTCATTTAAGTTATACTCATATAAACATACTGTGCTGTGAACATTATTGAATATTCTTGCAATTTATCGTGAAGAAGGATATCTATTTATATAATTCTTCTTAAAATTTTCAGGGGCCATGATCGAGAAATAAGCAACCGATTAGAGCAACTGATGGGGAGTAGTGTGGTGAATATCACGGATAGGAAATATATGCTGGAACTCCAACAGCGAATCGTCGAGATGCATTATGAAAACACGGAGAAGCGAATGGCAAATCGCATGGTAAAAACTTCAAATTTACAATCGAAATCTCTGCTTAACCCGAGTAAAATACATTTTTCTATTTTTATCCTTCCATTATTTAGTGAAGAATCAAATGAAAGATTAAACTTGTATTAAACATTTAACACGTGTATTATCAAATACGATTGAATCGGATATTGCATAAAATATAAGAACATTATATTTGATGATGAAAGGCATTATACTTTGCAATAAAAAATTGTATGCGGATTATATGTTCAATTTCATTTCCAAACAAGCTGTAAATATTTATTGTACTAGAATAAAAAGCAAACCAAAATAATATACAGGCAATATATGCCGTTGGTCCTATTTTGTAAATGTTCAACCATAAATTCTGTCTGAGAAAACCATATTGATGACCTCAATTCATCTTCTGGACGCTGAGTTTAAAGTGAGATAAAAATAAATCATTCCTCCCTGCTTGAAATTGGTACGAATCAATTTCCGTTGCTATTGAAGCTTTACATGTCAAATTTATGATTCAATAATCTTTTATCACTATTGAATGTATTTTTATATATATTCATCGCCAAAAAATGCTCATAGACGTACGGTAATATAAGGTTTATGAAGATAGTCACACATCAACCATAAATGATATCTTGAGAGTATTCGACCAAAAACTCAAACCAAGTGAACTCATTGATGCTATCAGCACTGTCACAATACAGCAATGTCCCTTCATACTTATATTCTATTTAGACGGTGAGTAAAAGAGAAATGCCATATTATTTTACTTCCTTGCAGCATGAAGAGGTTGAACGGGAAAAGCGCCTCATGCTTGAAAACAAAATGCCAATGGACGAAAACTCTCCCGAAGTATCGAACCACCCGGTCTTCACTGTCCAGAAGAGATTCGAAAGAAACCCACGAATTGCAATTCTCAGGGTAAGAATAAATCTTTCCTTTATAAACAAGTGAAATTTCCTTAGCTGTCCTTTTAAAAAATATCCCATCTATAAATAGATCTTAAACACTGAAATTATACACGATGTATTTTTCCACAAATTTTTAATCATTATGGAAAAATATCAAATCAAATAATCAAAAAAAAACAAAAAAGTTCCGCGGAGTCTTTGTAGATCGATTTCAATATCTCAAACAGGTACTTAAGCTATATCAGAATATCATTTTATCATTTAATTAGTCATTTTATTTTAAATAAAAGTAACTAGATCCATAGTATCCTCACTCACAATAGGATCAGTTATTTTTAAACAGCTCAAACAATGAAATTGCCTTACATATGGGAATGAAAGATCGACTCCCAAATACAAATTTTCCGCGTTTATTACCGTTCTTTTCCTGATTCAGATAAGGGTGAAATCTGATAATGCATGGATAGAGAGTGGGAGTGAAAACCTATTAATTTAAAATAAATTAAAACTTATTAAAGAAGCCTCAGTAAGGGCCGGTTGAGTGCATTTTTTATTACATTCGGAAAATAATCGAGAAAAAAAATAATTTCTAATTACAATACCAGCTCCAAAACTCCAGCTCCATACGCGTTTCAAATTCTATTTGGAACGCGTTTTAATGACTATATAATCATGATTACTGAAAGTTCTATTAATGCGACTAATTCCTGATTAATATAAAGGCATTGAGGTTAGCATGCACTGAAATATATGCTATTTATTTGTTTAAATCATTATCAATTAATTTTTTTATCACTCATATCTGTCCTTGCTAACGCGATCATAAGGCCCTTTTGCGGCTTTGTTAGGATTGTTACATATCGTATGGAGGATTCAACAACATACATATTAGTCTCTGAGATGGAAAAAGTCGAAGCCATTTCGTCTTTGATTTTGCGTCTAATATCGTGAGTGACTTCGTATCTGAGTGGAAACCTAAATAGTCCCGGAGAAAGGGAGATGTGGTCTGAAACCACCTTTCATGATGGAACCGATCTTCACTTCACTCAAAAATTATGGCAGGGAGGTCAACAATCCCATCAAAATTGTCTGTGCCAAGACGTGCAGCAATTCAAAGAAATATGAATGGCGTATCTTATAATAAGGAGAAAGAATTATGTGTTCTATTTCTCGATAAATAGGAGCTTTCCGAAGGAATCAATCCGATTATAACGCCTCCGGTCAAAGTAATAAATCAGAATGATAATACTTCAAAAGCGTTTATTCAACCACTTTAAAATCATCATATTTTTGGCTATACAGTTAAAAAAGGAAATTCAAAAAGGTCAATTTCGTACTAGATAATTTCTAATATGGCTTCGGACAACTTTTCAGGAGCATGTTTCTATGTTCAGGAGACTTCGTTTTAAACCCGAACTGATTCAATCCACGAGAAAGAAATATCAGATCCATCATAAATATTATCTAAAGCAGAGTGGAATAGCATAAAAAATAAATAGGAAATATATTCCTTCTATAATAATCTAATTAATTGAAGGAATACTTTTTTAAGTTTTGACCAATTAAAGTCATAAAAATACTACTACACTATTCAAAATAATCCCGAATTTCTTGGATAATGATAACATAGTTATTTGTTATAATGGTAGTAGTACTCGTAGTCTTCGCTATAACCAAGCGAAATTTATGAAAATAAAATATCCTAAAGATACATTTAATGACCAGACATAATAATAATATTGTATTTGGAACACAATCTGTGCTTTGAAAAGATAAATTTTGAAATTACTTTAACTGGCATTAAGACTGTATTTCATATTAAGGGCGATAAAATCATTTATATTCTTCCCCTTACGATCGCTACACTGCTTAAGAAGTTTAAATAATTAACGAGACACATAACGCCATCCTAATTATAAATTAGACAAATCCATGCATTCCTAGATCTACTTTTTCAGCGTACGTTAAAGCCTTGAAAGCCATCAACAGCAACCAGTGACGAGAGGGGGCAGAAACACCTACGTATCGATCTACTTGGTTTTATCCATATATCTTGGTATCTTGGTACAGTGCTATCATTCATCATTTGATGGAAAAAATAATTTCAAATAGATTTTTCTCCGATTTATCTTACTTTACACCTTTGTGGGATCGTCCGCAGTAGCGAACAGGTTATACAACATCTATTTCTGATTCCTGGAACTTTTTCCTTTAAAATTTGTCCAGTTTTTTAGATATCTAAACCTAGTTTATAACGCGTTTTCTCCCGTTAACTCCTCAACTGCACGTAAAGTATTTCAAGAAAAATTTTTAGAACCCTTCTCTATTCTCTCTATACTTCTTCTTTTGAATTCCATACACTTGAGTAAGATTTTATGTAAATATTTGCTACAAACCCATGCATTGACATTGAAATTTGTAAAACCAAGTATTTCAATTTCCTTACTAAGAAGCATCTCTCAACGTTGAGCTCCATTTTTCGCAATATTTTGATGTAAAACGTAGTAAACTATGGAATCGCAGTCTTCGTTCGACATGTCATGGCAAGAAACTGAGTTATTGGCAAAAATCTTAAGATAAAAATTTACCTCCATTAATTTGTCATTTATAAAAACAGAAACAGATGTGAAACGGCGATTTATAAAGAGACAATTTCACTTAAAGTTGATCCAGAATGACAACAGAGAGAACTACACGTTCTTCCTTCTAGCAGGGCTAAAATGATTATCACGGTTATTTACCCCCTTAATAGTATTCGCTATATAACTGGTGTGAAATTTTGTAGTTTATAGTTACATTTATACACTGGTGCTGTAAGTAGCCAGATGTGTGTGGCAGAGGATGTGAAGCACCGATATAACTCTAATTGCTGTAAGCTTCTCTATTGCTCCACGCAGGAAACAACCAGAAGTAGGAATGAGTTCCGGTGATTATTTTCTTGCAATGTGTTTCCTCTCTGAGGTCAACAAAGTTGTCAGTTGTTGTAAAAAATCAACCATCTCGTCAACGAGACCTGTACTTATAAAATATTCGAATAGCTTCAGCTGAAAAAACTAAGTCTTCTATCTTCAAGCGATTTCCACATTAGGGATCATAACCAAAACGATTTAATATATGAAATTTCTCTTAACAAAACCTACCTGATCTTGAGCCATCGCTAGATCGGAGACTAACCGTAAGTTGTAAGGATCCCAAATCGCGCAGCAGTATATTCTAGGAGAGGTCAAATGATATAATATGATATGTTGTTCTCGATTAGCATCGCCATTATACTAAACAACACAATTCCATGCAACTGTAAGCCAACATCTTTTTGACCAGTTTAACATGAGATCTGTCGATTACTTTCCTGAAATCCTGAAATATAACGTTCAATTCTCATCGGCTATCTTAAAAAGATCGTAGAGAAAAAGGGGTGAGACTTATATGGCCTACCTTTACGAAAGCCATATTGTAATTGACTAATTGCTTCTTTAACTGCAAGGAAACGCAATTTATTATCGTAGTTATTTTATCAGTATAATTAATAACATTTTGATATATCTCGTGCATCAACAGCACAATAGAAGTCTTCTGATTATTTTGGGTATGCAAAAATTTGTGATTAAACCTCAATCATATCTAAATTATAAATTATAAAATTATATCGCAGAGGTTTTGATCTGATTTCTTTCGATTCAAACTAACTAAAATTGAAAATATTAAAAAAATTTATTAACTAAAATTGATTTTAAAAGTCATTTTCTTTATAAAAAATTGCGGTAGATTCCTTTAGGAGTATACTTGTATCGTCTATTTTTTGGAATTTTATTTCGCTCTAAATCTACTTAATCTTTGAATGGATATTTAATATATCTACATCATCTGGTGTCATATAAAGCCTTTGTTCGTCGTAAAACTAAATTAGATCTAAGCACAACAAACACCACGCAAAACGATACGATACATTTAGAAAATACTAAATACTTATCAAATACTCTCCCGAATGTTGATAAACCTGAATCAATGTCGAAAATCACCTTCAGAGAAGACGGCATCATTAAACTATTGCAACAGATTAAACCGAATAAAGCCCCGGGTCCTGAAGACATACCGGCTCGAGTGTTTAAGGAAGTTGCGGAGAGCGTAGCACCTTTTCTTAAAGTTATATTTGACAAGAGTATGAGCGAAGGAAAGGTCCCGAAAGATTGGAAAATTGCGAATGTCACGCCAATATTTAAAAGTGGCTCTAAGGACGATCCAGCTAATTACAGGCCTATATCTTTAACATCACTGAGCGGTAAAATTATGGAACATATAATAGCTAGCTCTTTAATGGGTTTTCTTGAAACGTCCAATTTCATAACTAGGAATCAACACGGTTTTCGTAAGACTCGTTCTTGCGAGTCTCAGCTGGCTTTATTAGTACATGATGTTCTAAACTCTGCTGAAAAACATAAGCAAGTCGATGCGATATTTTTAGATTTTCGGAAGGCTTTCGATAAGGTACCTCATCATAAATTGCTGTACAAATTAGAAGTTGCGGGTATCAATGTACAAGTTATTAACTGGATAAAAGACTTTCTCACCGATAGAGAGCAACGAGTAGTACTCGATGGTATTAGTTCCAACTTGGTTAAGGTGACCTCGGGCGTCCCTCAGGGCAGTGTAATTGGACCGTTGTTATTTTTAGTATACATCAACGACCTCAGCAATCACATTGAAAGTAATGTTAGGATATTCGCAGACGACACAGTCATTTACAGGGAAATAGTTAGTTCAGAGGATAGATTAACCCTTTCGAACGACTTAGATAGAATTATGAATTGGTGCGATGATTGGCAATTAGAGCTTAATGTAGAAAAGTGTTCGGTAGTTAACTTCTTCAAAAGTAAATCTATAATAAATGATTATTCTTATAGTCTCCGAGGGGTAAACCTAATGTCAGTAGAATCGGTAAAGTATCTTGGAGTAACTCTCACGAATAATCTATCATGGAGTGCCCACATCCGAAATATATGTGGAAAAGCACTTAAGAAACTCGGCTTCGTTAAAAGAATAGTCGGTAGGAGCGAAGAAAAGGTTCGCGAGCGATGTTACTTAGCGTTAGTTAGGCCTCACCTTGAGTATGCATGTAGTGTATGGGACCCCGCCGAGAAATGTCATATTCGGGATTTAGAAAAAGTACAACGGAAGGCGATACGATTTGTAAAGAATTGCTACGATAAAACAGCGAGTGTCACTCAGATGTTACAGGACGCGGGATGGGAATCATTAGAAGATAGAAGAAAAATTCAAAGGATAAATTTATTAAATAAGTTCAGAGAAATTACGTTTTCAGATGATGTAACCGATATAATGCGACCCCCCTGTTATATGGGCCGTGCTGATACTGCCCGAAAGATTAGGGAAATAGATGCTAAAACGAATCGTTTCAAAAATTCATTTTTTCCGCGAAGTATACGCGAAAGCAACCGTTTAGGAAAATAGAGTCAAGGTGCTTGCACCCCCTGCCACACGCCGAAAGGCGGCTTGCAGGGTTCTTACATAGACATAGACATAGACATAGAAAAATTAAAGAAATGGGAAAAAGTTTTTAAACCTCTTTCCAGCTTCTTTTTACTGTTAAATATTTGCATTGGGCATACGACACATCTTACTTTATTATCTTGATTTCTAAAAGGGTAATAGAAAGAAGCAGAGCAAGTGTGTGGATGACGTTGAAGCGGAAATCAGGAAACAGGAGGATCAGGAGAAGAGGATTGACATGGTAAGCAGAGGCAATTCCGAGAAGAAGGGCAAAGCACGTTTGGATTCTACTCCAGAAAAGGCCAAACCTGAGGTGGGTTTCATTAATTGAACGAATAACAAATATTCCTCTCTGCCATTCATGATTAATGAAAACAGGAGATTGATACCGATTTCTTCATTCTCCCTTCTCTTTTTTAATTCTTATCTCTGTAAGATTTCATTTGCGCTCAAATTTTAAACCTTTAGATCTCCAAATAAATACTCTTCTCATCCTTTGACAAAGGCTTAAAAAGTAATACCAAGAAAATAGTCTGTAAAAATACATTCTTAACCCTTAATTCACTCAACAATAATTAAATTTTAAAACATAGTCCTCAAGTAAATAGTCATTTCAACAGTGATTAATTAAACAGTGATTTAAATTAATTATTTAAATAATTTTTATCATATTCATTCTATTGTAAAAGTTTCCATATTTAAGCTCGTAAATAAAAAAATAATCTTTTAAATATAAATATCTTATTACGCTCCGATTTGAATATTGAGACATTTTCAAAATAATTTCAAATTTTAATCTTTTGAAAATTAATCATATGATAATATTACCTTACGATAAAGCCCTTATTCAGAAATATAGTACAGGTTGCCTGAAGGGAATCAACTCAGCAGCTTCATTAAAAGCCATGGACTGATAAAGTAACATATTAAACTGAGAATGGAACAGCAAACTAAGTGACTTTATAAATTCGGAGATCTTTTTGTCACCTACGCGTAGTTTCATGGAAATAATATCCAGTGAGTAAGAATTAGGAAAATTGTATTCCTGATAAAAGATTGAAATTCTCTCGGATATATAAGTACACTATTTCTAGCATTTCTTCTTATCCGTCAGCACCGCAGCTAAATTTCGCAAATATTTAGATAAGAAAAGATACTAAGAAGTAAAAGAAGATATAAAGCAAGAATATCGAAAACAAAATCATAACAAAAAGTGAATGGCCCTCCCAGAATCGATTATATAAATATCCTGCCTAGAACATCTTACATTTCAAAATCCTCACGAGGAAAAATTTTACCCAAGATTATTCCTCAAGTTAATATATTCTCAGAGATTTTTATCGGCCACTCAATAGAATTACTTCTTCGGAGTAATGTGGTCCTACAGAAAAACATGATGATAGCATGTCATATGCATTTTGCGACAACCGTAATCACCGGGGCTGAAAGATGGCATTCACCCAGGATACCAGCGAAGGATGGAAAACAAAACCTCTCTGCCTCAGGCAACGACCAAAACAATCAAGCAATGAATCCTCGCAAAGCGATTTGTGGGAACTATCAATACCCCAACAAGAAGGAAATCACGTGATCGCATGGCCACGGGCCCTTTCCACCTCCATGTTTTTCCCCTTAGTACCACAAGCACTTTTCCCTAAGAGAGGAGAATGACAGGAACCGAGAAAACAAAAAAAATGCCACTCTCTTTTCCAGTCGAGTAAAAACCCGGACGGTAGAGGAAGAAGAGTCCGAAAATCGCTTCACAAACGAGGAGGAAAAAGGAAATGAGGGAATAAAAGCAAAACTCGTGGAAATAGGTCAGAAGGCGATGCTTGCCTTCAGGGGCGTTCGATCTTTTTTCACATACATCCAAGACGCGATCATTCTTTTCCCATCAGCCACCGCGCTCCCGCGGCCCCGCTCTCTCCCACGAGAAAAATGGGGGATAAAATGAAGAAGATGAAACAAAACTTTTCGGGGGGGATGAGACGGGGATTCTTAGCAGGATGTCGCTTTTTGCTTCCGAGTCGATATATGGATCGGAACTGAATGAGGGAAAGGGAGACGGGCGCCGATATCTCCTCCTCCGTGGTAAAGCTCTCCTCCCATCATCTCTCGAAGACCTCCCTCACCTCACCCACCGGTGTGTCTCTCCCTCTGTTCAGACTGCCCGAGGGGAGGAGACCGATTCCAACGGCTTTACGCCGGAAACCCTCAGCGACTCCATGAGGGTCCTCGTAGACCTTGCAGAGTTCAGCGGTAGAAAGCACGGACAGGCGGCGGAAATGAAATCGCGAAGCAAGAAGTCCTACGAAGGACCCGAGGAAGAACTCCGTTCTCCGTCGGACGAAGGCGAATATACAAACGTAAGTTGTCAACGACCTTGATTACTTTCTCTCGCGTTCCAAGGAAGACGTCGTAATAGCGCACGTGGGATTTCTTATAAAAATATAGTAGTAGTAGTATTGTTAAAAGTGCTTCGACAGCTTAGGTCATTTCGCACATTGGCTCCCACCGGGAATCGAACCCGGGACCGCTTTCGCCAAAGGCGAACGCGCTGTCCACATGACTATCCGGGAGCCCTATAAAAATATAGCCTAACTCTCATCAGTAGTTCGAAAATATTGAGGGTTAAAATTAATTGAAAACAAGGAAATAAATTTAATGAAGTTTGAAACAAACGTTTGAATAACTTCGAATTGTCACTTAAGCTTTGGCAATTTTAAATAACTATTAACCCTGGCTTGCTGTTTTTACGATGCTTTCTCCAAAACTTTAATTCCCTAAAAAAGCAAATTTCATGAAGTTTCCACCAATATAATTAATCATTAAACAGAAGGTTAATTAAATAGCATCTTAACAATATTTAATAAATTATGCAATTCTAATTAAAAATAGAGCGATATTCTGGAAACGATTCTAATTACACAATATAAATCAAATTGTATATGTGCTTGTAAATCGGTGAGAATAGAATATAAAATATGAAATTAAAACTAAAATTGACAAAACATTAAATATGATACGCTTATATTGTCATCAACCCTTACATCGAAATTATTTGCTAATTGCTCTCTTTAATAATAAAAGATATTTTTCCTGTGAATATAGGTCCCCAAAAATGTTTTCTCCGATACTTTGATTACTCTGTTCTTAACTTGTTAAATATCATTATTTTACAATGACTGCCTGCCATTAATTTAACCAATTTCCTTAAAAAATTTCTAAATGGAAAATTGCCTAACTGCTTACACACAAAAATGTTCAATGTGAAATTGGTTCGTCTCATTGGAATGTTTCCATAACGAGACATAGCGTAAGCGAAAACATGAAATTTTAATATGCTCCGATAAGAAATCTGCATATTAAAATATATATAAAAGATATGGATGGTATTTAAAAATTAAATAAACAATATTAATAATTTGTATTTAAAGCTCTCGATCCCCTCTTCTGTAAATAACTATTCTCTTTGGAACACTAATTTACGTCCTCGCAATGAGTTATGTAGGATTCATGCAGAAATTTGAACTTCATAAGGAAAATTATAATTATATGGAAGGTAATCTCCGTTCTTAAATTGGATGTTATTTATAACTGTAATAACTTAAAATTTAATTGGCAATTTACGTATAAGTTATAGCCTAAACCTTTTTAATATTTTGAAATTGTTTGGCTGAAGGTAAAACGTAAATTATACTTGGGCATCACCCAAATAAAGTCGCATCAATATTTTTAGATCAATATTACGTAAAAAAGATAGAATTTTTCCAATTATTTGATTTAATAATGAATTTTTCTTCCATCTTTTGCGATACATAAGACCAGATTCAATGCTATCTGAATGATAAAACACGGCATACAACCTCTTCTTTGTTTTGAGAAGTTTGTCTGTGATACAATCTCAGGACGACGATCAATTCCATCTATTTCTCAGAGGCCCTCGAATTGGCTGTGGACAGAATCGGGTCTCCTCTTTGTCCCAAGAGAGGAAAAGAACTAGCTTCTGAGCCCCAAAATCCCAGGAGAGGGAAGAAGTCAGCGATACCGTTAACAGCTAGACTTCTTTAAAAGGATCTACCTAACCGAAGTCTATAGATCCAGTTGACTGATCGAAGCATTTAATCCTTAACGAACCTTTAACACGAATCGCAGAGAAAGTTTGGTTCAAAATGGTCAATAATATAGGTATTTCATTGTACATACAATAGAGAAATTCTCTAATCGGTACACTCATATTCTCTAAATACCTAAAAATTCTATAATGGGTAATTGCATTCATGGATGTATAATTGCCAAGGAACAAAGTAAAAAACAAGTACTCTTGTTACAATAGCCTCAATTACTACACTATGATTAGAATTGAATACCGTATGTGACTGATTTTTACGAACGGTTGACTTATTTTCCCTTATTTCATACATAATCTTTAATTTGAATATTTTCCTTAGTAATAACCTCTTACAAATCTTTAAATTATGGCATCATTTCGCAATTGAAATCATTAATTTTTATCTCCTTGTCATCAATGAATATCGAATTTCGCCCATTCAACGAATTCGAAATTCTGACGATACGGAAAAATTGAATTTCGCCCATTCGAAATTCTGACGATACGGAATCAGTAGTTTTTGATTTAACATACGGTATTTCCAGTAACAGATGCTTCGAATATGGTATAAACAATTGAAAAAAGGAAAGAAATCTTATCTACAAGTCTTTTTTTAATTAAACCGCTCATGCATCCTTGAGTAGCCGTTTTTTTTCAGCGTTGCTCTTCTCATTCACCGGTATTCACTCAAGAAGAAGAAAGATAATTAATGGCCCCTCCCATCACGCGAAATATGATTATATCAATCATTTCTAATTTTTCTTATTTTAATTCTATATTTACAACTCCTTATTTGCAGGATAGCAGTAAAAGGTGAGAAAATAATTTTAAAAATTTCAGTAACACTATCTCAATCATATTGATTAGTTAATTTTAAGAACGGAATAAAACACACATTATAATACAGACATAATTCCGCAGGAAATTTTGGTTAAAATCTAAAAGTTTTTGTCATATAATTAACTACCGTATTTAAATTAATAAAGTACAGTACATAAAATAGGACACACAAGAGTTTTCTTAAAGCAATTATGTAATGTCACAGATAATTTCACACATTTCTTTTCAGTCCAGAGTCCATACAAAAATATATTCTCCGTTTTGTGGAAGATAATTTTCTGCTCCAATATGCAAAAACGAAAACCGACAATAATTTATACTTACAAAGCTTCGCATCAACGTTTTTCATTGCAAATTAGGCTTGAGACTCATTCCGTTATTATCGTTATTATTTTTAAATTTAGGAGGTAAAAACTTATCTATTTTAAGTATTACTTACAGCGAAAGCAAAAATACAAGAAAGAAAAAATAGCGCAGACTATATATTGGAGGAAATTATAATTATCCTTGTATACATTTCCACGCATGGTTACCTGATATTCTAACAGGAATTTTTACTTTTCTAAATTAGGAATTAGACTGGGGCGTGGATTTTGAGGGCGAAGACAGCAGAAGCCTTAGAGCTTTGCAGATGTCGGATGAGGAAAGATATATCCGGGAAGACGAAGAAGAGAGTGAATCTATATTAACGGAGAGCAAACTCGAAAAGCTGAAATACGAGGCTCCGTTGATAAAAGAACTGAGAAGAGCTAAGGTAAGTGTAAGACCTGCCGAATGTTTCAATTACGTAGTCTTTGAAGTAAAATACCGGAAGAAACAGGAGTAAAGAAATTGATCTTAGTAAGAAGAAATTGAAGATCATGGAACAACAGCTACAAGACGAATTGTATCTCCTTGTTTTATTAAATTCATATAACTATATATTTTCATTTAAATGATTTTCCTGATTGTGAATGAGTGGTACATACTATACGAAATTTAATTTATTCATTGTCTTTCCTAATCGTGAATTCCTAGATCTGAAGTAAAAAAATGCATGGTAAAACATAAGTAGTCTCTAATGCACAGTGGTACCTCGAGATACGAGTTTAATTCTTTCCAGAACCGAGCTCGTAAGTCAATCGGCTCGTGTCTCAAACGAATTTCTCCCATTTAAAATAACTGAATTCGATTTAATCCGTTCCGGACCTATGAAAAATCCCCAAACCATTGTAAATTATGAATAAAGATATGTTTTTAAATAACAAATAAACATGTATAATTAACAAATACATAACAAAATATGAAATAAAGAAATAAAAGAGTTATTTAGCATAATAGTCTTACTTTGGAGACCGACGAGTGCGGCTAACGAAGGTGAACGGCGAGGAGGAGGGAGGGGGGAAGGGATGCAGGCACTCTAGACACGTACGTAAACGGCGCTTTTTCAGAACTTGAAACTATTTTCGTAACTTTAAAACTAAAACTACACTTTCCTTATTTCAAATGAAAGAAAACAATGCACTTAACTTTAAACTTAAACTAAGCTTAACACTTACGTAAATTTAATTATCACTTGTTTTTGCCTTCTTGGCTGCACTTGGCTTGGAAACACGGCTCGTATCTCGGATTTGGGCTCGTATCTTGAACGAAAATATGGCCCGAGTTCCGGCTCGTATCTCAAAAAACTAGTATGTTAGGCTGCTCGTATCTCGAGGTACCACTGCACTAGACTGAGATAGAATTCTGTTTTGTATTGTTTCAATATTCATCATTATTATTAGCATATGCGTATGATCTCGCTTCCAGTCAATGCGATTTGTGTTATTATACGTTGGCAATTTCTACTTTACGGAAATATTAAAAGGCATTAAAACTTATGTATATTTAAAAATAACACCATAATGCTGGAAGGTTTCACGGGTTTTCTTGCCGGGTCACATCCTCGATGGTAGTCGACGTTTCGGCTCCTTCTCTAGATGCCATCTTCAGGACGAAGTCTCATTTCTTCCTGAAGATGGCCCCTAGGGAAGTAGCCGAAACTTCGACTACCACCGAGGATGTGACACGGCAGGAAACCCGTAAAACTTTCCTGCATCACATACGCCGGGAAAATACGAGATCTTTCCAAAACCATTAAATCAAAATAACTCAATTAGATAAATTATATTCCCTTATTCGTTTAAATTCAATTTTCAGAAAATTCAAAATTTACACTATCACTGTTGATTGAAACTAATAATGAAAATTTCCTACTTTCCAGACTGTTGAGGAGCTTTATACCCTTGCTGATCAAATTGTGGGACCAGTGGCAGATTGTCATGCCAAATAAAAGGCAATAAACAGCAAAAGTAGGATCAAAAGTGAAGACACGAAGAGGATCGCTAAGCATAAAAATGAGAATAAAAATGCAAAATTTTCTTTGATGTGCTTGTTGGAAGGAAATCCTTGATTTCCGTGATATTTTGTTCGCCAAGAGTTGTATGAAAAATCCTCAGCATTCAATAAAATAATTGAATTCAAAATTTGCCTAAAATTTTAATTTAGCATATTTTTTTAGGAAAAGTCAAATGGATACTTTAATTTTATAATTATTATTCCTTTTATCAATCTTATTAAGTTAAAACTTTTTGATAGACGCAGATATATCACCTCATCTCCATTACAAATTGATGTACTTCTATTAACTCTCTTGAAACGTATAAGTGAAGTTTTCCAATAACGTATTAGTATTTCCCTTCTTGTATTTATAGGGTAGAATAAGGAACATCCTACTAAATTTTAGCGTCATTTTAATTATACTCTAAAGGTGTTCCAAGCAGTATCAAATTAACAAGAGATTTTGCAGATGCCACACGAGTTTAGTTGGAAAATTAGGAAATAGAATTTTTCTATGGAAGAGGGTAAACTCAATTAATAATTAGAAAAATAATTCTACTCTTAAGTCATCTGACCTTTATCTGTAGGAAAATTATATATAAAATTTAAAAGTGTGCGAACCATAAATACGTAAATTTACTATGGGACCCAGTCAAAACTGTCGAGAATTCATACATTAAAACATCGAGTGGTCGGCTTTAAAAATTCAGCTTTACTTTTTTATAAGCCTCAAGTTTTACTATTAGAGTAAATTTACCTAAATGCATTCAATCCATTATAATTCAAATGCATTCCATAAGTTTAAATTTTCTCAATCATAATGATATACGTTGGAAACGGACGAGAGCTATTCACTAGAAGTAAGACTGGAGAGCAAGATACCTAAATCCCTAATCGAGTTTTTCAGGTCAAAAAATTATCCTTGTTTTTTACGTCGTATGTACACTCCTGGCCAAAATTAACGCAGCACCGGCCGTTAGAATTGCTAGGGAGGTGCTGCGTTAATTTTGGCCAGGAGTGTACGTCAACTTTCCTCGAATATCAAACTCCTGAGATAAATGAAGTTATATTTATACTGTTTCCACTGTATAGTTCGGAAAGTTATTATCAAATTACAGGATATTTTACTGGGATTCAGAACATGTATTTTCAGAACATAATCCAGTACAAGAAAATTAATTAAAAGAGATTTGAAAAGGTGAATGGCACGTTGGTAAGGAAAGAAATGAGAGGAGCCGTTCTTATTCCCTCTTTCATTTCAAGCCTCTCCAAAATAAGAAGGAGGCATGTTATAGAATAGCCCGGAATCCAGGGCTTCTGTTTTGTCGCAAAACGTCCCAAATTGATTACACTTTTCTTAGACTCTTGTGAAATAAAGGCCGAAATCCAGTTCCTGAGCTTTTCATCGTGTTTAATGGAAGCATTACCTCAGAGCGCCATCAAATCGCTACAGTTTCCCTTCTTTGCACAACTTTTTCACCACTAAAATCTTCATACTATCATTTTATCTTTAATTCTTTCTTTATTTAATCCCGTTCCCACTTCCATCCACCAACCCTTTTACTTTTCTTCCCCCGCAGTTTTTACTTTATAACTCTCATGATTTTTATTTCCACCGTTTTTCTTTATATTCTATTAACTTATCATTCTTCATTATTTAAAATTAAATCACTTATCCTACATTCTAGGAAGTTAAATTTATAATTAACTATTTGGATGAATGTATTTTCAATAATCCTATCTCAAATTACTTTCAGCCAAATCAAAATTTTTGATTTATTCATCTCCGCTCTGTATTTTGCCAACTTGCTGGCAGAATATTTTACCAGTTAAGAAAATAAAATATTAATGACAAAAATACTCTCGAAATTTTCCCACTAAAAGCCATTATACAGTAACCAGTCTTTTACCTCTTCACTCATTGGATTCAATTAAGATTCAGATTGGATTAAGATTGAATTTAAGATTTCATTTTGATAAGTCGTTATATTCCTCATGCATTATATATCTACTATTAAAAGTATTATGTAATCCAATATTTCAACTTTTGGGTTTGAATGACTTTGAGGCATATTTTACGTAATATGTTCTTTTATTTCACCCCTCCCGTCCATTCAGTTCGAATGTAAGTAAAATTCCCCATTTCACAATCACAACTAATTAAAGGAAGAACGATGTAGATAAATTAGACCAGAAAAAATATTACCAAAGATCCACCTGCGTATTTAAAGCTCATTTCCCATTCACGAGCAAAAATCTACGGAAATCAATCCTTGTTTGCCAATCTTTCTTCCTCTTCCATTATTCCTCTGACACCCCATTTTCTCTCCTCCTTCATCCCTTTTTCACTTTGTCTGCTACTCATTCTTTTTCCCAACAAACAGGCGTTCCGTTCCATTGCCCTTTATTTCCCTCATTCTAACTCGCACACGCGCGTCCGCCTGTCAACCATCTCCTCCCCCCAACACTCTCCGTTTAGCTGCTCCAAATTACATTCCCTTCAAGCCATGAGATGAGCTAAGGAAGCAGTAATGAGACTGGGGTGGGGAGGTTCTCGCCAACTGCGGGGTTAAGGGACTCGCACCCAAACACCCGTCCATTACGCTTCCTCCGTTGGCCGATGAACAATTTTACCCTTCGACGAATATTGCGTATCCCCTCGTGCCTGCGTGAAGCCGAAAAGAGACCTGGCATTTCGGAGTGCGGGAGATTTTCAGGGGTCGAGTTTCAAGGTTGGAAGGCCAGTCACAATCAGGTAATCAGAAGATACCGTGTGCTGAAGCACGTTGGTAAACGCAGTACAGGAATTAGCGGGATAAATCTGATTCGACCCGACTCCCACATGCTGCGGAATTGACAATGCGTTGGCTTACACGACTGTTTACGGTGTGTGTAATTTTAACCTCAGGCTACGGAGCGAAGGTAGATTTCAAAACCTAAACAGCAGTCAAGAAATTCTAAGAATAAATTTATAGCATAAAAATGTAAAATGAGCACTTAATAACAATAAGAAATTCATTAAATCAAAATGAATACTTGCAAAACGAGATGGAATTTCCTAGAAGCTATCTCCTAATATTTCATTCATAAGTGCCTCTAAAATATTAAATTTCATTTCTTGCTCTCCGTTAGAAGACCCCAGGTCTAATTACATTAAAGGGCACTTTTATATTACTCTTCCTTCTAAGATACTCTCTCAAGTTATTACGCACTAAAATTCGTTTCCCCTTCAGATGCTCTCAAGCCGTTTCATCCGGATACTTCTTCCTTCGTAAAATCACATTTCCTTATACAGCAACATCATTCATCTTTATATTAGCCCAATTTGATTCCCACAATCCGCGATACGCCCACTTCCCAGAGGTCTGCTTCATCTTTCCCGAGAGATACGGTCTGCATTAATGCAGCAACGCTCAAGATGTATGGCTCTTCCGATCTTTTCCCGAGTTATTTATTTATAGAGTCGTTATTACTAATTCATCTATTCCTAAAACATCCATTTCATTATCATTTTCCATCACAGTTCTATGGTTTTTCCTCGTCTTCGAGTTAAAATGGATCCCATTGGCTGAAGAACTCCATCTTTTTCCAGTAAACATCCAAAATTATTAATATTTATAATTCTGTTACAACTTGAACCCGAAGGTTTTGCATGTTCGATATCATTCTTTTACAAGGCTTCGTTATCAGATCGTTATTGGCTCTCTAGTACTTGAAAAGGATAATTTCCTTGATTTAGCATTTCTCAGAAGTTTTCAATTCGTTCATACGAAGTCCTTAAGCGGACCCTTATCTACCCTCCATCCCTTGCGCCAGTTTGTGCCGCACGAGCTGGAAAACACATTTTACTGAATACAGCCTCAGATCTCACAGGTATGATTTATAATTGCTATTTTTCTATCTGATATAGCAACCACAACCTTGATATCTCTCTCAAGCAGGTTATTGCATTCATATCTCGTCGTTTCCTAGAAAGAATTTCGAACTCTAACCTATTTAGAGGGTAACATAACTATCGTATGGCATGGGAGGATAGGCATAGAGCAGGTACATTTATCCTCAGTCATTCACAATTTTCTTTCCTTACGGAACTCTTCCGATTCGGGCACCAATTATACTGTATGCTTATCTCATTTTGAGTCTCAGACATTGTAGTACTTTCTCTTTAATATCTCTTTTGTTATATTAAAATGTATGTTCCGCTCGTCATCTTCCATTTGGGTCGTTCACAGTCTCACACATTTAACGTCTTTGAAATTATGCTTATGTCCATCCTATCCATTTATCAGAATTAAGGATATTAACTCTTAAATACTTGCGATGCAGTTATACCAGTTTATTCACAGTAATTATCAAGATAACAAGACCGGTAATGAAAATTAAACTGCTACAACTTACCCATCTTAGTGAAATTGAACTTACTCAAAAACTCTAATTAGTAATCCATTATAAGTCGAAATGTAATTCAATTTGATATATAAGCATATTTTCGCTGTAGAGAATCCTTTTCAAACTCTTTCCATCTCTCGCTAACTAATCGATGATTTATTTTCACATTGCTTCTGAAGGAAGAAAGCAATCATCTCCTCAATGTCAAAATCCACTGCTGCTTGATTTATTGCATTGCTGATTCCAATTTGCGCTCACTTTGAATTTCCAACGGAAAGTTCTGTGTAATTTAATGATAGAGCAAACGAAAAATTCTATGCATTTCATCTCCGACAATATCAAGCAATATTATCCAAGGAAGGTCTTTCTATCGTACTTTATTTTCCAGTAAAACATTTATGTAGTGTTAATAGATACACATTTACGAACTCCCTCCTCAACTTTAATTTTTTAATTTTGAAACAAAATTATCCGAGTTAAGCATTCCTTGATATTGTTCGGGTAAGATGATTAAAAGTTACTGGAAAACTGTCCATAATTCAACTGCAATATATTTTATAATAACTGTGCAAAAAGTATCTTCAAGTAAGGTAAGACGACTTCTTTCGAATCCAGCACCATAATGTTTTTATAGTGCAGTTTAACATAATCTAAACACCGGAGTTCTTTGAAGAGGAAATAAAGATATTTACCAGAAGAAAAACTCTAAAAGATCAAAGGGAAATGGAACATTCCGTTCCTATAGTTTGAGGAGAAACGTAAAGAAAGTCGAGCTATAACAGGTTATTAAAATCTTTAATCTTCTGAAAGGAAACATAACATTTGTTAAAGTTTAATACTACCTTAGTTTATATACTATATAATCTAATACACTAAGAGATAGGCCCACTGTATCGCTTAAATAGAACTTAAAGTTTTACGTACATTTTCACTGAATAAGGGAAAATTCTTGATAGGAATGAACTTTTACTGAAAAAATATATTTCATGATCTATGAAGGTTTTCCCAGCCTTTTTAAACATACTAGGCGTATGTTAGTTACAGACGAAAAATTAAAATTTTGGTTTCTAAATAGTTAAATAGGAAAGCAGAGTCATGTAGGATTATTAATTAAGTTATCTTTCGTTTTTAATACACGCCAAAGTTGTTTTCAAAATTCACATGGACATATTTATTTTTCATCCCCTTTTGTGCGTCATTCTTTGTATAATTATGCACAGTAAATAATTATAATGTTGAACTAAATATTTCTCAAATTCTAAATTTTTAAATGTAAGATAAAATATTATTAATATTATTACCTTTGTCTATGAGGTTATTTCGAATTCACGAGTAACATAATAATAATGATAATAAACCGACTTTATTTAAGGGCGAGATTGTGACTTTATATATTACATATATATATATAGTCAGTATATAGTTCCTTTTTATATTTTACCTTAATAGCAGATAAACCGAAGTATAGAACTGAATAAAAACTGTTTCCTTTTATGCAAAAGATTACTCCTTCCTCGAATAATATTAATTACGTAATATGATTTTAAATTAAAGCTATGGATTACCACAACACCTCGCCTGAACCTGAGAAGTTTAATTAAAGCTATATTTAAACTTTTGCAATTTGCAATTACCAAACTTTAAACTGAGAAATGCTAGATGATTTGGCATTGCTCGAAAACGACAAACACTGCATAACTTCGTTACACATCTGTGGTATGTGTGGATATTTATTTATTATTTAAATATTTATATCGTGTATAAAAAAGAATACTTGATTTTTTCCCTTTCTTTTCTAGATAATTGCGATAATCCAAGGGAACTCATGTTACTGACGCTGGACTAAGAATTGGATTTTTTTAATGATGAATTTTCTCTTTTTTTCATGCACCTGTTTTTTCTCGGGTTTTTTTCGCTCCCCTTCTTGTGTGGGCGTTTTCCCACATGGCGGTGTTTTCTCTGTAGACCTTCAGTTGAGGAGTTTTTCCCACAACCCAAATCTTTTACATTTAGTTCATATGTTCTAATATGTACTTAGAATTAGTATGAAACTATGTACGCTATTGTTTTTAGAAGTGTATACTATCTTGTTAGTTGTAAGTTAATTTTATATTTTGAATTAATTGTTTTAATATCATAAAATATTTGTACAGGTAGGGTGGTAGAGAGACCTTACCGGCCCAGCCCCGCCAAAAGCGTTAAATAAATAAATATGTATATATTTAAGAGCTAACGCTATAACGCTAAATATCTCAACTTAAATCCCAGAGGTGTAGGAAATTCCATCTTTGAGTTGTTTTCCCTAAAGACTTGTCCCCTTATGTTTGTCACCATCACTTGACGCCAGATGTAGTTACAGCTTGTGAGGTTTACACCACGTATACGAGTATTCCCCAAGCCCAAAACTCCAGCAGTTTGAGAAGCATTCCGCTCCGAACTCGCCCTGAATTTGCGCAAGACCTCGTCCACCCCAAACAACCAAGCATTCTAATCCGTAACAAGCTTTTGTTTATAACACCTCGTGTTAGGGATATTAAATACCACAATAAAAGCCACCTCACATCAAATACTTCTTCGAGAAAGGCCTACTTTTCATTGTTAAACCATTAACTCCGTTGGTAATAATACGACAATGATAATATAATTTACCTTACTAAGTTGAAGCGATTACTTTTAAGGAGGATCAATCTTTATTTGGTAATAAGCATTACGAATGTCAAACACAATATAAATACAAAGATGACCCTGCTAAGCACAGAATGATTTATGCGACAGATTAGTAATTCAGAGCAAAGGTATGGCTATTTTCTTATTTATTCCATGCTAGCTCGCAGTGGATAACATTTTCGTTGAAAATCACATATTTCAGGAATCATTTCCAGAGGTACCGTTGCAAATCCATTGAGGTGGGAGAAATGCCAGTATATCAGCGTACATTCTGAGCGGTAGGCCGCATTTCCAATTATGAATTCAGCTAAGTTTTTCGACTTGCTTACGGAAGAGGAAGACTCAACGCTTCGCTAACTCTTCATTTGCAGGTGTGGGTGCTCTAAATGCCACCGTCCTGTAATCATCTTCAACCGACATACATGGTCTTTTCCTCTCCCTGATGTAACTTTTACTAATTACATCTAGATTCTGTGAAGTCCGCTATCTATAGTTGACATAATGGAGATGAAACAAAAAAATGAGATAACTTTCCGGCGTTTGCTGAACGAGTCCATTGTCAGGAGAGGAAAAGATAGAAAATAAAAACAGCACACCCTCTGAAAATGGATTCACCATTTGCCATCGTTTGAAGGTATGGAAAACCTTTAATCAACGAACGTATCGCGTCGATTAACGGACGCAGATGCTAACATTTTCAGAAGCCATGGAAGCTCATCCATGCGTTAATTCAGTTTTTCGACGTTCCATTTTTTCCTTCAAAGTGAGTTTGAAAATGATTTTTAGATGGGCAGAGGTGAAGCTTTTTCACTTCTTTTCATGCATCGATTGCCGCAAAACGCTCTGATGCTCCTATAGCTTTTCTAAGAGAATGATCTGCTTCATAACTTTAGGATTATAAATATTCATCTTTATGATTCACTTTGCGTGTAAGCCTTTATAACTCCGCGCTATTTTGGCATAAATCTTATGAGCGCATACTATAAAAAATGGACGTTTTCTTGGAAAAAACGTGCATATATTTCCTATTGTTATTTCAAAAAGAAAAATACTGCTGTCTACGTTTCGTTTTATTTTAAATTGCCATTTTTTTGGCCATAGAATTTTTGTCTAATGCATAAACACTATACGGAAGTTACCTTAGACTTTATACTTTTCTTTATTCATTATTAACAAAGATTCATAATTGTGTTTGTGATTCCTTCACAATAAAGGGAGGCTAATAATTGACGATTCAAAGCTATTTTCACATAGTTTAGAGTGTAAATATTTTTTTCAGCATTGAATTTTGAAAAATGCCAAAAAGGTGTATTGTCTCACATCAGTTGAATTATTCTCTTTATTTCTTTACAGAAATGATCTTCAATTTTTACTACAAGTATCTTTAAAAGTTAAGCCCCGCTGTATTTTCCAAAAATATACTGAAAGTCTCATTGCTATTATATATTGAGTTTCCGAAACGGTTAATATCTAAAAAATACATATATTTATTCACACTTGTATATCTACAGTTCTTACGGCTGCTATCATTCTAATATGGATAAGGTAAATTTGGACAAACAATTTATGTGATTTCATGGTTAGTCTGAAAATGTTTGATCCAACAAACATGAACATGCATTTCTTCATTTTCTTGAAGATGAATGAATAGACAAAAATCGATTATGACAAACACGAATATGCGAAAAAAGAAGCCATTACAGCCCATACATGAACGGGAGTGATACAGGTCCCCTAATCCCCACCACGTGGGCAGTTCCCAAGATTAAAGGTCCTCTATATTTACCCATAGAGTGCCCACATATTACCATATTATATTTTCTGCAGTGGACCCCCCACATTTCCTGATCTGCTTCGCACGTGGGAGAGGAAAATACGTCGGTCGAAGGAAAGAGGGCACACGAAGAGAGGAAGTACTGAGGAAAGAGAGAGACGTGAGAGCATCAGAATTAGATGCAAAACGTATGCCTAATATTTACCATTTATAGCTTAGGGAGAAATTTAGGAAGAGAAAATAAAAGCGGAGGTGTTCAATCTTGGAAGGGCTTCCTCCTTCGGTGATATTTATGACGAAAGATTTTATTTCAATTCATGCGAGCGTTCTGAGGGATTGGAGAGTGAAAGCTGGGGACGAGGATAGAGAGAGGGAGTTTCAGCAGAAATAAGGACCAAATGGGAATATGCTACAAGGAAAGGATACGCTATACATTTAAGAAAAGTAATTTAAGAAAAATGTTCAGTTAAAAAGTCAAAAACTGGTTAATTAGTGCAGGATCAAAAAGAAATGTACAAATTTTCAATGAAAAAAAGAACTGATCAATTTGACTTTGTCTCTTTAGGGATTCACGAAGGAAAAAAAATCTTTTATTACAGCTTTATTAAAAGGATCAAACAACAAATTAAAAGTTAATCTTCCAGGTAAATGAAATTATTAATCATTTAACGTTTACATTTCTCGTCAACGTTCAAATTTTTAATTTGAAAAATATTTCATTGGCTCAAAATATTTTTCTTTTCTTCGTTACGCAAAGCCTTTTTCAACGCAGTTTATAATAGTATGTTTGATAAAAAGTTCGATTACGTAATTGGAAAACTATTCATTATGTTATAGTTGAAAATTCTAATGTAGTAATAGTCTTTGAAATACTCATTTTAGGGTGAAAGAATTTTAAGAGCGGAAAGTATGAACATGACTCTGACAGAAATTTACCGCAGAGTATTTGGTATTTGGATGGATTGGTATTTCTAGTCAAAATTTTTTTCTGTAATGTTTTATCAATAAAAGTACAAATACGCCTAACTAAATAACAGTAATTTCTCGTATTAAATCAAAAAAGCCTTAACGTTTTCTGAAAGGTCACAGTATATCTTCCTCTCCTTATGTGGGATGAATTTACGGAAACAATTTTCTTCGAGCCGTTTCAAAATGAACAACAGGATACCGGTTCTCCATTTCGGCTCCACTGGAATGAGCTTACGAAAACAATTTCCTTTAAGCTATTTTAAGGAACACTGCAGTATGCATGCTCCTTGCCTTTTCTATGCTTAATGGACTGAAAAAAATATTTCTCTTAAAACTATTAAAATAAATACAAGACGCGATGGCGTCACCAATTATACGAGGAAACTATTTCATTGATATGGGATACGGAAAAGTAATTAGAAATTTACAATTAAATATGAGTCACCTATAATAAACCCGTAAATGGATTCGTTGATGTAATTAGTATTTCTTTATAATATGCTCGAAGTAATTGTTCGTTAAATAACGCATTCTTAGTATTGCATATTCCTTTAAATACTATTTAAGTCATTTTGACAAATTAATCCTTCGTATTACTAATTAATAAATTTATATATGTAGTATTAAGAGCAAATTACCTAAAATAGTGAGGGATTTACTATTCTGTTCCTTTTATATCATAAGAATTCCAAATCATTGAACAGCTGATACCGAATTTAAATACGTCGATAGATTCATGAATTCAAGTTTTCATTCAATGACTAAAACTATTTTTAAATTAATCTGAGCTTCATTTGTAAATATTTAAGGTAATTTATTTAAATTGTTTCATTCTCAATCCAGAGCATTGAGGATTTACGGAATATATGATCTTTCTTTTGAATAAATCATAAATTCTGGCCTCTCTAATATGAATGCATAATTATCTAGCAATCTCCTAACATTTTCCTTTAATATATTATTTCTATCAGATTCAAAAATTTATTTTTCCATTCAATCTTGGATAGTTAGGCTTTACATTGAGATTTCATTAACTAAGTTTTCGTCTTTTCATAAATTTTAGCGCAAGAAACTCATATAATTTTCAATATATGTTTACTATTTTTGTCATACGTCTTTAATGAGAGTAAGGAAAATATTTGCTCGGAGCATGAAAAATAACTTTCATGACGTCGTTCAGTATATTCCACAGGCAGGACGACAAGCTCCTGATAAAAACACGCTAATTCTAAAGGGATTGAGTACCAAAATAATTTCATGAAAGAATTTTGAACGACTCACAGGGAAAATCGGGATTAAATTTTCGTGTAAATAGGATTAGAAAAAATTAAATCCGTTAACTTTTTTGCCAAATGATAATAAATAAACCATTTATTATGTCCGGTTTATTCTTTTGCTATCGGAAATATAAAGGCGGGATCGAAGGAAGAGCAATGAAAAAAATAACAAAATACGTAGCCATTATAGCAATTACCCGATTAGATTGCACAATGATAAAACGGACACAATATCACATTAGTGGAACTAGAGCTTATAAAATATCACCAAGCCCAAACTTCCAAATTCATTACAACCCATTAGACCTAAACGGAATGAAAACAGTTATTCGTTCTGTTAAATGGATCTCATTTATAATTCGTACATTCCATGCAAATGGAAGGAGTAAATCTATCTGTCTATTTCACTACAATTAGCAAGAGTGGCAATATTTACAGACGACCCTAACAAGCCCAGAGCGGCAGAGTGACACGCAATAAATTTGATCCTTTATCAAATTTTTCATCTAAAAGCGCAGTATCTTTTCATTGTTCTACCCTAAAAAGCGTGAAGGAAATAAAAAAGTGGTTATTTGTGAATTACATTCTTAATGAAGACAATTAAAATAATTATAGATATTTATACATGTATATGCTGCATGAAAAGACCGATGAATTCAAGATTGAGAAGGGAGTTCGACAAGGTGACGGTTTATCTCCCATCTTGTTCACAGCCGTTATAGAAGAATTTTTTAAAGCCCTTGATTGGGAAGAGAAGGGCTTAATATTCAATGGGGAGTACATCAGTCACCTCTGTTTTGCAGGTGATATAATTCTCTTTGTAGCTAACGCAGAAGATCTAACTTCAAGACTTGAAGAGCTAAGCACAGCGGGACAGAAGATAGGACTCGGGATAATCCTAACAAAAACAAAGGTAATGTATAATTCTTTTGCAGTGCGAGAGCCAGTCAAACTTCAAGAGAAACCTCTGGATGTTTGCTCAGAATACACATACCTAGGACGACTTGTAACAAAAGGAGAGAAAAACAGGATTTATGAAGTAAACAGAAGAATGAAACTTGGCTGGAGTATATTTGGCAGAAACTCATACATTCTGAAGTCAATAATGCCAATGATTTTGAAGAGGAAGTTCTTCAACCAATGCATTTTACCTGTCCTGGCCTATGGTAGTGAAACTTGGGTGTTAAATGCTGCAATAACCCAGAGACTTCAGACAACGCAAAAGAGCATGGAGCGCTGTATGCTGGGAATCACAAGAAGAGACAGGAAACGCAACACTTGGGTGAGAATGATGACTCGAGTTGCAGACATCATAGATAAGGTAAGATCACTAAAATGGAGGTGGGCCAGCGATGTTGCGAGAAGAAACGACAACCGTTGGACATCTGTAGTTCTCAACTGGATACCAAGATGTGAAGAGACCGAGAAGAAGACCTATAGACTGGTGGAATAGAGACATCATCAAGTACTTAGGTGTAACGTGGCAACGTGAATGTCATGATAGAGAAAATTGGAAAGTACTTGGGGAGGCCTACATCCGACGCCGGATTGAAAATGGCTGATGATGATGATGATGATATATATATATATATTATACATGTATACAATTATATCTATAAATGAATTTACCGGCCTTGGCGGTCGAATGGTTATCGCGTTAAGCGCTATCGCCCCAAACCCAAACCCGGGTTCGAATCTGATCGGGATTTTTCAGGTCAGGGAATGGTTGTGTGTGTCTGTCTTTCTCGTGCAGGGTTGGCGGCAGGCATCCGGCCTTAAAAGTCACTTCATCACCAAAAAAAACCTCATCCTCATATTCACCCAAACCATCATTCATCGGCCGACCCCATAAAATATGGGAAAATGGCTTAGAGGGTAAAAATATGTATAAATGTATATAGTATAGGATATACATAAAAAACATTGATTGAGAGGACTATCTGATGAGTAGAGGTTTCGGTAAAGGAATAAGGAAAGATTGATAAAATCCAAGGTGCCGATTTTTTTGTTGCATGAGTGTTAAACATGGACCTTAAGAAAGGAAGAAATCAAAATATTGGAGGCTCCGAGGTTTAGGTGTGGTGTAAAATAGGAATAGTAAGTTGGTTTGATAGAAAAACAAACATGGAAGCTCGATATGATTGGGAAAGAGAAAGTTTTAATAGAAGTAATCAATCGCTAAATGAATAAAAAATTTGTAAGTTAAACATTGAGAAGAGGACTACCTAAGAAACTAATTGAGGTTAGAATCTAAAGGAAAAGACTGAGGGGAAGACAAAGGTAAGATATGAAAGAAATGCTTCTGCAGAGGAAATATTAAGGCAAATGAACCTACCTAATATCGGAACACTCGTCCATGAATATGTAATTTAGAGGGCATATTTTCCTCGATTAATCGGAAATAGTGAAATGGACGTAATTATAAATAAATCAACAAGTTTTCCGTCCAAACAGCCCCGGTGGAAAATTAAAGGGGAACCTCGCCTCCAATGATATATTTTTCTTGTAAGTCGCCTTTTGGTTTGTGGCATGGTATTCATCAACCATATCGTTAAATTTCCTAGTCAATTCCGGTTTTGTTTATTTCAAATACAGCACCTGGATAATGAAGTTAGCACATAATGTGGATTATGTCTTCCGAGAAACTTTTATTCATTAATTTAGTGAAAATTAGGTTTTAATCTTTTTTCTTCAAACGATAATCACAAAACATATTGATAACGCTGATCGATTTCCCTTTTCAACTCACAACAAAATGTTTCGCCTTTCGCTCAACTTTTAGTACTTTAAGAGATAGATTTACCACGCATATGACGCACTCTTTATGTAGGATCTAATTAACCCAAAGTTTCAACTTTTTAAGAGCTTTTAATAGGTCCTAGAGAGAATTATCTTGACGAAGTAGAAGAGAAGAGAGAGTGGAAGAGACGAAGAGAAGACAAAGATAATCTCATAAATGCTTCACGAATGTAATATATCACTTGAAGACTTTATTCCATAAAGTTCACTCAAGAACTAAATACCGAGGATTAATCTGCAGTAAGCTCTCATTGCTGGGAGCCTCGTAATTACATGATTCTTTCCAAAATCTTAGATATCGTTAATATATCCTCTTTGCTTTCTATTTCCATGTAAATGATCGTGTCGTCCGCAAAAAAAAACCCTAAAACTTGAGAATGACAGACGTTTCAATAGCCCGATATCGGAGGAGAGAAATGCAAGAGCGTGAGATTGTGAGGGAATGGGGATGACGGTCTTGGGAGTGGAAAAGAGCGAGTCTTTTTTTGAGGGTTTTATAAGGACGCCGATTGTCCTTCCATCCATTGGACATGCGACCTTTTCCTACTCCTGACATTGAAAGGTGGCGTCAGTCGAAAACTCTATAAAGATCGCTTCCGATGGAGACACGGTTCGCAGGAGACAATGGAGATTCATTCCTCGAGGCGGACCAATTCCTTCCTCGTTTCCCGTTTGCTTTACTCATTTGGCTCGTTTTTCTCCTCCGCCCAAAGAATCCGAGATGGCCTTTACTCCATCAATATTTACCGCTTTCTTTTATTTTGCGCTATTTCTGGGTATCTTGGTGCTTTGACAGTAGTACAAGGTCGAGAGAGAATCTCCGTTTCGATTATATTTCTGAGAGGAAGGTAATCTCTATGATTCCTAGGAGTTTCGAGTATTCGCCCACTTATATTTTTCCTCATTCTTCATCTGAGTGTAACTGAGATCTCGTTTAATATTTTATTCGCTGGAAACAAATAGAAATAGGGATATTTCTGTTATGAACACCTAACTACAAAGCATCGTAAACAGCCACGATTTCTATTCCTTTTCACAGAATCTTCGATTGTAGCAATGCAAAGAATGCTTACGCAATCATGACAACAAGTCTATTAGAACATTTTTATTTCAACGAAACCAATTTAAACAAACCAATTTTCCCTATATTTCAATTATGGAGTTAGTATATAATTGAATTCGTGAGACATCTTTTCTAATACAGCGCAATGGTGGCTACACACCAACTCCATTATCACGAATCCTGGTATTCGGGACCTAACATGAAATTTAAAGATTTTTTAATCACGAATTTATCTGGATATTTCCGCTACAACATTCAAAATCATTACTTTGTGAAAAGGACTAAATCAAAGTATTTCATTTACATAATCTTACATTTTTTCGAGTTTACCGTAACCAAAGCCCGTAAAGTTGAAAATGTGTCACAGGATCACATTGCTTAAACTTAAATAATGAGAGACAGCGGAAAACAATATTATGACAAAGTGAATGTGTACACCGTAAAAGTGAAGTATAAACTACTCAAAGTTATGAAGCTATAATAAAGGCTGAATATTTCGTTGAAAACTTTTGCAAGATTATCGGACAGTAAAATAAATCCGTCGAAAATTTTAAATTGCTCAGGAAATGGATAAGTCGTCATGTGCTCGCTATAAAATAAAATTATTGGACAAAAATGCTTTAAATTTGAATAACTGTCCTGATTTACATACCTCTTTCAGAAGGTACCGATATTAATCAGTGAATTGTAATATCCCTTGTTTGTTGTCTTTATTTGATACTGATAACAACTTTAAATACTTTAACTCGAGGCAATATAGAATTCCAGACCTTGGCATTTATCCTACGAAGATCGGAATGGAATTTTATTATTGTAGCGAATTCCCTGCGACTCATTTTCATCCTAAATTCCTTTTCTTTTCTTCCACTTTTCCTTCGATACTCATAGTCATTTATGATGGATCTTGGGATAAGAAAATGGGAAAGAAAAGAAAACCTAAGAGACTTCTCCTGTCCCTTCCAAAACGGTTGTTTTTACTCCTCTCCCCACTCCTACTGTTGCACTACTGACGACGGAGCGTGTGTTACGTAAGAAGGAAATTTCGGTGGCCAACGCACCAACGCCCACAAGAGGAAATCTAGTCCTATCTTCCACTTCATACGTCTCTCCCCCCGATATTGCTACTTTAAGTGAAATGAGAGAGGATAGAGATATCTGAAGGAAAGAAAGTTCCCTCTTCTCCTTCTCTGAATGACACTCCTGGAAATCCTTTTCTCAGACCTTAAGTTTGCGTTCGCCGTCGATGGTTATCCTTTTGAGATTAGATCGGCATCATCCCTTCTCCATTTGATACCTTCGGATGTCTTCGGCCCAAGTCCCTTTTTCCCTTGAGTCCAGATTAGGCAAAAATGTGAGCGTATAATTGGTATGGCGCATCTGTTTTTTCTGCTATCCGACACTATGTAAGATTGGCTTGATATTTTCCGAGAAGGCCCTAGAGGATTCCATGGATTAGCCACTCACTGTACAAAGTCAGTACAACATATCGAAAAATAGCCAAGCGCCAGATATAAATTTTAAGGTTTTGCGGGAACAAGGCTCATTCTTACTTCTCACTACAAATTTTATCGTTTTTGATATATTAATAGCTAACAAACCATTAACAACGGAAAAATTTGAAAATGGATGAAAAATAATAGCTCGTCTTATATAGAGGAAAATATAACATTCATTAACTAAGTTCACCTGGATAGGACATCGTAAAAGAAAATTTTCAGTAAAAAACCCAAGATCTCTCATGATTTTTAGCCAAAATCTACAGTTGACGAACAGAATATAAATCTTTATTAGAATTATTATATTATATTATAAAACGTTGCTCAAGACTGAACTATGGGTATTTTTTAATTTAATTTTGCAAAATGAATAGGGACTGCTTAGGATTAAAATGAACTTTGTATGAATTTGTATGATAATATTTCTTTCGTCATGCATTGACAGTAATTGTAAATATCAGTATGTTTAATCGGAATAATAAATTTTAACTGAGTTAGTAGTAAGTTTATCTCATAATAGAAAGAATATACTTATTTTCTCAGTCTCTATCTTTACTAAAAAGTCTTCACTTCTTTCGCCGCCTTCTCAAACTTCTCACCGCAAGATTGATCCAATGTCCGTTAAAACCTTGTGATACGAAAGGTCCTTTTCATCGGCCTGATAGATAAAATCTCCCACCAAAGAGGTTTTTCTTTTATTTGCGCATTGGATCGCAACAGGAATTCAACGACTATTTCATCCGCAAATCGAATATACAAAAACTCCAGTGGAATGTTTTGCCGTCGTGGAAAGTCCTCGTAAACATAAACACCGCACACCTTTCTGATGATTACTGTAAAATATACCTTATAAATTATTTTGGTTTAAAATAAGATATTTGACATCGTATCACGAATTTTTTAATAAGTGGAAAGAAATTCTTGAGCTTTCTCGATGTACAGTCCTGGCCAAAATTAACGCAGCACCGGCCGTAAGGATCGCTAGGGAGGTGCTGCGTTAATTTTGGCCAGGAGTGTACATTCCCTATGATGGAAGATTGGAGGACCATCTGGAATTAAATATTTATATAATTAAAACTTTTTTAAAGAAAAATATATGCCGTATAGAATTAGTATACCATTAGCTCGAAACCAATATCGAGGAATTATATGATGGGAGAAAAATATTATAAAATTTTCTTCGTAAATAAAACAAAAAGGTTATCTGTGATGTCTTCCTGAAAAAAATTGTTGAATGAAGTAAATATTTCCGTAATGGTAAATTTCCATAAGAGCCATAAAATTAAAACTTGGAGGGAACACCATGTTTCACAATATACTACAAAAATTCAGAATAAATCGAAGTCCAAGGTAAATTAGGTTATTCTGAAATGACTAGCCGTTTTTCATATCCATGACCACAACATTAATAGAATAAAGTTGAAATAGTACACTACTGGAATCGTTTTATGTAACTATTTGTAGGAAGTAGATTAGAGCAAAACACAATAATGGCCATTGAAACTAAATCATCATAGATCATTTTATATGGCCAATTTTTATTTCCAATTACTGAAGTACTTAAATTTCTAATCAATGAAAATTAACAATTAGCTAACTAAAAATTTATTGCGGCAATACACTCCAATAAATAATGTGGAAAACTAACGTCACTGGTAAACAAGCGGTATGTAACACACCATATGTGATAGACAGGATGACTCCCTGGGCAAATGTTCTCCTTATCTCTTCCAACTCCATCAAGGTAACAAGCAGCTGTACCTAGAGGAAACGAATCAACGAATTGCTGGTGATTAGATAACATTTTTTCCTACCAAATCTTTACACAAGACTGGTGTAATTAATCGAACACATATGGAGTGGCATTCTTGTGAAATAGAAGGCATCCATTATAATTCTCTGAGGTATAGAGTGCACAACTGCGTGAGTCAGTTAATTGATACTGCCTGTTAAGTATTCAGCCAGAAGGCCGGTTGGCACATCACCCTCCTCTAACATTAATGACCAAGAGTTAGCTGTGAGGAATGAGGCTCACTAGGGAAGATGAGGAGTGAGGTAGTTTACTCTTGCTTTCCTCACCAAGCCAGAAGGCTTCATGTCTGCGTAAGAGAAGTCCAATGACTTCACAAGCGACACTTTTCTTAGCATTCCATAAGGAGAGATATTAATCATTGCCATTAATGAGCAGCACTCATACCTCATTAGCTTTCATGTCATCACAGCCATGAACAAGACATGAAAGGTACACATTTCTCTATCCTGTACCGAAAGACGAACGAAAAATATTACATTCATCAATACGTGGTAGCAGAAACTACAAAAATTACTTTTCTAAATTAATATAAAAAATTTCTAAAATAATAAACATACAATTTTGAATCATCATAATTAATATTCATAGAAAGAGAGGATCATGGGTAAAATCATATGAAGTCTTTACGCGGGATAATATTTGGCTTCAATTTCAATATGCAAATTGCAAATTTCAATTTAATTTTAGTTAAAGCAATTAATCGATGTTATATTAAACTAAATATATATATCACAAATTCTATTATGTGAATATAATAATTAAATTTCTTTTCTTTTGAATACTTTTTAAATGCTTTAATCACTCTTACAATCAGAATGATACAAAAATTCGGGTAGGTAAAAACCAACTTTACTCTACTTTATACGAGTATCAGCCACAGACATAAAATCTACAGAAACATTTAACGACTGTTATGAGAATACATGAATCAAATAGGGTCCACAAGAAAATTGAAAAGTTCTTACTAGCTCTACAAACTCATTTACCCAGTGAGTACATCCTAATTTAATTTTTCAAAAGAAATATAGCCAGCAAGCGACGAAAATGAACTATCAATTCAATCCTTAGGGGACTGTTCGACCCGTCTTGGATCGAATTGAGGATCTTTAAGTTCGTAAAAAGTAGTCTATTATCTGAGTGGTGTTAAAATTTAGCAATCACGACACTTAGAGATAGATACTTGGTGATTTAGTTAACTTTTAAGTTTGAAATTCATGTAAGCTTTTGCTATCGAAATGTATGTGAACACAGACGCACAAAGACACAACCACTCAATCTCATTTTCTATTCACAACATGCGAATTCTACCGCCAAAACTGGTGAAATTCAATTTAAATTGATTCAAAAATCTATAATAATAAAATGCATGGCTAACCCGTACCGTTGAGTTTTATAAACATCAATAATTTCGAATTTAAAGCTAAGGATATAAAAGGAATGCCTAAAAGTTAACTTACGCAATTTTTATTGAATATTTTTGATAACGAGAGGCTTGACAGAAAACTTCGGCAAATTCAACTTCCCAATTTGGGATTTTTGCCAAAAATGAGTGTTCCTCCTCAAAACTCTTTCCTTTTCATATCCAAGTTCTGATAAATATCTTGATATTGTATCCTCTCCCTAATCTTTACAAGCCAGCCTAATAATAACCCTTGGGGATAAGAGTGCGGTTAAGAAAGACTTGAACGTAGTCGTTAGTCTGTCTCTGCGACTTGTTTATAATAAAAAATAATGCTCAACATACAGAAGATTGTCTCCTCTTCAATAACAACAATATTTTTTACCATTATTTTTACATGAGCTTAGAGTCCCAATTTATATTTATAGGAGAGCTAATTAGCTTGGCTTTAACATGCGCTATGGTAGTCACGGGTTGTTCACAGCCATAATATTCTACACAATTTCGTATGTTTTGTCGGAATTCTTACAATTTTGAACTCAAAACAATACAACGCGGTTAAAATGAGAACATCGTTTCAATTTCCTATCTTTTGGTACATGCCTCGATTGCCTTGCAGCATAACATATCACTTTAGGAAGTGCGTGAAATAAATATATTTTTCAATGGATTTTTTAGAGAATTAAGCACATTGGATACTTAAATTATATAAATATATGAGTTCATGAACAACAATTTATTTAACACTTTTTATATTCAAGTCTCATTTATGTATCACCTAATTATTATTTATTCTCATTTCATTAATAAAAATACAGCCCTCACTTGAAAAATATTGGATACCCTAAGTAAAGAATTGGTAAATTAGTGTAATCATTTATATTTTCAGATAGCAACTCCCATTTTAATTCTGAAGGTCGAAGGTCGGTTTATCAAATTATATTTTATTGAATTTTTTTACCAATTTCCTCATCGTCGGATTTATAAAACATGTTTTTGTTGAACGACGAAGCCATAAATAATACAAAATTAAGCGTTGCGGTGACTCAGTGACAACTTTTGGATCCATTATGCACTCACTGTATTATATTCCAAAAACGTGACAAAAAATAATGATGTTGCGGTTATATAATAGGGGTTAAAAAAATAGTAATCCCTTGCCTGAATGCTATTCGATGCGTGGGATTGTTATGTTTTTTTCATTTTTATACATTTCACCTAGCTTGGCTGGAAATTTGGTGTTTATAAAACACAAATGAAAGTAATTCCTAAAAAAATAATGAATTTTTATATTAATATTATTATTAGCAACTCTCTCCTCAATTCAGAGTTCTAAATCACTCATATCAGATTTAATGGCTAACGGAGTGGTAAGCTACTGACGTTAATGAAACTTTGGAGATTAATACACCGGAGCGTTACAATTCTAAAATTAAAATGGCGACATAAACCCTCGCTCTAATTCCAAATTCCATTAGTCCGTCGACTTGAGCGATTTTTTTTTATTAGGGTGAAAGATAAAATAGATCCTCAATTTTCCGTTCCCTCATAACGAGGCACTAGCCATCGAAGATTGATAATTAGGAATTCGTTAATTACTACTGCAGTTAATGACATTTGTTGGAGAATTAATTCAAATTTGAGATTATTCGAGGCAAGAATTCCCATATGATACACTACGAAATGGAACTGAACACATCTGAAGAAATACTGAACTGAGTATTAAGTGTATAATGCAGTTATGATCTCAGCAAGGGAAATTAACTTATTCTGACTGAGTATACTCCTACATATTTAAATTGCCTGAGGAATTAAGGAGGGAAATTTGCTTAAGGTTAGCTCTCCTACTTTACATAAATTATATATAGATTACCGGCACACAAGAGAACTAATTCACTCAATAAAAATTAAACTCGACGGTTTATACGAAATTTCGTGAATAGATTTAAAAAACGCAAAAGAGTGAGTGATTTTCATTTAATATTTAAATCGGATAAATGATTGCTACTATTGCTCTTTTTTGTTTTTCATTTCTCATTATTATTTAATTAGTAACTTTTATTGCACAAGAATATTTTCTCTGATGAAAACTCATTAAATTTTTCTTTAAATGAAAGTACCATTTCAATATTCTCTTAAAAATTTATCTTCCCCTTTATAAAAAAGAATTAACTTTAAACAGTATATTTGCTATGAAGCCGGATAAATGCTTTGCAATAGAAGATTGTAATTGATATTATGACAGTAATTTATATTTATTTCAATATCTTTTAAGTTAGCTAGTTTTCAAAAGTTAGTCCGTTTTGTAACCGAATAGAATCGAATTTAGATTTACTTTTTTAACTTAAGATTTTAAATTCATTTCCTGAGCCCAAAAAATCATCTCTATCAATTGATCTTTACTATGAAGTTAGTTAATAGCCTTACAGAAGAAGATATTACTGTTAATATATTGAAACTTCAAAATCTTATAAGTTTCCAACTTTTTTAATAGATATTCGTTGCTGAAACCGAGTAGAGTATAATTTAAATGTAATTTTTTCACTCTAGACTTTGAATTCATTCCCTCTTCATTTTTTCTGGGATTACAACGTTTTCTATTTTTGTTTTCTGGAAGTTAAAACTCCGCTAACTCGACTATTAATTTTATCCGGTGGAAATCCGATATTTGTTACTCAACATGTGAAAGCGAGAGAGCTCCGAAATACGTCCTGCAGAAATCACGCATTAAAGTTACAAAGCAGAACTTCTCTCGGATTGAAGCTAATCCACGATACTTGACGTATCTGAAACACCCCCTATCGCGATAATCCCTTTCCACAGAAAGCTTTGCGCGCGTTCCCTCTTCTCCTGACGCAGCCAGAAGATGAGTCACAAATCCAACTCCCACGCCGGGAAATTAGCACTCGATCCTTCCACGAAAAGATGGTCTTTGCGCCGAAAAATGCCGTCTTCGCATCCCTCACAAGCCGCGGAATGCTAATCACCTTCCATTACGATTCCGTAAATTCCGACTCGATAGAGCGAAAGGTAAATAAACCGTAATGGAGCAATAACGAGGCTTAATAGCCGGCGTGGCGTGATCATCTATACGCACCTCCGTGACGCTTTCCCGGCACGCATATTCCCCGAAATAACTCCATTCCGAGAATGCCGAATCGCGACATTTTTCCCCATCCTTCACGCGAATCTAATCACGATGTAAAATCTCTCCCCTCGTGTCCCCATCCCTCTCATTACTCCACCCACACTCACGGGGATGTTATGGGGTAAACGAGGGGGTGGAGAGGGGACAGTAGGGAGGGAGTCCTCGGCGGAGGAGGGTTGGCCCTTAAAAGGGGCCGACACCGTGGGCGAGAACCTTAGAACGCAAGGAAAGCATCGAGACTGCCTGTATCCCCCGCGATATCGCACGGAGTCTGCGTCGATCTCTACCCCTCTCTCCCTGCATCTGCGATCGTGCGGCAGCTGAAAGGGACATAGTTGATCGCACAGCGGTGCCACTTATTTATCCATCGCCTCTCTTTCTATTGCGTGGGCTGGAGGTATAAAAGTCGGGGAAAAGAGTGAGGGATAAGAGTGGAGAAAAGTAGGGTTTGTTTTTTCTTCCCTGGAAAGCAGAGATTTTTTCCGCGAAGAAAGAAGAGCGGTGTTATCCTGCGGCTTAGGCGTCCACGCATTGCATATTTGTTGTTTGGGTGGAGAGGTGTTCAGGATAGCACGGTGATTCGGCTGTTACTTGTCTGAAATACTGAGGTAAGACAAAGGCTCTTTTTCTCTATTTTTAACTTTCTTTCGCTTTTATTATATAAGCTACTCTTAATTAACGGAAGTGAGTACTATTATTTTTCTAAATCCGACTCAGATGAATGAAATTTCCCCGAGTGTACCTATATGAAATTAAATTAATTTTTAAGTATTGAAAAGTTTATGAAATCTAATTAAATACTTTTTCAGTTTACCGTTTGGTTTTTACAATCAAATATCATATTATTTTATAGAATCATTTTGTACTAATTAAATAGTATGGTAATTGTGTCGTAGGGTAATTTCGATTCCTCGATTAATTTACGGGAAATTTTGATCAACACCTGTCACAGGTTGAAAGATACGACATGAATTACGAAACGTTTCAGAATGTTAATAACCATAAATTAATGCTTAAAATGTTTATGGCTCCTAGTAGATGTGAAAATGAAGAGCAAGAACTTAATATTCTTAATTATAAAAACTTTTACAATTGCTCACTTTCTGGTTCCTTAATTAGTACGGTGTAATTAATAAAGTTAGCAAGTTTTGCACCAAGAGATAACATCATTAATATACGTTAGATTGTTTAGATTATTTCACAGATCCCACGAATATTACGTTATTAACGATAGATAAACGTATGAAGGTAAATTATTTTTAAAATATCGACCAATTAGCATAAATACTCTGTAAGGTAGTGAAAAAAAATATTGCTAGCTATTTAAAATGTACTTTTAAGGAGAAGAGGAGCTTAACGACAACCAACGAAGGAAAGGATAGGAAAGCGCAAAACATAGGAGATAAGGTGACTTTTTAGGGACGTAAGAAAGGCGTTCTACGTGGTAGACAATTTTGCATTGATACGAAAAATGTGCATGAAATCAAATAGAATAAATCCATAGGATACTAAAATTTAAGGAGAATTGTCCATACCATTACTTTTTTTTAATTGTTCCATTTTTTTCATGAGAAAATAAAGAGTATAGAGGTAACAAGAAATAATTTATCAAACTCATTATAGGTAACTGCAGGGATGATACAAAGTAGTGTCCTAGGGTATTTGTAACTTTTATTGTTTATTAACGATACGAAGAATATGATAAAACCTCGAATCCGGTTCTTTACGGATAACTCCATCATATACAGGGCAATGAAAGCGAAGGATATTTATAGAAATTTGAAATTCGATACTGATCCATTGATTAATCGTATCTTCTCGGAATCTAGATGTTTATCTACAAAATGTAAAGTTGTCAGCTTTCATAAAAGTAAAATGAAAGTTCTGTACAAAATTTTCTGAGGTGTATTGATGAAGTAACATAAAGTGAAAACTTTTGTTTGTATCTACAACAAATTAAATTGGGACGTTTCGATAGAGAATTACAATACAAGTAAGTAAGACTTCAACTATAATCCGCAATCTTTAAAGATCTAACAAGAGTGTAAATGATACGATTATATTTTGCAATCTGAGGCTCTTTTAGAATATATTTTTTACGGATCCCTCTTCATACAAGGAAAATGGGAATCAGAGAGGATAAAAGAAAGGGAAGTTATGGTTGTGTAAAGTCGATATGTGAAACGCTGCTGAATAACTCAGGTGAAGAGTATTATGCTGGGATAGTGTGTAAGCCAGCTGTGAAAATAAATAAATTATCAATACTATTGTAGACGTAGGCGGAAATTCTAGCGTTTAAGGAAATACGTTTTAGAAATAAGAATGCCGTTTACGTGGGTAGGCACGATCTTAACCACAAAATAAGTTCTTCAACTTAACTCAAATATTAAAATATACATTTAAAACAGTATTCTTTATATTTATATGAAAAATATTCGGTAGAAGAATGTAGAAGTGAAGAATAGGTGATATACCGATACGTCTACAACAGACGTGGAGACTCATCAGAAACTTCGGAAAAAATTAAAGGATTAATAAAAATGTATTATTACATGTATATTAACTCGAATATTACTAATTATGAAATATTTTTGAAAAATTATTATGTATAATCAAACTTTGAATCTTTAAAAAACGTCAAATTTTTAATAATGACAATAAATGAAAAATAATATGAGAATCTTAGAAGAAAGAAATATTTCAATTTTGCTGTTTCTATTTCAACGTGTACACGACGGAAAATCGGCGGATATTTGTGTCTAGATGTGCTAAACGCCTCGAGTCTAAAAATATAAACGAGCTTACAGAAATTGATCCTTTCTCCTCGATCAGCTTCACGCAACATGTTAGGTAACGCCCATAAATATACGTTCAGTTTGGAAAAGTGAGAAAAGCGGGTTTTTACATTTTTACGAAAAGTTTCGTGTACTTCCTGATCGGGTCTCCTAATTTCTCTTACACCAGAAACTGTAAATGATTAAATTACTCCATTACCTTATGGTTTTCTTCTCTTAATGTTAATATTATTATATTCGACCAAAATTATCCGAGATGAACATATTACATTTTGTCAATCCTGAATGCCATTAAAGAATAGTAATCATATATTTACTCACGGACCACTATAGATCGGGTAAGACTGCAGTAAGATCAAGGCCTGTTAAACGACAGGAATAACATTAAAGAACGACTATTTCAATGCCAATAATGAGTTCAGATTTCTCTCAAACTTTAAGAATACTTCAATTAATGTTAATGTTGTAATCAGTCTTTGAGGGTTATATTTTTGTTTCCAGAAAAGAGGGAATGTACCCTTACAACATGATCAGTTTGCACATATTTTACTATTGCTGTTTATGTGAATGACCCCGTAAAACATTAACGTATGATTTCCCGCAGTGTAAGCAGATAAACAGAAATGTATGCATCTCCTTTTGATGTTGACAAGTATCAGCAGCTTATATACTTCTCGAGTCTTTATTATTCTTCAATTTCTCCCATAAAAGTGAATCTAATCAGTGAAACCATTTATGATTTCTCCAAAACTGCGGAAAAAATCTATTAACCCCGAATGGATAGATAGTTCTTATAAATAGTTCTTATAGTCAAAATCAGCAATAATTAATCGTTTTCTTCGATCGAATATGTAGACGAACAGGGGTGGCTATTTTCTCATCGCCGTAATTAAATTCAAATAAAATTGTGATCTTTATAAAGTTTGGCAAAAAACAATTCCTAAATTCTGAATTGGATCTCTATTTTTTCCTCTTCCTTTCTCCATCTATCTGTTTATCACAGTCCATTCTGGAGCAATTTTTCATGGCTAGGGGAAAATTATCATTGTCATTTTATAAATTAAAACTGACCAGCTACAAGATGTTATATCTGTAAATTAAAATAAAAGTATGAGCTACACAAACTGTAATAAGATGATATCATACTGTGTACGGGAGAAATTTCTCCCAATTACTAACCCCATGTCAAAAGGTATGTAAAAATTGTGTTTGATTTCTACTAAGTAGAAAATGTAGCAAAGAATTTCATATTGATCTAAAATTTTGGCTGAAATTTGACTACACGTGGAATTTTGGCTAAAATTCCACGTGTAATTCTATATTTTTCATAATGTGAGGTTTACATTCATTAATCATGAACTCAAAGAAAAAAGGCATCCCAAAGGAAATTCTTTTATTCGGATTTCCTTTGGATGGATGGGTGAATTTCCTTTGAGCGTACATAATTTTAAAGCCATGTCATATTATAAAATCCAGAGAGGAAGTTTTTTGGATATCCATTACATTCAAGATAAAGAGACGCAGAATAGAACTTTTCTCACAGTTTCCTCAACAATCTCTTAATCCTTTGCCCCTCTCCTCTCCTCGCACTACATAAATATGCTTTGGTAATTTTATTTTCTCCTGTTGATGGCGATTATTTGCTGAAACAGTTCGTGTCTCAATAAAACAGAGGAAATATTGCTTCACTTTTCGTTTCGTGCCTCTTTTATATTTTTTGAAGTATTAACTGCGCGTTTAATTGTGTTAGACATATTATATTAATTTTGGATGCAAAGTCTTATACAGCTTTTGAGACATTTTGCTATAGCTGCATCAGCAACTATCCTTCTTGCTCCTTATCGAATTATATCTAAATAAACTTCAGGTATGGTGAACTTGTAGTGCTATTAACATTTTTCTTCTAAACGGTATATGAATAGCAATTGTAGCTACCAATATTTCATTCAGTGCGACATTCAAATTTTGGAGATACTCTGTATGTGTTGAAAAATCTTATTCGGTAATTTATTGCGAAATTAAATTACTTATTAATAAGTTCATTGATGAACTAAAATTACAAAATGTGCCTTGCCGTGATAAAATTAGAGGTGAAATTCAAAGTGATATTGAGGTTAAATCTCTTCTGGGAGCATTAAATAGAAAGTCGTAAATGACAAATAATTAATGTCGGGGATCACCGAAGGAGAGGAAAAGTGGAGAGAGTAGGCGAAATTTGTTGCAGAAGTTTTCTAACAGTGATAGAATTGAGGAAGTAACTGCTGTTATGATTCCCGTCATCAACAGTGGCACAAGAGTTAACCACAAGTAGAAAGTTACTTTCGGTTCCTTTTTCCGTACGATATGTGAGAATAAAATGACGTGACTGTTTGGGAGCCCCTGCGATGATGACCGGTTGACGGCTAACGGGGAGTTTCCAATTATGTGAATGAATTAATTGCTGCCATAGGATAAAACGCGAATTTTGTGTTCGGATTTTTTAAAGCATAAATTAATAACGATTATGAATTAATATGGTAGAAAATGCAACACATTTATAACAGAAATAATTGTTAAGAAAATGTGTTTTTGATATTAAATAAATGACGATTTTTTTACTCACAAATGATTTCATGACTAAACTTCCGCAAAATATTCACGCTAATAAAAAGCCTATCAAGAACCCTGAAAAATCTTGTCCGATAAGTACAAGACAAGCAAGGTATGTGATGATTAATGTTTAAGGATATTTAAAATTCATACTGACATAGCTAATTCGCTACGGTGTTTCTTATATATAACTCATATATGTACTGCATATTTATACTTTTTATTTATTTATTTTCCATCATTTTTATTTATACATGCTTATTTTATATTTATTTGGGGTTTTGTATAAATGCATAATAATATTTTCATTTTTAATTAACTGTTATGTAATTAAACGACACCACAAGACTAACTGCGGCGGTTTTGTACAATAAATAATTTCGGATAAGTACTCTGTTGGCTCAGCTAGTATTTCTATAAATATTTATTATAGCTATAATTATTTGTAGGATCTCATATAATTTTATTGTAGATCCGTTTCTGGAGTTCAAATAATAAACTTTTAATCGAAAATAGACTAATTTTAAGAGTATCGTAACAGGAACGATAAACGATTTAACTTCAATTGAAATCTGAGAATTCGAAATCCAATCCCCACCGAGCAATCATCTGAAAATAAGCTGTAACCTTGCAGATACTATAGAATAACCAGTTAAGAAGCATAAAAATCTCATATAATATTGCTTTTTGTTTTCACTAATAAATAAATACTTAAAGTTAGACTTAATTAAAATAATTCGAATATTTGATACCTCAGAGAAAATAATCAACTTAGTCGAAAAATCGGTTTCCCAAGCATTAAAATAAATTCACTGAGCCAATTGCAGGCGGTCCTGATCATTTGATGGTCTTTCAGTAGTTTTTTTGATTGTCATTTCAGTTTCAATCCTTAAGAATGAGTTTCAATTCGTTTGAATGTTTTCACTTTATCGTATTTTCCATGTTGAAGACCTTCCTCAGACTTGCAAGAAATGTTTTTTTCTATATTTTGGACTTTTCAATAAACGTTCGTGTAGTTTTTTTCGTGTGGTTTTCAAAATTTTCTCGGGCAAATTAAAACTAGAAGGCGCAAGCGCATCCCGATTTGCTTAAAGAGCGCTTTTAATTACATTATGTATACCCTATTAGCTAAATACTCGGATTTGCTCAGTATTTTTCAATCAATTTTTTCTAATGTAAAGGATGATAGGAAAATAGTACATCAATAGAAACTTCTACTTCGGCACCAAGAAATTATATAGTGCTCAATTTTGTATTTGAGATGACCTGGAACATGAAAAATTATATGATTCCATGAAGTATTCCCAAGGAGAGAAGAAATGCTACATTTTACTAATTCTTTTTATCGGCAGTTTTGTTCGTATGCTTAGCATTATCACAAAAATAAATATTTAACTTCTTGTCTTAGAGACAATCTTGCAAATAATTCGTTGTTTTGGTAACGGAGAAGCTCTGTCGTACTCTAAAAAGATAAGAATGTTTGAAGGTTAAAATGCTTAACTCTTATCTTATCACTGTTTCGTTAAAGTTAATCTCATTTTCCTGCTTCCACTTAATCTCCTGTTAAACACTAACCAATTTATATGTTAAATAGTTTAACTCTTTGTGATCCGAGTAGTAATATTGTTAAAAGTACTACTAGGACAGCTTAGGTCATTTCGCAAATGGGCTCCCACCAGGAATCGAATCCGGGACCTTTTCCACTAAATTCAAAAGCCACTTGGCTATCTAGGAGCCCTTCTTGGAATCTTTTGCGTCCAAATATAACAAAAATTACTTTTAATTCACACTATAGCAACGTAGAACATTTGAAATAGTAATAATATTATTCTGAAATTGTAAATACGGTTTCTGCTTTCAGAAAGGAAATGAAAATTCGCTGACTGGTTTCCTTTTGAACCATATCACGATTCGTATTTGCAGAGAATGTACTATTAAAATGAGCTGGGCTCTTCGCAGAAAGGTCAAAAAAACATTTGATATCCAGGGAAATTTCTATTCCCCACAAGTCCCCTTTACATGAAAATGGAACAGTTCTGAGGGTGAAATCATTTTTTTCGTCTCATTTATGAGGAAAACCGATGATGCATACAAATCTCTTTTCATCTCATCCGGCCTTATGAGGTTCAAATTTCTTCTTGAGATGTTCACACCGCAAATGGAGCATCTGGTTATCTCCAACCACAAGCGACGTTATAGTACTATCAGTTCCATAAATGACGCAGAGAATCAAGGTAACTTTCTAGCTATAATGAGGGTTTTGAGAATGTGATTCCGAAAGGAACCTCTTCAATATTACTCTAGCTTGAATGAGCTTGAAATAATCACCGGGATTTAGGACGATCATTATGTATTCTTCGAAAAGAAAACGGTTGAAATGAGGAAAGCGATAATCTTCATCTTAAAGTCCACAGTTAGCAAAAACCCTTTTCCACGTTGGGAATCCTTTAAAGTTAAACTTAAAATCAGTAACTTGAGGGTAGCTATGATAGAAACAACATTTAAGGGTCATTTTCATCACATATCATTCTCTAATGCGTATTTTTTTAATTCGATCATAAATGCAGACTCGTTAATATCAATGCACGGAAGGATAGATAACGACTGCCTTAAATTATAAAGATAAATGGAACATTAAACGATTCTCTTATTTTTACTCTCTGATGTTCAAATATTGGAGATTTCAAACGCAAATTGATATTAAATTTCATCAATTTACCACGTAAACTACTCAATTAAATCTTTCCATGGGCTACTAAATAATAATATCGAAATTACTCAATATCTAATCATCAAAAACAAATGAAACTTTAATGGACGAAAGACTTAATGATTCATTACATTTGACATTTGATAATCACTGAATTGATAACGAAAATTGATGATGGAGTTAAAGCAACTATTTTTTATTTTTATAGTATAATCGGATTTTAGCAGAAACGTATGTTTTATTGATAGTCTGAATACTTGATACTTGAGAGAGATTGAAATCAATGTGTATAAACGCATACACAAGTGTGTTACGCATACATTCAAACGCAGGACTATGCCGATGGGCGAAAAGCACAAACTACCTCCTAAGCAAGTGCAACTTAAAGGCCGCACAAATATTAAAATTGAAGAATTCATTGTTTAATCTTTGCTGCTTCACTTCGACAAAATGTTAAATTGGAAAAAGAAGAAGATTGTTATTTATTATACTTTTCTAACATATTCGATTAAATCCAAGTAAAATGGCATCGAAACAAAGTGTACGGTGTATCATTTCTAGCCTAAATTCCTCGCAGTTCCTCATTACATGTACAGGCATAATAATAAATCGTCTTTATTTGGGCGAGATTGAGACTTGCATAATATGTATAGGCATAACGGATATGTGTGATAATGTATAAGTATGGTGTAATGGATTGGAAGAAAAACTCTCAGTTATAAAAGTCAGAAAACGATAGGAAAATCATATCCTTAGTTCACATTGTGAGTGTTCAACTTCCGAATTGAATTCTCCCAGCCGAACCGACCTTATACAAATCTAAAATAGCATCTCGGATGAAATTTTCCGCAAACTAAACAAGAGGCGAGGATAGTAAGCCTAAAAACGATTGAGACTTAGTGAAAAGGAAATCTCGCTCATGTAACCAAGAGTAAACAAAATCCGGAAGACTGTGTCAAGTTGACATACCCTGGTTGGCTCACCAGTCCTAAATTACTCACGTACACAGAATAAACCCCGGTTTGCTTTGTGGATTTAGGGCATTTCCTCCGGCCTTTTAAAGGTTGATAACAGACTGCCCAACCACTCTTCCATGGATGTTTTACTCTCACTGACCTTGTTTGACGTGCGACGGCAACAAACAATGGGATGGCATTTGGAATTCGGTTACGCCCTTCCCACAAAGCTGAGTTTGACGCTGGGCTATCGAAACCGCAAACATAAACGAGATGAGAAGCAGATCGGTTGAGGGTTTTGAGGTCGCTTGCTCTCGCGGGACGAAATTAATTTTCCATCAGAACTTGGGAGATTTCTTAGGTTTTAATACTCTTCGTATTTATCAGAATATTTATATGATCGTAAGCAGAAAAGCGTTAAGGTGGGCTCAAAATGCTACCTATATATTTCATAGAAGTTAATATAGAATACATTTTTGCGGGTAATTTGGTAATATAAACTTTATTAATTTAAATATTACCTAACATTTCTCATTTGAGTCTCTCTGTGAATACATTAATTTTAATAGTATGAAGAAATTGAGAAAGATCAATAAAAAACATAACTATAGGAAATATTATAGACCGGCTATGAAAAGGAATGGTTTCGGAGGAAGGGTAAAAATACCCGTACATATATAGTTTAATCCCTATAAGAGAGATGTTCAGCTATATTATTAGTATTATTAGAAATGAGTATTTATCAATTTGCTTTAGGGGAACCATATCCCGGATCACTCTCAGCCTCATCGTCCCGTCATGAAAATCTCTTTTATTCGAACAGTAACAGTGCAATATTGTGAATTTGAAATATATTACTGAAACTGAGAAAGGATTGCACACGAAAATATACATTATAAAGTAAAAACATTTCTACTGCACCATAAAAATCATTTGACGATTATTTTATTATTTACGTTGATTCTTGAGAAATAATTTAGCAAAAGAACTTGTTAATCGATATAAATATATAATGAAGATATTTTCTAAAAATGAAATATTTTATTAGTGTCTTGACGAACTCTGAATGTAGGTATATATTTTCAAAACAAGTTATTCATGTATAAACCAGCTCCAATTTTTTCAAAAGTATATACCAGTAAAAGTCTCTCAATGGTTTATTTCTTGCGACACGATTTAGCTTTAATGTTTTCAAGAGGGGACCACCCTGTGCGCTGTAATTTTCCGCTGCAGTTTTTGGAGAGGAAGTGCGGTTTGCGTTTACCGCGATAGCGTGCAATTCGCTTTCACCGTTGAGAATTTTTATCTCATTATTCAACAAAAGTCCACTCTTCTGAAACAGCTCTGACAGTTCAGTTCGGGTGAGTAAGCATTAAATTATTATTTTCCAGCGCTGTTTCCCTCTCTCAGATGCTTTTCGATGGAATGAAATTTGACGAGCATCAAAGTAAATTACGGAATCATACGAGATTTATTATCATGAGTAAAATATATTCCAAGCCGCTGATCAAATTAATAAATGATAGCTATTCGAAATCAACTTAAATTATCGCTCTCACTTATAAAAGTACTGTGTTAAATTCCGCACATACATAAAATGTAATCGATTACATTGCACATCTTCGCTAACATACGTGTGTGTGTCGGAATTAAGATTGCGATTACTTGCGAAAGTATGCTGGGTTTACTAAACATTACGATCCTTAATTAAAGTTGGTTAAAATCTCCACATATTATATAATTTATTAAACATAGGCAGAAAATAAGCTGGTTTCCTATATTACATTAAATCATCAGATGAGTCGGTACAGATTGGTTCGACTTCGGTGACTGGGAATCCCTGATTCGTAGATACTGATTATATTGCATTAGAAATCGGAATTGACATTAAACATGTTAATCAATCTGACTGTTTCTTTTTAGAAAATTTTAGATAAACATCAATATTTCATACACACGTATAATTCCTATCACAGAAATGGTGAAATTTTCACTAACGACTTCAAAAGCAATTTGGTCATAACATGGGGAGTAAAAGCACGTTTTCAGCTTCTTTACGAGATACATATTTGTAAATTAAATTAAGAAGGACAGGTTGGATTGAAAATGTTTGGTGTGTTGAATATTATTATAATTTATATGAGAGAAAAGGATATATATGAGGGAAAGACATGTTGAATGGACAAATTTAGCAATTGAGCACATCAGATTCACAATTAGAGCATTCTAAATTTTTCCAGTATTCTCGATCGTCTCATTTCGCCTTTTATGATATTTATATATAATAGATATCACGTTTATCTTAAGATGCTGTTTTAACAATTTTTGAGTGCCCAATTAAAATTTCGCATTTTCCATACCATTAAAATCAAAAACGTAAGAAATTAAAATGATATGAAAAACATGTTTTCCGTATAAATATCTCGAGAGAGAACTTCTCACCAAACTGAAAATATTTCAAACAAAAATATTTGCAATATGAATCTGAAACGTCACGAGATAATCCGCGTGAGAATCAACAAACTACAGAGTTACAGAGAATGTTTGTATGCAATACACAGCCCTTGACCTTTTGAAATATTCACTTATTTATTCGTATTTTCAAAATAAGCTTTTCTTTTCTCTTGATACATGTACATACTTAAGTTTTGCTTACGCTCAGGGTTTTATTCTCTCGACATTTATATGAAGGTACGTATCTCTTATTCATTCCTCGATTGGTGACCTTTGACATTCTTTTATATTTAAGCTCGTTCCGTTCCTGGAAACAAAATACTTTTTGTAATAAAAAAATACATTACTCGCAACGTTATTGTATTATCAGGTCATATTTACGCCTTGTGGTCACGGTTTGCGGCCTATTGAGAAAATCATTAATTACTCTTGATAAAGATTTCGTGTTATAAATAAAATGTAATACTTTTTACAATAATTAGGAATAAATACAGAAATTTTATTAGGTATAAATTTAAAAACCGATAATTAATGGAACAGTTGGAGTGTATATTACTATGCACAAGGTCATAAAGTATGAAAATAATTTATCACAGACTTGATTGAATACGAGAAAAATGAGGAATTAATACATACATAGACTAAAAAGATTCATAAAACTTATTAATATATGGTATTATACAGGAAAAATATAATGAGAAGTGATAATCAACATATCAGGAGGTATTTTCTCACAAAACAAAATTTTCACTGAACTGAAATTTAGAAAAAGAAAATCGAACTATTACCTAAACATTATATAGAAAAGAACAGCTTTTTTTAGGTATAAAACATGTAAATATATGGTAATGTTGACGAATTTCTTACAGTTTTTCATCTTTATTTTGTATAAGGCGAATCTTTTTCCCAAATGGTAAAAAGGTATTTTATAAACGTACGTAATTTGTACTCAATCTCATAAGAGGAAAGCAGAATGATGTTGCCTCTCGTGCTTTACGAAACTGTGAAATCGGAACCGTTCCGTATCTTTACAATTTTCTGTATTTTTCCTACCTTTATCTTCGCATTTAATAGAAAATAATTTTATGCCATGCAAGTCTCGGAACAATCAATACGTCGATCATAAGCATTTATGTAACTTCTGTAAGAATTAATGAGTCAAACTAGTGAAACTGACTCAGGAAACAATGCCTTTTTTAATCTCTGGATAAGATTTTTATCCAAAAAGTTTAGAAATGTATCGCGATTGGACCATGATGGACAACTCATTCATAAATCTATATCGTAATTATTTTGATCTAATCGTTGTTAATCTCTAAAGAAAATGAGTAGATATTGTCCTTCTCAACCAGAGTATGATGACAGTAAATCTATGGCCTTTTTCTTGCACTAGCCGAAAAGATATTTTTCGCTATCGGATTATGCCATTGCGATTGATTCATATTCTATTCTTTCGTTTTGGATCGAACCTCCGTCATGAAATGCTCAATGCGAGCATATATATTATTTTAACCTTTAAATTTTTCATTTTTCCTTTCATACATCCATTTTCATATCACAAGAATACTCCAGGTTTGCGTCATCAACAAGAGTCCCTCAGAAAGTTTTAATCTCCTTCCCATTCACAGCAAAATACAAATTAATTTCGACACGAAGCCGAAATCACGCGCTGACATTAATTCAGATTCCCAACGCGGTCGTGACATTTCTTATCTTTACACATCATCTTAAGATATAAAGTCCTTCTATTCCATTAAACTCGCAACATTCTCTCGAAGAGAATGAATGAATAAAAATTTCCGTTCCACCGGAGGGCTTTCGAAAAGGAGACGATTAGGTAACTCGGCCGTCCCAGAGCTCGAGTTAAATACGAAAATAGCGCCAATAAACAGCGGGAGAGTGAAACGAAACTTGCGCCTCGCGTGACAGACCCGCGAACGTAAATATGTTCTTAAAGAAAAAGAGAGAATGAAAAGCCGCGCCTTCTTAAAATACCTCGAGGCGGGATTTTGACTCTTTGCGTCCCGAGACAAACGAAGGTGAAATCGCGAAAGGGAAAATGCCTGCGCGTTTCCACGATTCCTTTGTCGCCTTCCATCCTCGGAAATTATGCCCACACGTCAGCCATATCATTTCTGTGAACGAGAGGACAAATAGGACGAGGGGAGCATTGGGTGGACATTTGACATTCGGGCCGCGGAGGAAAAAAAAACACCGGGCATTTTTTTCCTCTCCCACGAACGCCCACGCACTGCTCCCCGCCTTCTCTAAATAAACCTCTTTCACGCCCTTCCTTCACCCCTGTCGCTCTGAAAGCCATTTCTCACAATATTCCATCTCTCTCTAGCATAAGGCAAATTGCTTCCCTCCTTTACTCTCCGGACACATATTGGAGCGGGAAAAGACACTCTTTATGTGGAAGGAATTGGATGTATTTTACCTACGGGGTTATTTGCCAGTCGTGAGAGGAGGGTCTTTTCAATAAAGTCAATTTGGGGATGGAAGTGGATTTCCCGATTTCACGGGTTGCCAATAGGAGGCCGCCGAAGTTGAGTTCGGGTTCGGAATGTGAAAGATCGCCTTTGTTCGAAGAGACTCTTCCTCCCGCGATTCATAAAAATTGATACGTCACATCCAATGCATTAGAGTCGATTTTCGAAGTCATTTTGCTCATCTGAATGGAACAGGTGGAAGACCATCCAAACTTCAGCCACCTGCCAGTGCTCGACTATTTCCATATTTCTGTGCAGTCAATGGCTAACGCATATGATTTAAGGCTACATTTGTGAGTAGAGAAGGTCAAATATAAATTCCATTCACGTATCTATTATCGTGGTATTGGCTTTCAAATGAAAAGAATAAGATCTTTGGAAATGTCATCGGTCAAAGATGATTGATTTGGTATTCCCTCGGGCTTTTTGCGGAACTTTTTCCTGGTTTTATTCTTCTTAGCTTTTGCTGAAAAATTCGATTTGAATAAAAATAAGGAGATAAATTAATCAATGATGACATATACTATTTATATTTTCTACTAATCTATAAATCTTAAGATTTATAACTCAGTGAAAAAGTTTATAAAATTTTATTTAATTTTCCGTTGTCACGTAGACTTTTTCTAGCTACTATTTGTTTGCCTAAATATCTATTACTTAAGACTTTAAGTGAGAACTATTACTATATACTCTATATCTATACTATATAGTAATAGTTCTAAATCCTAGAAACAATCTATCAATTTTTGATGTAAAATTTTTAATAATTTTCAGATCCACAAGTGTTTTCAATCTCAGTCAAAAGAAGTCAGACACATTCTCCAGTAATTGGACAGGCCTTTCGATCATAATTCCGTAAATATAAAATAATCCATTACTATTGCTCATCCATCATCTAGTTATTATAGATTTTCCAATAATTTAATAAAATTCGCTTGCATATCATAGCAGTCACTAATTTCAATAGGATAGCCTATAGTTGAAAAATGTATCAGTCTTGTATTAGAAAAACTTCAAGTTAACTCACGGTGTACACTGTTTTGGTTTTAGTTACATAATTTCATGGCAAATTAAAAGTGTATATTAGTTTTATATTGCTTTAAATTTACACAAAAATCTATAGAACTCATTTATTCCACAACATTATTTGAAAATTTATCCAAATAAGTATTATTTCACCTTTCAGCCAGCTGAAGTTGGATATTTAAGATTTCATAAACACATTTCTACCTTTTGAATTATCAATAATGTGACAATGATGACCTTTTTAAAATGCTTTGGCGGAGGAAAATATCTCAACGAGGCGAATTCAAAAGAAAAGCCATAAACTTTTAGAAGGGAAATTTTTCCAAGAACTGTCTCCAAAAATAAGATATTCTGAATAAAAATTACTACTTGGTACATGTATCTCTTTTTTTTAGATTTTACTGCCTTATTTTTATCCCTGCCGCAAATGGATCCTCCAGAGTTACTTCTCCTAAAATAACAGAAACGTCGAAAACTCAATTCCGTGCCTCTCACAAATTTGATTTCTTTTTGTTCCCATCTGTCTCAAGTAAAGGTACAGCTTTTAAATTTCGAGGTGAACATTTTTTCAATACTCTAAGTGATGCCACTCAGATTCAACTCCGATACATACATGACTTTCATTGTCTTCTAAAATGCACTTTTATGGGAAATAAAAATCCTCAAACTTATGCCGGATTGAAAGCTTTTTCATAAAAATTAACATGGAAATGTACGATATCCTTATAAATTTCCTCAATCCTATTTTAGAATCAGAATAATATATTACCTTTAAGGAACTTTTTATTTCTTAAATCATGTAACTATGATCCAAATTTCTAGTCTTATACACGATATCTTATTTTTATGGGAAATGCTGTATGAAGGAATATTTGATATATTTAAATTGAATTCTACAAAATAATCATCTATGAAAAACAAAAATTATATATTTATTTTAATCTAAGTACTTATAGTGGCCTTCAAATCCTTTTTTTATTCCCGACTGTCATTTTATTTCCTTATACAAGAACGAGTAACAAAACTGTAACTTCCATGGCAAGAAACCAACCATGACTCCTCACCTTATTTGTATAGCAAAATCATTTCGATATAAAAATTATTTCTTTAGCTGATTGGGATTTCTTTGGATGATGTGCAATAAGTATATATTTCAATCGCAAAAATGCCTTCTTTGGATTTTATATAACGACTGGTTAGTTATAAACAATCATTCTCGTGGCTTACATTTAAGAAGGTATTCGTAAGATTTAAAGGTTTCCTTATAATTTTTTTTGAGATACGATAACTATATGACTATTTATTATTATCATATATTTACATAATTTATATATTTACTAACTTCCTCATTCAATGTCAATGATGAAAAATAGACTGTTCAGTAATATACCAAGAATTTGTTATACATTTTTTAATAGCCCCTGATAGTATTAAACACAATTTTACGTATCTAAACTTCATATCCTACCTTGTATGAAATTTATATACGATAATCTTCGTTTCAAACTTAAGCTATACATTCCTTCATATTTCTTCCTAATAAGTTTAAAACGCGATTATTCCAAGAATGTATATTCGAAATTTCCCTCTTGGTGACACCTTGTTTTAACAAAGACTAGTTTTTGCAGTCTCCATTCCAAATAATATATTTATATTCAACTATCTTTTTCAGGAAAAAATCATGGTTACCAGGACTCAGTCCAGTATAATCTACCTCCTAATCCTATGTGGGCTGCTAATTGCTACTTCTGCTGCGGAAACAACGGATGAAAGTAAATACTAATAATTTTACGACGAATTCCTACATATTTATGGTTGTATATATTCTTAGTAGATAAATAAATTAAAAATTATATTTTTTTTACTTTTACCTCCAGAATCTATATCTTGTACAAACTTATAATGTCGAATTCAGTTTTAATAATGTAGAAATTAATCTACACAATGTGGTAAAAGTTGTTCCTACCTCAGTTACTTTTGACAATTAATAACATTTTTTACTAATATGAATAACATTAATATGCAAAGAATAATTTTTAAATGCTTTCTAATGAAAATTAGTCACATTTTAACATAGATAGGTTTGATGTTATTTACTATTTAATTCCAAATCTTTGGAAATAAATAAATCTCTTTTCAACATTTCCTAAACATTTTGAATAGCTGAAAATAGATTTTTACTTTTTGCAAACAATTTTTACAAACCTTTATGGAAAAGTAAAAATCTATTTTCAATTATGTCTTTCCACAACATCTCGGCCGAATCGATTGATTATATTTTGAATAGCAACACGAAGAGGAACTTGTATAGTAGTATTTCCTTTAAGTGTACTTCTTCAGTATTTTTGATTTATATATTTGGATAACGAAGGAAAAGAGAATATTATCATCAAAGTGGTTTAATTTCTATTTTTGACTGAATTAGTACAACAAATCAAGAAACTACAAAGACTATTTCCAACATTTATAAGTTTTTCCAATTAATAGATTCAGAATTGTGTCCATCGTTATGCGTTCAACAATTTTCCCTATGTTAATAAGTATTAACGTCATACATAGTACTCAAAAGTTTATATGAACTCAAAAAGCCGTAAAATGCCCAGGTGCCCAAGCTGTTATTTACTTTTTTATGATACCAAACTTTGGCGGCAGATTAGACTTTGCCGAACCTAAAACTAACGCTCATCTATTTACTCGTTTCAGTCGAGCCATCGGAATACTATTCGTATTACATCCCATCTTCTTCGCGAGAGGCAGATCTGGAGCGTCTCTACGACTACCTTTCCGGAATACTAAGGGAGGAGGATGGCGGAGGCGGCAGTGAGAACGGCGAACGACTAATTTACGCAGAAGACGCCGATGGATTACAAGAAGAATCCCCTTCGGTAGATAACATAGGGACTTTTGATCAATCCATGCCGTGGATGGCCAAGAGAGCTTCTCGCTACTCCGGTCGCTACGCCTGGAAAAGACGTTCCGGGAATGGAATCGCCAACACCAGGTCAACGAGCGATTCCCGCGGGAGGTACTTGTGCAATCCTACGCGGGAAGACATATTTCAATTGCTGGTGGCCCTTCACGAGGCCAGGGAGGGAAACTCGAGAAGGATCGTAAATTTCTGCAACCGGAAAAGACCTGCCAGCGCCATCTACACTAACATCCGCTTCCTAGGAAAGCGAAAGAAGTGAAGATTTTAAAGACTGAGGGAGAATAGAATGTCGACTTTCCCGAAGTTGGTTCTGTAATCGTTAAATGGGTCTTGTTTAGATTGACGATTTTAAGTACACATGATTTGTCTCGATAAGTACTTAATTTGTGCCGTATGATTGGTTTCGATATTCGTAAATGTGTAGTAATACACACGAATGAACAAGAGTATCTATATTACTTGAACGTACAATTACAATTAATGCTCTTTCCTCTAACATATTCCAAACATTTCGTAAAAATTCAAGTATAATATGCGAAACGTTATTACAAAAATAATTTTTCATCGATGAAAATCATCTTATATCCGAATTTATGGAAGCTTCTACGTAACGCAAATTTTAGTCGTGTAAAAGAAGCGTGTTTCAATAAGTGTGGAATATGATACGTATCAAGTCAAATATTAATAATGACTTTATCAGTAGATTTCGCTCATTTTGCTATATCGCTGCATGCTAAATGTTTATGTGTGAACCATAGACCTACATTATTAACATATATTAATATCTGAATTAAGCTATGATGTTTGAAGAAGGTATCGATAAGGGAAAGGATTCAAGAAATTGATTTACATAACCCTGGAAGATTTGATCTTATACACTTAAAATGCAAACAACTTATGGAACATTTTACATTGATGTACATACATAAATAAATTTCAAAATGTGATCTAAAACAAACTCCTCTGCGTAATAACTTGTTCTCTTACAGGCAATAAAAGCTTCTGCAGCATCTGCTACGATCAAACATCGATGATAGTAAAAAAATATTTAATGAGATTGTGAGCAAATTTTTATAAACATTGTGGTAATGTATTTCTGTGTAGCCAAAGTGGAGATGTTATATAATTATAGATTGCACTTACCGAGAAGAAAAAGAAACTTAAAATTTTTACCGATCTACATTTTAAATCTTACCGATCAAATCCTAAAAAAATAAAATATTTTTGTACCAACTTCTTATTATGGTGACATAAAATAGCATGAAATATACACGACGAGAAATGAGCAAGGAGATAACCCACCGGAATGTCACCAGCTTAAATGTACTTAAGATTTACATTTTCATTTATATCCTGGAATAATTGACATTTCAATTTATCTATTTATTAAAAATTTAAGCGCCAGTGATGTGTAGTATATTAGTATCAACCCTTACTGAACGTCTCTCAAGCTTTTACATTAATTAATCAACTTTCCGCTCTAACTCAGAGATCTTTTAATATTTCTTATTTCATCTCGGAGAAAGAACTGAAATGTCCTCTTGGCAAAGATTTATCATTAGATTAATGTCGCATAATGTCAAGGTAGGCAATCTCTCTTCAGTGGTATAACAAATTATCGATCATAATTATTGAAGTCCCCGGTTATGAATTTATTGAATGGTACTCGCCGACATTTTAATTTTCCATCCTGAAGAAAAACCAATCAAATGGATAATAACATCTCAGATGCAATATTGAGCAAAAGTCTCCTTTACAAACCAAACTGCTCTTCATTTTATCAATTTTAAAACGGCGTATTCCTGCATTGAAAGACTGTATTCGAATAGCAACTAGAAAATGGAGAAGGGCGCTATTTTCTTCCTTAATGAAGATAATTCTCTTAGCGTACCACTTGCAAATACAATTTCATTAAAATTGAACTTTTGCTAATCCGAGAAAAATATGTTGAACGATCGAAAGTCTTATGAAAATATTGCTGCCTACGCTGCTTCAAATACCAGTAAGCATTTTCCTCGTTCTATTTTCATATGTTTTATCATAACCTATACCTATCAAGTTCGTTTTGATGGGGTTTTCTGCCCTCCTACATAATGGTTTGCAATATGAGGTCGACGAAGGCAGTACCTAATTGTTATTTACTAGTTTAGTGGCCGTTCATCTCGACTTGGAAAATGTTGTCGAAAATTTAGTTTAAGTCGAGTTTAGAAATTTCAGGGACTATCCTTTATTATTATTATTCATTGTTATCCACTACCCTTTTGCAATTACGGGGCTAATAAACAATTCATTTCCTTCAAACTATCGATCATAATACGAAATAAATGCTAAATAATTGACAAAAAATCGAGAGCCAAGGTGATATCTGAAATAAATAAAATAGCTTCGATCGAAATATAACTTCACTATCCAAAATCACAAGGAACAAAATACCTTCATTTCCTGAGTTTGAATATTTTGTCTTCGAAGTTCATCTAAAAAATGGCATGATAACTCTTAAAATGTCTATGATTCTCAAAGCAGAATTGAATTTCACAATATATTTCTAAAAAAGTAATTTCGGTGAAAATTTTCAAACATTTTCCTTTACCTCGAAAATGTTCTCATTGTCTTCATCTTGAGCATTACCATTCTTTGTGGTTTTGTATCCAAAACATTCAAAATTGAAATTCACCGAAGTTTGATTTACTAAATAAATAACTCATTTTTAATAATAAAATTTATTATACATACAAGTTAATATATAGTTATTAAATATACATCGACATCACCCACAAACAATATAGAAAAGTTTTTCATTCTATGGAGAGGAATATTTAGTTTGGTGTCATATTCCAATAATCTTCAAGATCACTACAATCAGATTTATGCACACAGATTTTCCAGGGATTTTACACCAAATCACATTCCCTCATCCATTACGACAGCAACTCCGCACACTTCTTATAAAACACTGCACATAGCAGTGGAATTCAAATGGATATTATTTATTTTGGAACTCTGAATTCTGTCCAACGGGAATGGGATAGAAAGGCCCACAATTTGAGGGTGGAGGAGGAGGAGGTGGAGGCGGAGGAGGAGGACTAGGTATCCAAGGACACTCCTGAAGTAAGTTTTTCTTCCTCAAACCCCAAAGCCATGCCCTCACCCAAGGTAAATCATTGATGCTGCAACTCTGAACAGGCAAATTGAAAGACCGAGAAGACGCCTGTTGGGCATCGGGAAGTGATAGGTTATCCTCTTTAGCTCTGTTTGCGTTATTCTCTTCCCCTACGTTTAAATCTTTGCCCTTCCTTTTGAGCGGAGTGTAAGGAATTTCAACCTGTGTTATTGCTAACAGGAACCCGATTGCAGGCAAACCGTTTTGGCCATTAAACGACGATGGAATGAAAGATTTATCCTCTTTGCGCGTGGAATTGGTTTGCCTGTAGAACCGAAAAGGGGGTGTGTTGAGGTTCCGAGCTCTTGGATTAGGTAGCGCCCTCAGATCTTGTGTCTGGCGTGGATCTGCAGAGGGGAAATATACAGGAGATGCCCTACTAGAGTTTTCTACGGCTATTTCACTTTGATGATTTCCCACATTTTGTACGCTATCGCGTTCGTTGGAGATGAAGATGTCCACGGGAGAGGCGTTAAAATTCGAGACCGATTTTTTAGAGATAGAGGACTCTGCTGAGGAGTTGATAGCATTCAGCGGCAAGGACTTCCCGTTTGAGCCGCTCGAACTCCTGGACAGCCCATAATACGAGGGGATATAAAGCCTTAGGAATTTACTCCTTTCGTATCTCTCAAATGGCACTAACACTGACAGGCCTGTTTGACATCCGCAGAAATTCCTGTCGTTTACGCTCAAGTATCCGTTTGGATTCCGTCGGTTCACTCCTATTTGTGCATCGAGGGGAGCATAAGGACAAGGTAAGAAAAAGTATTTGAAAGTTATCCTAATGTGGGTAATATAGGGACTGATTCTGTTGATTAAATAACCACAATCAATTTCATTTGGAAAACGATAAGGGAAACCGGGACTGGTAAGATAAATGTGACGTCCTTGATACTGCGTACCGCAACAGAACGGTAAACGAGGAATCCAGGGCGTTACTGGAGGAGGAGGGTATAACGGTGGTATTGGGTCTGTTGGAATAGAAGGAGGGTTGTAAGGAGGATACCAGGGTGGTCGCTCGGTAGGATAACTTGGTAGATAAGGGTATTGTGGTGGAACCATAGAAGGAAGGGACGGTGCAGGATTGGGATAATAGGGAGAATTGTCAGGAGGGTATGGATTATAAGGTTGCTGTGGGTTATAAGGTTGCTGTGCTACACAGGGAACCTGAAAAAAATTTGAAATTTATAAATCAAGAAAAAAAATATATATATATTTCATTTGAATTTAATGTAATATTTGAGAGTAATATCCCATGTTGTTAAATGGATTTCACCAGTTTTTAGATGTTTAAAACTCGGAGATTTTACAAAATGATGATGATTTCTTTCTTAGTAGTAGTAAGTTTATATTCAGATAATTAGCCAAAGTAAACTTTGCTGGGTATCACATTGTTATTGCCTTTTTTCTTATATTTCGTACAACTGTGGATGGATTTTGATGACAAATAATTAATGAACAATTTTGATAATCCTTGAATATATGAAAAGGAATCATCATGCAGTAAGAAATTTGTTAAAGTTAGCTTTTCAAAAGTCAATATTTACTCTCATTAAATAATGAGCATAAAGATGAACATCTACTTTAAATTCAAAAACAATGCGTGAGACAATAAGATTCAACAATTTACCTAGCAATTTTCTCCTTTCAAATAATCTGTTAATTCCATGAGTTAATAAATAATCAATTTCGTAAGGATTAAGATACTTTTCCATGGACAAAAGTTTTGAAGTCTACCATTACATCAAGAGAGCTATGTAGACGCTTTTTATGCTAATATAGGCCAAAGGAAATTTATCTTTCATAAAATTCCTAACCAAATAAAAGTTCTTGATGGTTTCTCCAAAGAATTAAGAAAGATAAAACAATAAGAAATAAATGTTAAATAAAGACTAAAAAAATGATTAGGGTTAAATATTTGAAGAATATTTGGGTTAGAATTTGAATTAAAATTTATTTCTGAAAGCAAAAAACAGAATTTTTTGAAAGTTCAATGTCACATAATTTGAAAGTTCAATGTCACAATTCAACTTACCGGAGTTATACAAATTCTAAATCCTCGTCCAGTATTAACAGCATCTGAGTAAAAGCGTAAAACAAAGCGTTTCCTTCCATCTGGACCCCACTCAGTTTCAAATCTCTCTGAACCACTTTTTCCTCCACAGAATCTTTGAGAGCCAACCTCTAATCGATCACCGTAACAAGTTGGAGGTGCAGAGTTCAAGAAAAAATCCTCAAAATTCAAATCCACAGAGCAAGGGATTATTCCAAATGAAAATATAACATCATAAACACAGTCCAAAGATGCTGGATATGGCAAAGGATAGTCAGGTGAAAATATCCTGAAGGAATAGTCTCCGGGTTGTACAATAAATGAACCTCCACATCCAGGGAGGCTTTTTCTCTGAGAAACGTCTTTCAAGACATTCTGAGGAGACTGAGCAACACCATCTCTATTTGAAAACTGAAACAAATCAAAGGAATTCTATACAGAATTTGTTTATAGTAATAAGTAGTAAGATTGATGAAAATGTAGTAAGATCCTTCCAAGTTATTTCAGTTTAAAATGTTTAAATAATCTCATTTATAGAGAAAAGTTCATTCTCTGTAGTACAGAGAGATGTAGTACTATCTAGAATTAATCCTTAAGAATCAAAAATAACTAAATTTCACTTACAACTGAATTTTCTGTGAGAGTTGTATTTGTTGATGCAGAGTATGCCCAATTTTTCTGATGTAGAAAGACTAAGATAAAAATAACGAATTTCGAAATCGTATTGGAATGGAGCAGTGGCGAGTTAAATTTAGAAAAACTCTTCTTTTCCATTTTATATCTCAAATATATGTGCGTCGTATGATAATAAAATGCATCAAAATTCAATTTATAACTTTCCAAAAAGAATCTACCATGGTTTATTTTAAACACAGAAGAAGAAATTCTCTGGAATTATGAGGCTATCATATGCATACAGCAACTTGAATGGATATCGCTAAATTAAGCCTAAGACTGGCAGAGATGCTGCATTTGATACTATAATGTAGATTTCACAATTAATTTCCTCTCCAGTTTCACTGAAAAAAAAAACAAAATTTAGCTCAGATTCTGCTTACAAATTAATAGTATCTAAAGACAATGTTCAGAAAAACTGTTCACTCATAAAAACTTACATGTTTTCCATAAAAAATGAAGACTTCTTTCTTCAAATATTTCTCAAATCCAGAAAAATCTGTTATGAACTCAATATCCTCGATACTTCTCATATGCACTGAACTAAGGCCGTGGTCTATGCGACTATGAAGCTGAACTTATACTGAGTCTCTAAATTCCGCTCCAACTACTTATAGTCATACCAATATGGTTATCTATTCCAAAATACACAAACTGAGAGGAAGCAAGCAAAAGTTAACAAGGATGTTGACCTAGCCCCTTACGAAGGAGAGAGTTGAGGAAAATGAATCCAGGAAATTGGAAATTAGATAAGATAAGAGTGAAAGGTGTCAGAAATTTCAATGACTAGGTCAAAAAAGGTAAGACAAAGTATCCTGTACAGAAACTTGATTCTATAAATATAGACTGGTGTATTAAATAGAAACAAAAAAATAAAATGATAATAAAAATATAATAAAAATATAGCATTTTATATTCAATCTCAAGAGATGAATAATATATTCCCTGAGGTATCAGTTTTCTTTCCTTACATTTCCTTTTATAAATGATTTTACCCTAAATCCTTTTCAAATAGAATATATTTCCTATTCAGTTTTGTACATCCAAAAATTTTCTAGTTAGCCTTGACTTTACAGCCTAGTTTTTGTTAAGTGTATTTATACTAAAATCTTTCCCTTGATACATTGTCCATTAAAATGTTGCTACCAAATCAAATAACTTTTCTCGTCTCCTTTCTAATCCAACATAAGTGTGAAATCAATTTTCTCTTGCTTTTGGGCTGAAAAAATATCATTATTTTATTTCAAACACCAATATGTTTAAGCGTTGATTCCAACGTCAAGCTAATAGTAGTATAGCAATTAAAATTGTACTATAAGGGAAGTTGCAAAATGATGTTTGAGACTAAATTGACACAGATCACTATTTCTGATCTATCAGATTTCTATCAATAATAGCAACCACTTATGGGAATGTATCATAATACTATATTGAGAAATGACATATAATACATAAGGGATGTTAAAGGAACTTTAAGAGTTAAGATTTCTCATTCTATTATAAATTATATTATGCATGCTTTCTACAAATACAATAGAATTAGGTATCAAACAAGGTAAAATTAATAATGAAAGGAGCTAAATTCGTCAATTAATGATAATTGAGTGATAGTTTTAAAGTTAAAAGGTCTAGAGAATGTGATATTCTATCCATCACAGAATATTAGTGCAGCAGGTAACAGATAGAAACCTTCCAGCTTATACTGGCTGAAAATCTCAGGTTGGCTCTAATCTTTATGATAAATTTATCACTCAAATTACCCTACCTTAAAAAAGATATATCGAAATGACGATTTAACAGTGATATCATTATATGGCAGATAAACCATAAGAATTTCTTGGTGTTTTCATGGCAAATTTACTGAATTTAAATTCAGTTAAATAAAACTCCAGGAATTAAGAACCTTTCCTCATTATAGAGCCATATTTGAAAAAATAAACTATTTTCATGCTGATGTGGTGCCAAATTATAGCTGAAATAGTTTGTTATTATGGCAATAATGTGCTTAAGATGATGTATTGACATGAGTACCAATTAGAAAAATATCACATATATTTAACGTGCAGTTCAATTTAAGACACAATAAATGAAAATTATAACACTTTAATTTTCTACATGCTAAATTCATTCTGTCATAGGCCATTTATACTGTGGAGAAAGACTCAAACCTAGGTCTTTCTGATAATGATTCTTGAATTTTTATTGAGAAGGAATATAAGAAGGAAGGGAAGGAAGCGATCAATAGCTCACTTCAAAAACAATAAAATAGATTTGATGGAAACATTCTATATTCACAGACTTGGTACGCAAAAGTAAATATTGCAGGATATATTCTAGTTTATCAAATGGTCAATACACAAAAGTAAAGGTTAATGCATGCATTTTAACTTTTTACAGTTTGGGTCAAACTTGTAGCAGTCGACTCTAATAATAAATATGGTTTAGTAAAATTATAATTTAAGTTTATGGCTGTGCACAATGCGAGTGCCAAGGGCAAATGCTAGGAGAGGGGACAGTGTCACTCTGTGCTTAGCCCTCTGCCTCTTTTGATTACTTTCACTTGGAGATGCACAGCAAATGCATTCTGACTTCACCGTTTATATCTTCCTCATTCAAACCTTGAAGCCGCCCAAGTACACATGCCAAAATTGTAATCGCATTTCTAGAAAATGATTTTCTTTTCCGAAAAGCACATCCCTACTAATCAATGCATTATTCTACTTTCTCAAAATGAGTGAAGGGTAGTTAAGCAATGTATGCAATGAAATAATTTGTCATTTCTGTATTAGACAGCATTAAATTTTTACTTTTGCTTAAGTGGCAGTGTCCAAGAAGAGTCAAATTAATTCTTAACTTTGGACAATATTTGCCATAAGATATCCCTCCAAATTTAAATAAATCTTTCTAAGCTGGATGAAATTAGTAGTCCATCTACATCTGACCTGTGAAGCTATAGTTTGCGTAGCAATAGGCTCCCTTATAATTTGAGAAAGAAGTGATGTCTGTGCAGTTAATTAAGATGATTAAAACCATATGCACCAGATTAAGTATTGATCAACTAATAGAAAAATGTACAAAGGATATTTATTATGCCTAAAAGTATTTATTCATAATTTTCCAAATAGTACCTTAAATTTTCTATGGAAAGAAAGCTTTCAATTTAGGAATAAATTGATCATATTCATGAGATTGTTTACTGAAAATTGATATCAAACAACCAAATGCCACTTTTAGACTTAAGGTAAGACAAAAGTTTTTATGGCTTAAGATGATTGGCTTTTGTAAAGATATCATCTAATTTTATCATTCTTCAGCAGATAATAGTTGATTCACAGCTAAAATGAAGATGAAACTTCAAATCCCAAAATTAACAATTATTCAAACAGCTCACATTTACAGGGAAAGGAAAGTGATAAATATCATGAAGGATAATAATCTAATATAATAAAAAGCTATCACGTGTTCATTCGTCATCATATATGGTTATATATGAGTATCTATGTAACCATGGATACAACATTATATATAAACAAATAAAATAAAAAGCATTGCTCAGTGTATGTTCGTTATTTGACTTTTTTCACCTCTACAGATTTCAGTTTCTGTGTTGTAAGTAATTTAAAGATATTTTCTATAAATTTTAGAAAGTAAATGCAATTTAAAGATATAATTTAGGTAGAAAATGAGACAGCATTTGCAAACTGTTGAAGCTGCAAGAAAATTCTGCTTACATCGAAGGACTGAAGAAACTGCAATTCATCGTTCACGAGATGCTGAAAGAATAAGACTAAGGAGGAATGAAGAACTGGAGAGAAAGTAAATGACACAGCTGTACAAGGTAGGATGTTAAAAGATTCGAGAGCATTTACAATAAATGTCACGGTAATAGAATTGTTAAATTAAAAACTAAGATAATCTGAAGAAAAAATATTTATGTTGTAGTCCATTAATAAATAATAAAAAATTCTCAAAAGTCATAATAATGAGTGTTTTTATATTAATTCTGATTAAAGCTATCTAAACATAATTATCATATAATACGCAAATGAATTAATTTACGATATTTTACTTTTGCTAATTTATTAGCAACGGGTTTCACTAGTTGCATTATAAATATGTAAGAGCAAAATTCAACAATATTTTAAACATAGAAATTGAACTCAAATAGGAATAGGACGAAAGAATGATGAATTGCAGGTAGTCCCTATGTGACTTATGGCAACATTTACTTTCTCTTCCTATATAGATTGTCACAAGTCATTTGTCACAAAGGCATAACATAAACAGCCAATTATTAACATCAGTTTCCTTTACATTAATTTTGAAACATATATGTCAGAAGTTGGACCATGAGTTATGCAATGGCTTTTCTATGAAAAACTGACTTTAAACATGCATTATATGTTAAATAAAACAAAAGGAACTGCTCAAAAAATTCAACAGAAATATTTATTGCTCAAGTACCTAAAAGCAAGGTATCAAAGGTAACATAAGAGATTCAATTTAAGGTACCTATAAAAGAAATTGACTGCTATTTGCAGACTATATCACTTAGCATGATGGCACTAAATTATAGGGTTAGTTTGGAGACCCAAAATCAGAGAAGCAGCGAAGTTTTCAAAGTTTAAGAAAACAAATTGATAAGGTGAATAAAAAATATATAACTGCCAAGATGCATTCACAGGCAGCAGTAAACATTTCATTGCCTAAAGCATCATCATCATAAGTTATTTTATAGCATATGTCATTAATAATTTTCTAATCATCTTAAAATTACACAACCCTTACAAACCATCCTACATTTTTTTCCACTTCAACTCCAATGATTAAGTAGCTTTTTAGTTGTGGAAATTCATTAATCCCTGAATACTTTCAAATTGTAACATACTATAAATATAAACTACACTCTGGATAAAAGTAAATTCAACAAAACTATGATAATATATGGTTAAATGGAAGATGGGACTAAAAAGTCCCAATTTCGCCTAATAAAGACCTTTGTATGTGTGTATGTATGTATAACCTAATGGTAAATTAGTACACATTCCACAGGTACAGCAATTGTTTGCAATATCCATATTCAAATGTATGTCAAAATATATAAATCTAGAATATTACTGGATTATTATTAACCCAAGATTTCAGCACTAACATACAACCACTATTAATTCCAAGTCCAACAATGCTGCTCCCGTGTGATATCTTCTAAATCATAGATACCAAATCAACTACATTTCCCCTTCATTTCAATATAAAAAATCAGTACCATCAAGGGGAAAAGGATGGCTTGATTTGTAATTTTCCTTGGTTTAGAAACTGCTTTCCAATGCTATGTAGACACATACCCAACATGATGAAAACGCAAATAGGAAAATCTGTTGAATGATAGTCGGCAATGATGAGATCGAATCTCAATCGTCTAAATGTTAATCGATTCAAATGTATTCTATGAATCATTCTCCAAAAACTCAACAATGCTTTCAGTCAATACATCCAACACTTCATAATTACGACATTCATGTTTTCATGTACGGTGGCTCCTCCATCACCCTTACGCCCTTTCCGTCATTTACCAAACAAAGAAATGCTTATAATGAGACTGATGAGTTCCGTGAGTTCCGTATAATTGTAAGGGATACGGCCAAACAAAACATCGTGAAATGCGACCGTTTAGAGCTAAAATAGTGAGATACGGATATGTTACGGAAACTGTTGTATGTTACAGAGCAAGGCTCATTCATCAAGTTTTGTTGTTAACCTTCTAATTTAAGATTTTTCTTGAAATATGTTTCTAGTCTTATTATCATCATCGCGTACTTATTGTGAAGCTAAATTTGTACGTTCTTTATCTTAAAGGATGTTAGAGCTTTAGAAATATTTACTACTCGTTGTGAGATTTTAATGTTACATACTTAAGTCTATTTCACCGGACGGTGAATTAGTTATGTTGCCTCGAACGACTGCTACTAGGTTATTCCTTATCGTGCTAGGACTAGGAACGTTGTTAATTGTGTTTCATTATTATGAAACCCGTGTGACTGAATTGGAGTTAAACAACCGAAATCTAGGTAAGAGGGCCCTCTATATTTTAGATATTACTATCGTCCATGTATTTTATATTAATTCAGTTTACTCAACAGAAGATTTAGTGGTTCGTATGCAGCTTCAAGAGTTAGAAAGCAGAAGAGCTCATGAAAAAAGACTTCAAGCTAAAGAAGACCTTGTAATAATATACAATAGAGTTCCAAAGACTGCTTCAACTAGTTTTATGGGAATAGCATATGACTTATGCAAGCAAAATGGATTTCATGTTCTTCATATTAATGTTACCGGGAATATGCATGTTTTAACGCTAGCCAATCAGGTAGGCTCTCCAGGTGTATCAATCCTAACTTGAATTGCGGAACCCCTTAGTTTGAATAATCGTTTTTCTTTCAATATATTGCTTTCTCTTACAGGCCAAGTTCGTTCTTAATGTTACTCAGTGGGATTCCATGAAGCCTGCTCTCTATCATGGACATATGGCTTATGTAGAATTCAGTCGGTAAGAATAATGTGTATAATATATAATAAGAATAATTCAATGCTTCTTTTACATATTCAAAGATTTGTTGACAAAGTTAGAGATGCATAAAAATTTTAATCAGTCTTCCCTTTAGTTTTGGAGTCAGAAAAACTTGAATCTTGAAACATACTTATATTCTTATCTCAGCTTCCTTCCTTTTGATCCATAATATTTGTTGCTATTTTCTACTAATGTTTATTAATTCCACATGTACTAATTATCCTAAAAAGGAGAACATAGTAAGCATAGTTTAGTAAGCTGAATTCCCTTCTATCTGCTGTTTTAGCTGAATTTAAAAGGGGGTATGGTTCCAACCAGCCATTGGGCTGAATACTATACAGATAAACCAAGCATGAGTTAATTTTTTTATTATAAAATTGTGAATTCCATATAATTTATATTTTGGTGCAAATGTGTATGATGTGGCCATTCCATATTGAGAAAGACCTAACTTCATGTAACTCGGGCAGGTGAATTAAGAAGCTTCTCCATTGATTATTGAAAATTTTTAAAACCCACAAATTTCAAATACTGTGAGGATATTTAATTTTCTTTATGTATGTGTAATACAGAATGATCGTTGCAAATTTGATATCCATTTTGTTTTCTTAACTTTCACTAGGTTTGGGGTGAGCCAAAGACCAATATACATTAATCTGATACGGAAGCCGTTAGATAGATTGGTGTCTTATTATTACTTTCTGAGGTTTGGAGATGATTTCCGCCCTCATCTTGTGAGACGAAAACATGGGAATAAAATGGTAATGTATTTGTGCATTATGACTGGTTTCATTTGTTAATTATATTTATGAAAAATACGTGGTCACTAAACTTATCATTATCTTAAAGCAGGGACGGATCCAGGGGGGTGATCCTGGGGGTCCGGACCCCCCCCTCCCCTAAATATATTTTTTTGCCTATTTTTCGAAAATGAAACTCAAATAACGCAAATAAACACAATTTAATAAGCAATCACCAGCTAAAAAAATCGAGTATGTCTAATACAATTCTAACATCACGTTTTGTGAAAGCCGAAACATCTTTTATTTTTAAATTTTTCGATCGGACCCCCCCTTAAAATTTTTGAAATTTTAAAACAATGACTGAATAAAGTATTCCTTAATAAAGTTGCAATTTTTTCTCCTTTCAGTACTTCCAAGCTGAAAATAGATCAAATCAAGTGACTAAGTAGATACTAAATATGATCATTGCGATTGTAGAATAATTGTTTTTTTTATATATATTCTATCTTTATTCTTACTTTGTTGTGAATGGAAATGAAGTGGGACCATAAAATTTATTAGATATTCATTGCCTTATTGGTATATTTAAGAAATAATTCATTTGTCTTTAATTTTCACCATTACTATCTCATCATAGTCTCAGTGTTTCACCCGTGTAGTCTTTACACAGATTTATTAATTGATATTTTAAATGTTATAGTTCTTATGCATCTGAAAACAGCTAAGATATTCCTTTTTTTCAGTCTTTTGATGAGTGTGTGGAGTTGAACCAGCCTGACTGTGATCCAGATAATATGTGGCTACAGATACCTTTCTTTTGCGGCCATGCTGCAGGATGTTGGTATGAGATACATTTACTTTTCTTGGGCCTAGTTATCACAGTATTTATTAAATTTTTTTATGTAGTCATTCTATATTTATTATCCTTTCAAATCAGTGAAAAAAATAATTATGGCAGGAAAGATTGGATGCACTAATATTTGAAAGATATCCGTTTACTATTGAGCTGGAAGTGGCTTCAAATAATGAACATTAAATCTGTCTTTAACTGTCCAAAATTGCTTAGTTTTATGAAGTAGTGCATACAAATTATAACATTGTTCAAGCTTTAGATTCACTGCCAATTATTCAGTTTTGTGTTATCAATACTTATATAGGTGTAATGTAAAACACATTTAAATATGATGCTATTAAACTTAAGTATTACATTGCATAAATGTTCTACTTTTTGGTAGATTCATATGACTTCAAAATCTCTATCCGGTACCGTAAACTTAGGCATAATGATGATAAGTATTAATAAATCCCTCAAGAAATTGAGCTTCCGTCAAAGATCCAAAATCTCCTAAAAGTAATACTGAGTAAGTGTAGTTATGGAGTGCCTTCAACATTCACTTTGAACACATCTTTTTATCTAAGACAAGTCTAAGCTTATCCTTTAGGGTAAAAATATCAAGGTATCTTTTAATGGTGTATCCTTTTTATAGTATGTCACAATTTTTAATTTTTAGGGAGGTTGGCAATGAATGGGCCTTAGCAGAAGCAAAGCAGAATTTGCTGAGGCATTATATGCTTGTTGGCATTACAGAAGAGCTTCCAGACTTCATTTCTCTTTTGGAGAGTGCTTTACCTCAGTTCTTCCGAGGAGCTTTGGCTCACTACCAAAACAGTTGAGTAAATTCTGAGATCGGCCTAATATTTACTTAGAAAGTTTTCTCTTCTGCTATTTTGAGTGCTGCTGAAATCTGTGATAAAATGTTTGACTTTTATCAGTATTGCTTGAAAGTATTTTCTGTTTACTGCGTTTAGGTTTGTTTTTGGAGCTCTGCTGAGAGTTATGTCTTTTTATTCTAGGCAACAGGTCTCACCTGCGCAAAACAACCCAGAAGGTGGAGCCATCCCTTGAAACCGTGGCAGCTATTAAAAAGTCTAAGGTGTGGCAAATGGAGAATGAGTTTTATGAATTTGCTGTTGAACAGTTTCATTTTGCAAAGAGAAGGGCTGGAGTATCTGGCATCTCTGCTGCACTAAATGTTGTTGGCTCAAAAGATAAGACTTTGGATAAAGCACAATCGCTGGCTATGCAACAGCATTTCACATACGAGAAGATAAGACCCAAATGAGGCATCTGTTTTTTAATGTTTATATGGAGAAGTGGTGATGTTATTATTAGAAGGCATTATAGAGTTTATAATGTGGAATTTAAATAATGAATATTTGATTTGTATTGACAAGTGAAAAGTGAATATCCCAAATTATTTTCTACATTTCTTTTGTACCCAATTATTTTTTGTATCACTATTTTAATGAACATCAATTGGCATTGTTTTTCTATGGAATTTTGCAAAGATTTTTATGTAACTAGGCTTAACTGAAAAGGATTTGATGATGAAGATCTTCTTTAGAAGATTACGGTAATTATTTTTGCTCTCAACCGTACTTCCATATTGATTAATGAGGCCATGCCGTTTCTGGTTGAGGTCTGTGTTACCATTGATTGAACAAGTGTATTGGTAGAATACTGCAGTAAATTGTTTTCTACCATTTCAATATTCAATGTTAATTCGCATGGTTGTATTGGTGTTGAAATTTTTATATATTTATGATGAAATGCAATAAATAGAGTTGATGTAATTTTGTTTAATGAGGAGTTTTTATCTTGAGATATATATTATGACACCCATTTTGCCCACAATATGGAAGCTGCAAATTTTAAATATTAAAAGAGACAACTTAAAGGAAATTGGAGCTTCATGAGCTGGAGATAGCTCATCAATGAGACTAACTCGCAAAGATATGTCAACCCAGATGGAATAAATGTATGAAATATATAGCTTTTGTGCAACTTTTAGCAATAATTGTAAATTTGGAACCAATATTATTCAATCAACTTCTTATCAAAACTATCTTACTCTACCAAATCAAAGCTAATCCCTTTTCATGGGAAAGTAGTGGCTAAATCCACATTCCAATGATGACAGATTTAATGTTTTTCAATTTATTTAAGTACTTGCATTTTCTCAAGTTAAGCAATAGTTGATATTTTATCATTCATTACTGATAATGGCCTTTTCCTTTAATTACTAGCTTACAAATAATACTCAAACTTTATAAAGTTCGTATCCCCTCAAAATTTAAGCTATGTAGGCACCTAATCTATTTCTTGCGATGCCACTACAAAAAATAGTTTATTTTATTCTGAACTACAAAACATAATTTGAGCTCAACCCTAGGCAACTCACTCATTCAGTTATTATTTAGTGCTATTTAAGATTTGTACAGAGAAGAAGTGATTGATGATCTACATCGATGCTATTACAAAGCATTTTAAAAATTCAATATTTTAGAGCTGCATTTTCACTAAATTTGAACTACTTGATTCAATAACAACTCTTCTTCACTTTTTTTGCATGGAGTAATTCAAGGAACGACCTTGTAAAATTTTACTTTGTTTTAGGGGAGAGATTAGGGAGGTGTTTCAAGAATAACACTACAGTGTTTCAATTTCAAGCATCTTCGATATGAATTCTTCAACCACAGGGACTACATGCCAAAATATATTACAAATTTACAAACGGTGAACAAACTAAATCGCAATTTAAAATGAAAAAGAAGATTTTCATTTTATATTCGCTTGACCTGAAAAATTAGTCCAAGAAACAAACTAATTTCATTGCCTGAATTTTTTTGAAGGGATGAGGAGAAGCAACTAAAAAAAAGCATTGCAATTGACATGGGGTTAGAGCACCTTGCTTGAGTATGTGCTCTCTTTAGTAGCATGAAACTGACAACTTATAATTTCGATTCTATCACGCCAAAATTCAATATATCAAACAATTCTTTTATAAGTTTTCCATCCTAAGCGTGTTAGTATTTGCATGCACCACACGGTAGGTGATCGCGAAATACTAATCTGAGTAGGCGTATCTCTTGTCACCAAAATATTTGAACGAGTGTACCTAAGCTTACGATTGCCTATCTTCCCTATTCGAATTAGAAAAGGCTAAAAGAATATATAAATCGCTTCCAATTTTATAGAATGTAATTCATGTTAATTTTCCTACGTATGATATAAGATACTAAAAAAAGTTTTAAAGCACTGAGATCTTTAACTCAGGTATCCAAAGGCGTCTTTCCCATGACTTTTCTCATTCGACTATTTTCGCAACGTTGATGACGTGACCGCTAAACTCACTCCGCTCCCGTGCAGAACGGTCCTATTGTACTTTGATTTTATGTTTTATGTCCGCTTTGAGAAGAATCGAATGCCATTTCATCCAGTGTTGAAAGGATGGCTTCCTTCCTGTGACCTTACCGGTATGTAAAACTCAAACGCCCAGAAAATCGGACTCATCATAGTAAAAGCGTCGTTGAATCAATCGAAACGACTATACTTGACAATATCTATACTTTAACAGATGTTTGATATCATATGGATTTTAAACGCATCGTTTCTTTACTTGATTTTATCCACAATTTTTCCGCATGCTCAAAATTAATTGACTTGCTGTAAGACTGAAATAAGGAATGAAATAGACTGCTTAAAATAAACCAGATCGCATAGAGTTTTTTCTACGATGTGAATATAAATTGTGAAAAAAAATTCCTTTTACTTGCATACCTAATTTTACATCAAATGTATTTAAATTTCACTTTCTATTTAAATTTTTACTTGACGTTAACATTTTTAAGATTTTTTACTTTGCAGAAAATACATCATCTCTTATGTAATAGCAATTTAAGTGTTATTGTAATTATTTAGAAGTATGATATAGTATTTTCAACAGTTTTATATACCACGATGATTTAGATTACTTAATATTCTCTGTGTGTATTTCCGCGAAAATTTGAGCTTTTCGGAAAATATTTCTGAATAAAAACTTGAAGGCACAAAACCTTAGATAATATTTTAGTAAGGACAGAATATAATATCTATCTCTAAAACGTTATTTAGTTTAAAACAGAATCTAGTGAGAAGCTTCATTTTTCAAAATATGTCAGCGATACAAGTACCGTTGAAGAACAATCGGAAGCATTCTAACAACATAAGCTATTTATTTAGGAAAACCTTTTTTATTGAAAAAAGGGTAAAAATAATACGAAAATATGATTGTTAGATTAAGAGCTTCTTCTAATTAAATTTTAGTGGAATATAATAGGTCTAAAAACCAGTACTCAATGAATTTACGCTGCGTCATATTTTTCATGAAATTAATATTAAAAATATGAAAATCAGGTGTATGAAGATGATGGTTAATAAAAATATCAGTAAAATCGATATCGTAATAGTGGAATTGATTTTAATTTAAAAGCGAAGAATTCATAATGCATAAAATGTTGTAAAAACTGTTTTTCTTCTTTAAACGAAAGATTTATTTATTTATTTAATTATAAGGACTACAAGTAGGCTCTAGGCCAGGTGGTAGTCATCTTTTTTTAGGGGAAGAAAATACATTACCCTGCCTGCTATTCACCCTAGTTGAGAAGAAAACCCCAAAAAACCTTCCAAACCTCCCCAAACCTCCCAAATTTATTTAATACTTCGTTCCCAACTACATGGGAATATCACTATATCTATCTATCTAAATTGTTTCCCTTGAAACTAGGCAATATAAAAAAAATTTATTGCTAATAAAAAATTTTTCACCAAAAATTCAACATGTTAAGATTTTTAAGGTGTGTGGAAGTCAAATTTTTACTATGAAAACAGAATAATAAAATCAAATAGCAATTTTCCAGGAGAGGAACGTTTATAGATTTTACGGAGGCAAGATTTTACGGAGAGTCAATGAAGGTAGAGAAGAGAATGACAGACAAAACACTTCAAAATATTAGACGATTTGATTCACTCATAAGACAAGGCGATATGTCTGGCGATAAAAGAAGCTTAAATATTGCTTGAGTAATTGTTCAAATATTCACAAAGGATGGAAAGTAATTTTTTTTAATTGGCACTTGAAAGTGTGCGATTACACATAAAGTTGGATCAAATTTTTATTTCTGAATTGTAAGAGTTAAGGCTTATACTAGCGAATCCAATTAAGACAGGAGAAACGAGAGGTTGAAAAATGGAAGCCAAGAAAATTTTATGGGAAATGTTTAAGTCCCCCTTCTTGGCTCCCCTTTTCATCGATTATAATTTCTTCTAGTACCAAAAAGGAATTGAAAATTAATTTCATAGATGCTAAAAATGAAAACGGATAGAATAACAGATCTCGAAAATATTTTTATATGTATGACAAAAGCAATAATTTTAGGGACTCGTTCTAACGCTAGTTTTTGCATGATTTCAGAATATCCATCGCAAGATTTTTCGCACGCATCAGTTTTTAAGAATTTTTAAACTCTAAAACAGCATCAAACCTGAACAGGCAAGGAAGCAATGTGAGATCCACAGAATAATTGCTCCTCCAATGATAAACAGCTCTGAGCAACAAAACAGAATTTTTATTTGCCGCTAAACATTTAATCAGAATAATGATGTCGCAGCAGGAGCATTTCATACACTTTCCCTTGAAATCATTACAAGGAAAATTCGAACAATTGAACTCATGGTTTCTAAAATGACGTAATCGGGAATACAATTGTGGGTTGGGTTGAGTTTGATACGAATTATTACCCAAAGTAATGACTTGACAGTTGAGGATGTATACGAAATGATCACTGTGCATGAAATAATGCGTCAAATTAACAAATGTTATGTAAGAACACTTCAGAGAACTTTCCGGTTTATGTTTGATGCTTTACAGAGGGTGCTGATTTTTTTCAAAAAAGACAGTAATTATTTTATTCAGAAGGCGAAAGAACGGCTTTAATTTCAAAAGAGGCAGTAAAATCCCAAAAATTAATGATATTTAATATTTCTAGTCTTTGCATATAATATGCCTCGGGTGTAAGTAGATTTGCCAGACATTTCACAATTCTAGCGACTTTCATAGGTATACCAATCGATTTTTCAATTAGTTACTTCGAAGGGGAAAATACCGAAACAAGGTAAAAATTTTCCTAAGTATTCTCAGAAACAATTATTAATCAAATTTTCGTAAGTTTCCTCGATTCTTACGAAAGGGATTTTTTTTACGTTTACTTCGAAAATTTAAGAAATTTCCAGAAACATATTAAATGTATTTTTTTGTTCTTGAAGATCAGACAGAAGGACGTTTCCGTCTTTGAGCAGAATCGGATTACTCAGAACCTTGAGAACAGTCACTTGATTGTATTTTATACAAGATTATTAAAAACAAAATATTATATACTGCTGTTGTAAATAAATTGATATCCTTCATTTATTCATGTAAAATGTCTCATTTTTATGATTTCGCGATCATTAACTTGCATCATTTTTGGCGACACGCTTCAACACTTTCTTACACTAATAGTCAATTTCGGAAAACCAAAGCAAGCGTAAAGAAGCCATACGCTGGAATCCTATTAGACCAGGAGAGAATGATGTGAGAAGATCAAAATGCATATTATTTAGTTCACTCTTTTAGCCATTACTTAAAAATATAATTTTCTTTGGATACTGAATAAATATGTTTAAAATTAATTCCTATCCAAGAGATTTAGGCATAATATCGAAGAGAAATATAATTTAATTGATCTCCTGTCTCCAAAAGTACTACTTAAATCCATCCTATCGATTTTTAAATTCGTTTGAAATTTCCTCCTTCCCTATTGTATCAGATGTAGGTATCTGGATCAAGGCCTAATAAAATGTAGCTCACAGATTAACTTTTGAAATCATAAATACATAGAAGTGCAAAATGATTCCTCAATTCTTCCGTGTTAGGTAGAAAAATCAAAATCTCATTAATAAAAATCTTTTGTTTCAATAAACAGTGACATGATTCTTTTTGATGATTTGAGAATCAAAATAATTTTGTCCTTTCACGTTCCTTTCAGAGATAAGTTCGGTAAAAAAAAAGATTCAAATGGCAATTTTCTATTCCAATTCCAGTCTTTACGTTCATCAAATGGTAAGATATATTATCAATAGAAAGAAACAACAACGTAATGGAATTTTTCATGTAAACAAAATCATAATTTCATCCCCATTTGCTCCGTCATCATTAAAACAGGTTTTCGATCCCTTTTGTCTAAAGCACATAAAAGAGCATTCGCATTCATTAGCGAATCTTTCCAATTAATCTCGGAGTGGTACTATAAATTTAAAAGACAAAGAACATAGTTTTATATAATCTCTCGAATCAGAGCTGGATTTCTCGAGAGAATCTCATAAGCTTGAATTTCCCATTTTGTGAAGCCATGCTCTTGTGAAGGTTTACACCCGTACATAAGTCGAGAAGTTTTTCGCAGGAATTAACTGCCACGGGTCATCTATCCTCGACTCAAGATTACTGTTAAAATGAGCGGATATTATAGCTGAAATTAAATAAATGGGCTATTTTCGGTTATTCATCGGAATAGCGAGGGATGAGTAACTTCTCTTGCTAAGCTTAAAAATTGAACGGAAGTGAAAAAGACTCTCCCAAATGGGATTCGAACACAACTTCCGTATTTCCGGGTGGACCCTCTGAAAAATAAGGTTTGCAATCCATGTTGCTCTTAAATTGCTCTGTTGCGCTTAGGATTAGCATATTGCTCTCAAGTACGATCTAAAATGAGTTTTCAGTCATAGTTTTACTGAGAACATAGTAATGAATCTTAAAGCATAATGACTACTTTGATAATTTGTTGGTTCCGAAAATACATATCTTAATTGAATTTAATCAATGTCACAACTCGCAATGATGTCACAGTATATTTTCATTGATTAGAAAATATTTTTATGACGCGAAGTATTTTTAAGTTGTTTTTAGGGATAGGTTGTGGTCTTCAGTCTCAAAAGTTTAATGAACCCTTATCCAGATTATCTTTCAGGTGCACGGCCTGCGAAGGTAAATGATCCTTTCCTCTTACTCTTTCCTAACGAAAACCTGACAAACAGACTATATTTGACCATCTGCATTGAGAAGTAATCGTAGCAACTCATTTGGTCATTCCATTGCATGTACGCAGTATCAAAGGCTCTCTTTTGCACTAAAAAAAAACTTAAGTCAATTTTTCTCGCACATAGAAGTTATGATGCTCTTCTCGATGCAGAATATTCAGATAACTTTACATAACAGCGAACCTTCCTGCTTAAAAATCGACAATATCTTCGTTCACTCGATTGGGCTATTTCATTTTCATGGGTATAATTGGCATAGAATTGAGTTTATAACATTTTAAATAACACACTATGAGGAATAATTTGATTGTGAATTTTTATACAGAGAGATTAATCGAGTTTTGTCTTCCCTTATGATATAATTCTATTCAAATCTTGACACATACTTACTCTTGACATACTAGACACCCAAACTTTTCTATCATAATTTTATTCTTATCGTCTTCAAATTTACATCGCGACTGACTTTACAGATTCGTATAGTTATTAATTTTGTTTTCGTAAAAAGAGATAAATATAACAGGATGGAATAGATTACGTTCAGGTGTTACTCGATACAATTTCTTTACTAATGAAAGGCAAAGTAATATGAGTCCTCAAAATATTTTTTATTTATGTAGTTTTTCTCTTCAGGAGATAAATTTTTTCTCAAATCGTGCATTCTGCTTTGTAGGAAATCCTCTTCAAAATAAGGATTGCAACTCGTGGGCGAAATACATCTTATCCTCCATCTAATCAGCGTTCATCTTTTGTGGCCACAGGACAGATAGAAACAGCCCAATTTACATTGCTGTTTTATCTTTAGCAACTTTCTAAGATCGTAAATTGGTGATATTTCGTTCCACAAACAAGTAGCTTCTACACAGCAAGTGGGCGATACGAGTTCGAGTCCCAGCTACGCCAAAATGTTATTCTTCCTCATCTTTCTCTAACACAGTGAATTTGTACCATACGTTGCTCGTCCCTGTTTCGTAACTAAATATAGAAATATTTAGAAAATAAATTAAAATATATTAAATTTAATGAAAGTTGTAAATTTTAAATTGAAATACTTCCCTAGCAAATATTTTCTGTCACGGCTGCTCCCCATACCTTCAACTTTTTTTTTGAATTATCACTCGCACTTCAACATACATCAGTCTTCCATAAATATTGCATATCTTCAAATATTTATACAGTGGACGTAAAATTAGTTTACGGTGCTACGAGCATTCATACGGAGAGAAATGAGCGTAGTAGGCATGCTGCTTTTGAAAGGATTCTCACCTTTCACGGATATAAGCAAAGCCTTGACTTCAGTACCTGTTTGTATTTGTTTGGCTTTCGTCCGCACCGCTGCGCATTCTAATGATTATCATAAAAGAACGCCACATGTGTGTTCCGCTGTCTCATTTAATTCCAAATAAATATCTTAAATATAAAAAAGACTATCAATTAAATGCGCATATATGCAGTTTATTGGGCTGTTATCTGAGTATTGCACTTGTAATCTCCAGATAAATCCAAGAATGAGAGCTTAAAATGAGTCCAAAACATTCGCTAAAATGTCGCAGAGTTGTATGATTTATGCAAACGTTGTACAGGCTACTAAAGTATTAACTTTCGGTAATGAGATCCAACCACCACCACATAATTCTATTTCGCAACATTGGGATGGGATTTTGATAGCTTATGTATAAATTCTAAAAGCTTTCCGTTGATAAGATAGAAATGCGACTTATCTCAGACCAGAGAAGAGAATGTAAATGTTTACTATCCATCCTCCTAGATAAAATTCTCTGATGTATAGTTTACTTAAACCATAACGTCATGTGAAAGGTTAAAATCCCAGGATAAACCATTAACAACGGTGAACGTTGTGTACTCCATTTTTCAAATCATTTTTACACTAATTTCTCCGTTCCGATTTTTTTTAATTTAAAAGTTTTTGAACGTCAATTAAAGCTATTCAAAACTCGTGTTGATTGAACTATCACGGCTGAGCTTTTCCCAACAATTATTCATTAAACTGCGCACCAACAAGTTCCGGAGCGCGAGGTAATTGCCCTCCGTTACATACATAAAGAAGCCGTTCCGCTAAAAATTCATTAACTTATCGAAAAATCCACTCCCAGAGCATTGGGGCAGTAGGGTGCCAGTATGCCCCGGTCAGGAGAACTCACGGGTCATGCCTTTCCTGGAAAACCAGTCGGAGAGGGGAACTAGAGGGAGGGATCGCCGGGGTGGAAAGCCCCACAACACCCCCGCAATCACGGATGCAAAGCGATTACAAATAGATAAGAGCGGATTAGCGGTTCTCGGAATGAATGAATCTTTCGGGCAGCAAAATCAGGAGAGAAACTCGGTGGGGCGGGTGAAAACCAAGAAAGAGTGGGTAAAACTGGAGCCTTCCGACGAAATCAAAGTCTACTCCGTTCTTCTCTCTCCACCCACTCGTTCCGCTTTCCGAAAGGGCTCGCACCCTTGCGTAACAACGGTGTCTGCCTCTGGGCGCCCTCTGCAGAGCTGACCGGCGCTCCTCAGTCGTGTTTTACGCGTGCGTTCGTGAGGAGCAGGTGCTTCTCCCCCCTCTTCCGCCCTCGGACGTGTGACTCACCCACGTGTTGAGGATCCCAAAGACCCGCCCTTTCCCTCCCCCTAAACCCTCGTCCGCGGCCGCTACCCATCCTTCCGGCAAACACTACCTGTAAAAAGGTATTTCTACGAAAGGAAGGAGATGGCGTGATGCCTTGTGTCATTCTTTCCCGAGAAGGTCCAAGAAAAAGACAGAGAGAGCGATCCCCCCCCAAATTGTTCTTCGGAGCGCTTTCATTGAGTGAAATCGCCGAAGATTATTCGAGACCCAGTTTTTCTCTTCCGTCGGAGTGACAGAAAAAAAGTAAAGCCCTCTGTCTTTTGGAGGAGAACGGCATAAGTCAATCGGATGGGAAAAACTTCGAAACTTGGTGTTTAGCCTCTCCGCCGCGACTCTGAATGCCATTCGTCATATCTCGTTGGGGGGAAATTATTGTTCACGGTGATCGCTTGCAGACTTCGTGGTGGCAGACGCTTTTACTCGTTCCATCATTCAACGAGGGAAAGGGAGTTAGAGGGGAGTGAATATTTTGCGAGTTCGGGAACGTTCGCCGAGTTCTCCGTTTGCTACGAGTGAGGACATTTGGAGTTCCCATGCGGGGAATGAGTTTCCGAGGCTGCACCAGGATAATATCTACGGTTGCACATGCCAGATAAACGGCCCGGTTTTGTTTGAACGCGACTGATACGCCAATGTCAACGGATCGATGAGATTGCCGGAGTGCCGCATCCGCGAATCAGCCTGGAATCTTCCACGATCCAGTCTTCAAGAGGAGTCGCACAGACAACAAAAGCCCGCAGAGTCTCAGATGACCCCTAGGGCGAGAGATGGCCTCTCAGGAGATCGATAGCGGAGGAAGCAGCGGGAGCAGCAGCGGGTTCTGCGGCAGCCAAGGCGCCGACAGCCTGGACGAGTCGTCCAATGAGGCCACGAGCATCACAGCGGAGTCCTCCGACGTCCAGCAGGTGAGTTGAGATGCATCTCAAGAGGCGACCAACGAGAGAGATGGTGACATTAGTGTGCATCTACCTTGTCAGTGTGTTAGCGACGTTGGGGCCACGCAGGAAGTTCTACCGGATGTAACATCACTGCTAAGGATTACCTGTGATGCATGTTCAAGTGATGGTTTTAAAATAAATACATCTGATGTGTTCGAGCCGAACCTTGTGGGAAGGTGTCATAACCAAGAGGAAAACAACTTTTAATTTCCACAGAAATTTTTGCAGAAATTCACAGTGATTTTTGAGGAAATCGCAAGGTTGTTTTTCTCTTAGTTAAAAAAAATAATTAACTTTCGAGAAAGGGGAAGTTATACGTCTGGGTTGCGTTGCGGATGTACGTTAAATACGCAGTTTCTATTATATATTAGTGACTTTTTGCTTCGATTTCTTTATCATTGCGTCCAAAATTATCGTTTCATATTTTCTGTTACTACACTTTCAACGTAATAATATTTTTAACACCTCTCTCGGTAAGTTTTCTTTGTAACACTCCTCTTACTAACTGGTTTGAGCAAGATAAACAGATTATTTTAATGATTTTGAAAATTAATTTTCCCACTCTAACCAAACGTTTCTACTCAGTTCCGTAAAAACAGGTGCGACGATATATGCAAAAGAAAGTTACATTAACCTCGCTTAAAAACTTTTAAAATTGGAGATATTCCCAGTAGTTCAAGGTTCTTGGCGTATAAAAAAGCCAATAATTTAAGTTATTGTGATAATTTTTGCTTAAATTCTCTTCAATCTTTCGTGAACATTGTAAGAAAAATAGCTCGTCAGAAAAAAAATTTGAATTCTCCGCGATGAAAATATTACATCCGAGGACGTTATTCAAATTAAATTTCTACCGTTTGAATCCCTTAAAATTCCGAATTTCAACACTTCACTTTAGCACACCAAACCCGTGAAGAAATTTTTAACAACCGTTCGTATTTCCAGAATATTACAGAATTTAACTTTAAAGAAGCAATCGCAGAGAGAAAGGAAACGAGATTTTCAATGGATAAAGTTTCCCAACAACAGTTAACATCATTAGATTTTCGATTGTCAATAATAAGGGTTATTAATTATGGATGCATGTGGAATTTTAATATGCGCATGTTTATCGTACATGTATGAGTTCCTGTTTATTTCTACCTTTCTCATTTGAACCTTTAAAAAAATGATTCCTACTTCTAAAACTGCTTATTCCCGCTGCTTTCGAAAAATGATGGAATGGCTCATTCAACGGATGAGTGACGATAGTGCGACAAAATCAAAGCACTGCGATGCTGCATTATGCTTCCAGCTCGTAAAAAAATCGCAAAAGAAGTGGCACAAGTCTTAGAATTTCAATCAATAGCATTACCTTCCCTTGTGTTTTTACTTTACACGCCGCTTGGCACTGTCCCAACGCGTTGAATGCGCGAAAAAAGGAGTTTGAATCCTCCGTAAGGAAGCGTTCCAGAAAATATTGGTCAACTTCCAAATCAGCAATCAAGTGATTTAGCCCATTCTCTCCAGATATTAATTGGAGCTTTTCGCCCAGTCATTCCTAATTGTATAACAAGAGCTAGATTCGGTACATCAGCGGGAATAGCTTTTCCGCGTCTGTTCCGGAGATTTATTTGATTGATGTCTCGTTATCTGACCTGATATATCATTTCCCCCTTCGATCGATGTTAATTTCTTACATCGTAAAATTTAATCTGAAGCTTTTGGCCTTATTTACGAAAACTGAAAAGAAATGGTCTCTCCCTGACTAATTATTAACAATCTGCATGGAACTATTTCCCTTACAATATGCTTAAAATACAAAAGAAAGAATAGCAATCCAATTTAAGATAATAATAGATGCTAATTTACACTTTGAGCGATAAATAGAGTACGTGGGTTATAATCAGTTTCGATTTTTGGTATTTTTACCAAAAAATTATGTTTCCGTTGTTTCTTGTTTTGAATCAATAGAATTAATTCTGTCGCCACAAATAAAAAAGGTTTCATAATTTTTTGATATGCTCTGTTTCTTTATATCTCCACCAATCGCTCCTATAGTCTGATGCACTCAGGTCAGTATCTTTGATCTTGATACCTGGAATTCGTGTTTTAATAAGAGAGTGTAGGAATCGGTAGTGTGATGACCGTTACATCGAACAGTTCGTCCGCATAACTTTTATTTGAGGCCAGGTGCCTCATATTATAGTTTAGATACTGTTTTATGTTGTGCCCAGAAAACATGCAACCGAGTGATGTGAGTACCTATGCTACTCAATTGTTTTAAAAAGAGAAACATAAGGAAAATCAACGAATCCTATTCTTAAACAAAAATGGGTCTAATTTAGGTACTCAAAGATGAAAAAGTAGACATTCCAGTAATGAATTAAACGAATGAATAAACTAAACGAAATGAATAAAAAAGCACCTTAGTATTTTGAAAATGAACTTAAAAATATATAGAATAAAATGATCTTCCGGGTTACACAGCGTAGTCGAAAATTTAAAATAGTTAAAACTTAAAAATATATTCTAGCGTTATTTAAATGCTTCTATTCCTTATACCGTAAAACTTTTCTTAAGGAATCAAAACTATTTAGCTTGTAAGGAAATAAAATTATTAATGTACACTTTTTGGGTAAGAGAATACAATTGTTAATTTCCTGGCCTATTCTAAATTTCCCCAGTATTTTCTGCTTTTATTTTTCTCTACTTGAGATCAAATTTTGGTATATTGCAGTAATTCTTTTAATAAAGAAACACTTATTTCAAACTGAAAGTATGTCTCGTTATCAACTAGATTTGCAATATGTTTAGCACCTGAAATTTATTCTGCGTTCTCTAAGACACTTATCAAATTTATTAAATATAAGTATCAGTACGGCACAAGTTCACGACATTAAAATGATCTATAATTATTCCAAGTAAATAAAATATCAATGATTAAAAAGCAATGAGTGTTTATATAACAACCAAGAGAAAGAAATATGTATGTCATTATTTTTTATAATTCGTTGCTTCTCGTTTGGATCACGCAATAGAATACTATGATATCTACAAGCCAAATCAATCCATCAATCTTTATCTTCGTTAAATTATACTTTATAATCGTTTTATCGTCAACCATACTTTAAAATATTAATCGCTCTGTGGAATAAAACGCTGTATTCCGTTGAAGGGAAAACATATTACAATTACGGACATTAAATTGACATTTACATTACTGTAGCATAAACCATAAATGGGCGCTTATATTACTATGGTATAAATAAACACAGAAAATAAACTAAAAATACATATTTATGCTAAATCGCAGAAGTAACTAACCACGCTAATATGATCTGAATATGATGCCAGGCATCGAAACCTTGGTCGTGGCATAAGTTTTCATTGTGGTTTCTTTGAATAAATCTTTTGAAATTTACTCTCTGTTTTTGTCATAAAATACCCGCAACTTTAGGCCCACACAATCGATATTATTATGGCATAAATATAAGTATTTCTGCTAGAAAATTAGCTCTTATAATGAAGAATTAATAAAAAATAATATAAGAACTTCGACATTCGACAAGGACAATTGTTTTACAATATAAAAAGTATAATTGCTCCTCAGATTTTTATTTTCGTAAAATCTCAAACAGATTTAAAATTAACCGGTTTATAGCAGCTTCCCGTGGCGTGTTCTTGAAATGCATAGATACAGTTCAACGAGTAACGAGAATGTTTGTTGACCATGAATTCCCGAACATCGGTCTAGTTAATTGAGGAGAAATTCTTAATGAACCCGGTCAAGATTTCCTTATCGCTTAAATCGATGAAGATGATAAAATTGAAAAACATACTTAGCTCTGTTTTGATCTGTTTCTTACGTAAGCGTCGTTATTTAAAATTTTACTCAGTGAAATAAATAACAGCAACAGAGATTCGAATTTTAGCAGCGTAAATCTTTAAGAAGAAATCGTCTATCGTCTAAAAAGATATTTTAAGGCGATACTAAATGTAAATCGTGATTAATACAATTTGATAAACAACAGAGGTATGACTTATGAGAGACCAGTCAGGCACATGATTAAAATGAACGCTGAGGTACGCAATTCGATTAAATACCTCATTGCGGAATTATTTTCTGGGGCTTAGCCAGTATCCAGGGCCGGCCCGAGAAAAATCATTGGGAGGAATAAATTTTTCTTGCGGAAGCCTACATAATATACAAGCCTATTATATATAAGATACTTTTTTAATGACCAGAAAACGTAGTTTCGTTGATAAAGGTTGAAATAATTTATTTTCGATCAAAAATAAATCATAAATGTGAATGATGCCAGACCGCCGGGCATTACTAGATACGAGTAATAACTACGACCATACTAGATTATAACAAGCATCGAAAAAAACCGGAAATGGCGCCCTTGAGATTTTTTCCATTATAAGGCAACGTAAGCATGAAATCATGGTCATTTTTTACATCGAGTAAATTCTCCTTTCATCGAGAAAGTTTACGGTTCAAAAGCCACCATCGTCGCAACACTCACGAACCTGTAATTGTGTACGTCGAGAGTCATTTTCATCAATTTCCTGGTGCCGTGTAGGCTTAACCATCCACAAGTTAAGTACTGAACTTGGACAAAAACAAATTGGAAGCGGTGTGCTTAGCAAAGTATCAACACGGGGAATCACCTGACGCAATAAAAAACGCTAAGTCAAGGGAATCCGGTGTAACGACACGTTTTTGCTTAACATATAGTTCTGTACTCACAAGACAGGCAGAACAAAGTGGGGAAGAGTCAATGGACAGACGCTCGTATCTTTCCTATACTAAAAAGCATCGTTCGTATAATTTCACTCCTCCAAGGCTTACTTTTCACTCTAAGTTATTGATTTTCTAAAAATACTTAGGTTTCTTCTAATTCGTTATCTGTAGTACTTCCTTCCATGATAGAGTCTATGTAGCCAGAGCAGAAATACGGATATATGGATGAATGTAAATAAGTTAAGCTTCAACTTTCCTAGAGGTAGAAGTACTTGCCCGCAGGGAATTGGATGCACTACAAACCCAATTGGCAAGACAGACTTCGTGGACCCAGGTATTTCTCATATTTTAAATTCATATTACACTCCATATTGCACTGTAAACGCTGTCAATCTAAGAAGATATGAATTGTATCTTACAATCTTGTTAGTTATAAAATCCAATTTGCAGCAAATTCGTCATCGGCTTTTATGTTCTTTTGATGATACCTTTTTGCGTAAATATTTCAGATAGGTATTCCAAATGGAGACGCTGCAATTAGCTGATTGTTTTGCACCTCTTTTCATTACGCGCAAATCAAGAAAATTCCCATGGCGATCGATCATGAGCAAGTTGTTTACATGAATGAGGTATGTTTCAATAGTTATTAATCATTATAAATCCGAAATAGTATCATAAAAATAGGTATTACATGAACTGCATACGTTAAATAATACTGCAAACAAGATTAGGCTTTTCAGCACTTATTCGTAAAACTCGAATGTATCCACTGTAAGACAGATTATCTTCTACTACATTGCCTAAACGTATGTACCACTAAAATTTAAATCAAACATTAGTATTCCTTGACTGCTAATGCGTAATTAAAGGATTAGTTAATAAAGCTTCAGGAATAAAGTTTTACATTTTTCTCACAACAAATGCAAGTATTCAAGAAATTTTAGACTTAAAGTTTTTTGATAACTACTTAACAGATACTTGATAACTTTGCATTAGGAATAAGATAATAAGCATGACAGAGAGCCGCAAAAACAAGTGAATAACTACCAGTAAATAAAACCTTCAGAATCATAGAGGACAACTGAAAAATATTTTGTACTGTTTTCTATTTAATTCTTGATATACGAAGAAAAAAAATAACGAAAATCTTCGTGAATGAGAGAGATTACTAGGGAAAAGATTAGATCCCCATGCAATGGATTAGATATAGGTTTAAGAGATAGTAAAGATGAAAAAATGAAGTATAAAAATCGTAATTGCTAAGATAGATTCCATTTGGGTATTCATAAACGAGCATGGCCATTCCATCCATCCAATGGACAAAACGGTTTTGTCAGACGAAACGCTCGTTTTTGTCTACAAATTCTGACTATTCTGGAAATATAGCTCTGTTGCATAGAATAGTCGCCCTATATTTATTGCATCATACTATCAAATATATTAATTTTTGGTTAAATATTTTGGGAAAGCATCGTTTAAAGTATGCCAATACGAATTTTAGCTTTCGGATTATTGTCACTTAAGATGTCAATTTGGGTAGTAAATTTTGCTATGCTAGAGCGTGGCCTTATTTTTATATGCTCCGTATTATTTTGCATATTACTCAAACTGAAGAACATTCGTTTGTGCTTTTACGAAATTATTCTTTCTTTCATGTCATTTTTGTATACTTCAGAGACTAAATAAATTATCCTTAACAAAAATCACCTACTCCAAGGGGTTACGATCTCTTTTCCAAAAGGTTATGTTTCTATAGACTTCCTCAACAAATCAATTCTAACATTCTGCTTCTATATTTCTATGCACCGCCTTTTCGAGAGCCTCAGTTCTAATATTTGCCAAAGTAATTTTTTCTTAACATTTCTGTTCTTCGTTCAAAGCCCATTCTACTTCCTCCGCTCTCTCTATTAAACTTCCTGTAAAAGACTACACTGAATATAATACTCTTTCTATGAGCACGTCTTATGAGCTTGTCCCACTTCCGAAAATCCCAAATCCACTACATTCAATTTCAAACTTTTATACTTTGAAAATTGGTAAATTACTTTGGACAACACTTTGCCATTCTTAATACCGTTATTTTCCGGTCATTGGTAATACCCATTATGTCAGCCGGCACATAAAGTACTTTTTATCACACATTTCCCATAAATATCGTATGATGCTATTGGGAAGTAGTACTCTTCCTAAAATCATTCATTTTTGCAATTACTCTTTTACTCGTTCATTTCTTTGGCAATCGCTTCAAAATATTTGGGAAATAATTATTTTCACATCCGTTCATCCTTAGGAGTTCCTCTATCTGTTTGCTTTTTCAAATGTTTCAATAATTCTGGAAACCCTACGATTTTATTCAAAATTGTCAAATGTCTCTTTTATTCCAAATATAATGTCTCTAATAATGGCGCATTAACCCGTAACACTCATCCGTGGATCTCTTTACGAGAACGAATAAGGCTTCCTCGGTTACTCCACTTTCCCCGAGTCCAAACAAGTTACCCGGCTACAGACACCACAGTTAAATCATACAAGTTTGCTAGCGAATGCTACAGTACGGAAATATATTGTTCGATGATGAAAATTTAGGTTACATACATGCAACGATTCCTGAATCTTTCTTTAGAACATGTATAATGGAGAAAAGAAAATAATAGGGTAACACTAAACGTAAATCTCAACTACATTTCTGTTATTTATTTCATCACATTTGCAGGTGAGTCAATGTAATGGTTATGAATTCCTTTCCGAAGTTCGCGAAATCTTGAAAATTTCATAGAGTTCTACACATTGCCCCTTTAATAACTTCCATGTTCTAATGTTCTCGATTTAATTTGATTCTTGATAATTTTTTTCATAAAGTGTTAACACAACTGACCGTTCCTCAAAGTAGCCTCCTTGAATCCTAAAGGATTGGAGATCAGGTTTCACGTATCGCTGCCCCTTGATTCATTTAGTTGTCCCAAGACGACCCACTTTCTAAGTACATCTTGATCTAAAGATTCTAATTTCTCCGGAGAGGAACGACCTAAGATAAGAATCTTTTGGTTGTGTGTCCATCCTCTTTCCTCCCTCAGACTCGGTGATAATCGACCTGACCTCCCGTGAGTTCCCCTCTTTCGCGATCTTTTATAGCTCTTTGTTTTTATACTTCTTTTTGTTGTCGGTTTCGCTCGCTTCTTTTCCAAATGGAGTCATTCCTTTCCCAGAGAAGCATCCAGCAATAAAAATGAATTTGTTTCCGATATCTATCTCCGCCGTCAATTTGAAATGTGAATGCTTTCAGCGAAGAAAAACGGACGTTCAAATCTGCTCGGAGTGGTTTCTAGTAATTTCCACGACGAATGGAATCTTGATCGAATGGACTTACAATTAAGAGAAAGATGGAAGCAGTTCAAAATCATTAGTTGTTAAAATTCACAGTGGATCCAGAATGCAAAGGAATGCATGCGAAATTCAGGGGAATGATTATGAATTTAGGGGTGAATGAGACACTTGCAGTGCTCAAATCACATTTTAATTTATTTCCTATCTTTGGTGAAGCATGTGCCATTTTTCCAAATCAATCGTCTCCGGAATACCATTTAAGATCAAGAAGGAAGTACCGTCTTAATTTAATATGATAATTTCGCTGAGCTCGAACCTAGATCGCTCAGATAGATTTCCATAAGAAATACACGTAAATCTCAATTTTATAGGTTGCAGGCTTTATTTATTCTGAAGAATAAATTATAAGGAATGGTCGCGCAGAGTCGAGACAAGCACCAAATTAAAGGAAATCGAATGAAGAGTTTTATTGTGCTCGTGGAATATGATTTTTGATACTACATTGCATGAATTTTTATAAAATACAGATCAATTTTCAAATTGTATACAACAGGCCCCCGTGAAGACCAATGCGATTGTTGAATCCGAGCTCATGCGTTTCTTCGTCATAACACATCATGAGATTTTTATCGTATTTAAAAACTAAGGTGAATTATCATGAACTGTACTGTATCGTCTATATTTATTTGTCTTGTGAACCACGTGAGTAGTGTACGACCACAACTTAATTGCCAGTCGTCGACAAGTCAACTTGTCGGACATGCAATCGATTGTGGAGAAACATATTCTTGTATTTTTTTCAAACTTATGCGGATACTGCATAAACAACGACGACGCTCAATATATATAGAATACATTAACACTCAAACATTACTTAAATATTTTCAGGGCGAAGAATACAATAAAAAGCCAGTAAATGATATTTAATGTATTTCTTCGATGAAAAACGCCAACAAAATTCCAAGACTTAATGAGATTTCACCCGATTTCCCTCATTCGATTTCTTTTTTCTCTTCCGTTTATATATTTTTTTCCTGCCCTCTGCGAAAGGGTTAGGAAGTGACCGACCCAACGACTTCCCATTAGCTTTCTAGTGCGCGATGCGTGGCCCCCTTCAGCTGTCACGGCTTTGAAGATACTATTTCTGGGTCTTCCGGACACAGCCTTTCGGAATCTGGTTAGTTAAGCATTAGGCGCGAAAGGTAAAGATCGGAAACTGTGAAAATCAGATACGTTAATTATACGTAAGTGGGCCGTCCGCAACGGATAATCCCATGAATTTTAGAGAAAAATTTAGGGTAGAAGCGGCGGTAAGTGATGTTGAGGTTCACGGTTAACCAACTTTTGCACTTGAGCAAGAAGCAATCGTGCAAACTATATGACGGATGCTTGTTTTTATTTTTAATCTGTTCATCACTCTCAGTTTACAAAAACACGTTTATAGATTATCTCCGATCATCTCGACATCAATCTAATAGCGTAGTTCATTGATAAAAACGATATATATTTTATAATAGAATATAGAATATTTTAACAAAATAACTTTTATATCATCATCGATCATACCCGATGAATTAAATCTAATTTCAAGAGTCAAAGAATGTTGTTATATGCCGAATCGCCCTTTTCATATTGTTTTTCTCTTTTTAAATTTAAGAAATTGGTTCATAAAAGCAGATGATTGCTGATTGGTATTAATTCCATTAAAATGTATGCTGTTTGTCCGGAACATCTTTGATGAATGACTGAATGACACTTAACTGGATGAAAGAAATCGAGACACATGATCTGAAGTTACACTTTTACTGTGAATACGTTTGTAGCTGTGTACTGTTGATATAATTTTTAATGGATTAATGTAACTACCTTCACAAATGTCATCAGTCAAGAATCAAGAAAGCAGCAATTTGTATTGGGTAAATGGAGGTCACGAATTGATTAAGTTAGAGCTTGAGTGGCAATTACCCAGGAGTGAAAGAAACTCAGGCATTTCAGAAATTACATACATCTTTTCGAGCATATTGCGGAAACGAACTAGTGAACGATAATAAAAACTAGCCTGAAAGTGAGGGACATAAGTTCGAAACCCAATCATCTCCATATTTTCCACTTTTGTTTATCCTTGGGTTTTAAGACGCTAACAGCTTTTAGGAGTTATGGATTCTTTATTCTTATTGCAGTTTTTTCAATTCGATTGCATTGATATTGCAACAAGGTTTTTCCAATGATTATCTCGATTCTCTCGCAAGTGATAAAAATTTAAAAAATATGTTTAATCTTGTAATTTAAATAAGAAAAATATAAAGCTACATGTATCAGTTGAGATAGGGTTGATTTAAATCCATTATTACATAGATTAGAATATTATCCCAATTTCGCAAATAGCTCCATTTCGATACTTCGAAGTGAGTAAAATTTAATATTCTTGCTGAGAAGATCAAGAATATTTTCTAGAGATAATTGGGTGCCCAATTATCTCTCTCGTATATATTACAGTACATGAAGTCAATAACCACGAACACATCTTGAAACTAACTGTAATATCGCCAATGAATAAAATTACGCTGGTAACCAGAAGCAGCCCTACGAAAACAGCTCGAGGACATTTTGAAGAATGTTATCCACTTATGATTCTGAGTCAATTCTGGGTTATTCTAACGATCGACTTCGGCGTACACGACAGACAAAATATTGCCCTCCTTTTCCATACCTTTGGAATAGCTCCAAAATTAGTTTACCCATTTTTATATTTTACAGTATATCGACTTAATATGCGTTTGCAATGCACTTACAGCCACGAGGCATTATCTTCATCGATTTTGTTACCACAGCTGCAATCACAGCAATTCACAGCATGATGGCTTATAAATTGTGAGCTCTAAATTTTTTCAATCTTACAAGGCGTACGTAACTAGAGAAATACTTATTTCATGTAACTATCACCACTTCCTGTGTAAGAAAGGTTTAAGAGAGATTTTTCGATATTCAAATATCGAAACTTTTCTGGTTTCTCAAATGTAAGTTGCAGCGAATCAGTAGTATGAGCGAAACTATTACGAAATACACTTGAATTGTAACATTTAAAAATAGAAAATTCGATCGTATATAAGAATGAATGTTTATTAAGTTAAAGATATATTTCAATTCCTGAGACAGGATCATGGCTTTAGATTTTAGATTTAGATTTAGATATATACCCCGCGAGCCGCCAGAGGCGTATGGCAGGGGGTGTAATACACCACCATTATTCATTCCTACCTATTAGCATCTCTAATAGCTTGGGGAAAAAACGACCAAAAGTAATTATCCGTCCTTGCGATTACTTCCCTATAACGCTTCGTCGATGCCTCTCGGAGATCGCGTTCGCTCCTTACTGGCACTAACATTTCACTTACTTCGTCCATAAATTTTGAACGATTGAACTTTTCGAAAAGTTTCCGTCGATATTCAGATCTTCTCATCTGTAGTGAATTCCAACTGAGGGACTCTATCATTGCCGTAACGCTGCTATCAAACCTGAAATCCCCGCAAACGAATCGGGCTGCTCTACGCTGGACCATCTCTAAATCTGAGACTAAACCTACTTCGTGTGGGTCCCAAACCGCACAGCAGTATTCAAGACTCGGACGAATAAGAGAAAAGTAAGCTATTTCTTTGACTCTCGATGAGCATCCTCTCAACGTTCTACCAGTTAATCTTTGCATTCTATTCGCTTTTCCTATCGCATCTCGAATATGTTCTTTAAAAGATAAGTTACTGCTAAACGTGACTCCTAGGTATTTGTTGTCGTGCACTAACTCTAATGGATGACCTGAGATTTGGTACTGCGTGGGAATTATGTTTGTGGAGCGCGTAAAACTCATGGCAACGCATTTATTTATATTTAAATCCAGCTGCCAATCTTTACACCATCCTGATATTACGTCCAGGTCGTCTTGAAGCACATTACAATCGTTTTCTGTCAAAATCTCTCTGTATATCAGGGTATCATCGGCAAATAATCTAACCTTACTCTTTACGTTATCTACGAGGTCGTTAATGTAAATTAGAAATAAGATTGGACCAAGAACACTTCCCTGTGGAACTCCTGATGAGATACTTATTTCTTCGGATAAAACTCCATCTAACGCAACTCGCTGAGATCTGTTTTCTAGAAAAGATTCGGTCCATCTGATAACTTTTTCGTTGATCGCGTAGGCACTCAGCTTTTGGATAAGCTTTTCGTGAGAAACTGTGTCGAAAGCTTTCCTGAAATCTAGGAAAACTGCGTCTGATCTAACACCGCCGTCTGCTGCTTTAGATACGTCATTCATAAAAAGCGCTAACTGGGTCTCACAAGACCTACCTTTACGGAATCCGTGCTGGCTCTGACTGATTGCTCCCTTTTCGGAAAGAAAGCGCATGATAGAGCTCGCTATAATATGCTCCATTATTTTGCAAAAAATTGAAGTTAATGAAATAGGCCTATAATCATCTGGTTTTGACGCGCGCCCTTTCTTAGGCACCGGAGTGACATTAGCTTTTTTCCACGACATTGGGACGGTTCCCTCATCCAATGATTTCTGATAGAAAATCTGTAGAAGCGGAGCAATTTCATCGGCTAAAGTTTTTATTACAACAGCGGGAATACCTTCGGGTCCTGGCGCCTTTTTCCTATCAATATCTCGCAATAATTTTCCAATTCCATCAACCGATATCTCGATGGGACACATCTCTGAATCAATGCGCGACGTAAAATCCTTAACTTGACCATTGTCTACAGTGAAGCATTTCTGGTAGTGCCTGTTAAGTAAGTTAGCTTTATCTTCTGATTTATTTACGGTAATTCCCTCTGCGCTTATGAGGGTCGGCACAGAAAACTGACCTCCACGGGTCTCACGCACGTATGACCAAAATTCTTTCTGATCGCCACCTAATGATTCTAATAGGGTTCGAGATCTATATTCCTGGTATTCTTTTCGCGCTTCTTCCTTAACTAACTTTCGCACTTCTCTATAGTTTTGTTCTTCGAGCTCATGGTTCGTTCCGCATGCTTTGAGTTTTCTCCATCGCGAGTGAATGACTCTTTGCTTCCTATGTAATGCTCGTAATTTAGGTTTCGTCCACCGTGGCTCTTTACGCTCACGCACGCTCTTAGTAGGAACAAATTTAATTAAACCCTCTTTGATTATCCGGAGAAACTCTATCCAACTATCATTTACTGTATTTGCACCCAAGAAGCGGAAAAAATCATCCTTGCACTCGTTCGGTAGACTTTAGTCAAGATAAATCCAGTAGATTGAGAAAAAACATCCTCTCAAATAAATTGTTCCGGCTTGTCGATAAAATCAACAAGTTTCGTGAATTTTGCTGAGTAATATAATCATAAGTCTCTGTTATTGTGAAATATTGTGAGAGTAGGGAATTTCAAAGAAAATATTTGAAGGTAAAACGCAAGGACGAGGACAAAGGGAAGAAAAAGGCACAGCTTCTGAATAATATAAATTGTGGGATAAATTACACGAAGCAAAAAATATATAAGAACATAAAAGCAAAGAGGTGAGTAATAGGTGGAAAATTTTGGGGGCATGGACCTCATGCATGTACGATTCATGTACATGTAGGATATCATTCAGTAACTTGAGAAACTTTTCTACTAACGAGTGTGACTAATCGCGTTGATTAGACTTCTTTCTCTTGCTTGTTGTACGGCTCACTCACTATTCAGCAAGATGCGCAATGCACGCAATATTTTGTTTAAACGCATCCACAGTTCTTATTTCCTGATTCCGATGAAAACAATAGCCGTGCAAAACAAAATATCAGATCTATTGGGGATGATACTCTGGGTCGATGCTTATCTGAACTAGATTCCTGTAGGGTTCGCGGAATTGTGGAGGCCAAGGATATTCGGCCGTTTTCTCTTTACGAGAAGAGCATTAATTACACCAGAATTGGACGTGTGATGAGGCTAGTGTGGAACGGTGCGGCAAGTCTGTGAAACCGGAAAGGTTTCCAAGCAACTGGAGTCACGCTGCCAGTGGCGTGAGTCGGTTGCCGTCCATTCAAAAACAAACAACGCAGTCGAATCTAAGAGGGTATTTTGAGAAAACTGCAATGGGATGATTGGAAACCAAGAAAAAATTGACTTCAAGAGAATGATAACGGATGACTTCTATTAGTTTGGCAGCTTGGCTGGCTGATTAATTTGAATCTGCTCTTTGAACCGAGAGCACATACGATGACTGCATGACTGATCTCGGAAAAGGAACATTGGAAATACAATGGAGCTCATTATATTCTTCATGTCATAATAAACCACATGCATCGGTCATTATGTATGCATAAGTGATTCTTATGCATACATAATCCATATGGATTTCTACATATGAATCATGTATATTATTTTGTAACTGATTCACATGCATCAATAAGAATATGTCAGTCATTCGTAGAAACTGAGTAAAGTTTATTATAGTCTATTGTAGCATTAATTACAAATTAAAATTTATTTATTCTTAAAAAATACAAATAGGCACCAGGCCAGGTGGTAATCATTTGTGCGGGAGGAGGAAAAATTAAATAATCTGCCTTGTATTCACCCTAGTCGGGAGGGCAACCCCTCAAAACTTCCCGAAGGCATTATGTAATACATATAATTACAAAATTTACAAAAATTTGTTCAAAATTTACAACGATAATACAATATTTCAAAATTTACTACAATATTACACTATTTTAAAAAACAACAATACTACAACAAATATATTTAGCATTCTCTCAATTTTTAGAAATTTGGAGGAAATTTGTCACTAAACTGGTATGTCTTCTTAATGAAAAGTAATAAAATAAATTTCGTAGATGATAACGATCAAATTATTTATGCGATAGCTACAAATAAGATAATTTACTCGCGTTATTTTAATAAAAACAGTTAAGAAGCCAGCTCTTTACTTCTACCGGGCACAATTTATAACTGATCAATTATAAGGTATAAAACCATTCTTTCTTCCGTTGTTAATTTAAAAAGATAATTGTCATCAGAAGCGTTTCATTTGAATTTCTGTCACAGAAATATTTCCCTTGAGTATTACTCGTCCTCAGAGCAGGTAAAGAATACTTAAACTTCGATTTCGGAATACGGAAGCGTCGGAAATGGATAAATAAACCCTCTGAATCGTAAATCTCACTGCTTTTAACTGCCATGCACAGTAATAATAGGAATAAATTAAACCTGGAAATTAATTAGAGGAAAAAATACATCCCAAAAACCGCAAGCAGGTTCTTCCGCCGCAAGTAACAAGAAACCACTTCCTGAATGTAAATGATGACCTAGCCGTTATTACTTTTAATTAACTTGGAAATAGAGGAATTTATTCATTTTTCCCACGAGCAACTTCCGATATTATCTTCAACTGCGAGAGAAGTAATTGTATTCATTCGAATACTGTAAAAGTTTTAAGTCTGAATTGGAAAATTCACTTGCCAATGGCAAATTTTAGGTAGATTTTCAATAAGTGCAATGAAGTACCAATTCGCTGAATTTTTATAATTTACTTGCCCATATTTTTAATACAAAATCTGGTTCTACGATTAAATGAAGTACTATGCTTAGTTTAAATATCATATACATATTACCTCTCTTGTTTTCGGACTATTTTGTTCCATGCTCCTCCCTTACTCCACTATCTTATGCGTATATCATAAACTCCCTTTTTCAATAAATTCCCTTTTCCCGGAAAGCCTTGTCCCTCTCTATTATGTGATTAGTTCTTTCCCCCATTCACTTCAGCAATATCCATTAGTTTTTCCCTTATGGGGCTTCCCTCAAAGTGTAGGCGGAAATTTTATTCATTTCGTGAAAGTTATCGATTTGTTTCTTTGCGTCTGTCTCTCTTGTGTGACTTCAGTTGGGGTGTGGAACCATTGTCACTTACCGATCATGTTAAGACCCTCAAGTATGGTCATTGTCAAAAACAGTTAGTTCAATCGCTTACAAGTGTTACGAAATATTTCAATTTTAATCATTTTTACATTGATTCAAGAATCCATTTTTATGATTATAATGTACTTAATATATAATTATAATTATATATAATTTTTGTATTTCATACATGCGAAAGCAATAGATTAGGGAAATAGAATCAAGGTGCTTGAACCCCCTGCCACAGGCCGAAAGGCAAGGTATGGACCTTACACAAACGCAAATCTTCGCATTCGGTCGTCAACTTGTCAGTTGAACGAAATTCTGATACCGAATTCTATACATTCATTTTAATATTACAATTTTCTCGGCAGAGAATCATTGGGAAAGGAGAATATGTTGTTAGAAGCGTTCGGCAGGAATATGATGAAATAATAGCTGTGATGAGAATTACCGTCCAAATCAATTTATGTTTTAAAATAGATTAAAAATTTATATGAATAAGAGGCCGTGGAAAATTGTTTTTCTTAAAATATAGAGTATTTTATTATTAGATTCCTTGATAATTAAAGTAAGAAAAATCAAATCTGGAATTATCAAAAGCTCCTAACGAACCCTGAAAACCTTTTCTTAAGTTGATTGAAGCAAAACTATCATTTATTATTACTAACCAGATAGATTCTCCGAAGTTTGCCGAAAATAGTTAAAAAGTTAATGTGGCAGAACGACGCATTTTAGATTATTTTCCTCAAAAAAATATTTTTTAAATGCATTCAGTTCCTCGAAAGGATACTTCCTTGAAGCTCACAAAAGGGTTACTAGACAACTTCCTCGTTCATATTCTTTAAAATAATCAGTAATTTATTTTCTTATACATAAAAATTATATTATCATCTTCATTTTATGGAAACTAATTTTTGTTCATCACTACGTAACTATCAACGGTTGAGATTTAAACTTTAAGGAAGATGATACCATAAGATACTCGGCTTTGAGAATGTAGAAGTTTCAAAATGCAGGCTGCAAAATTGCGTCACGGTTAACCGATCTAATTTTCCCCAAAAATGTATCAAATTAACAACCTCACTTATGATGCGAAATAAGTTCGAAAGAAAACAGAATGTGTTTTACGAAAATTAAGATGCTCGAAATATAAAAAAGGGAAGGAATACATCTGACTTACAATAAATACATGTGACCTTTAATAATTATTCTTTGCCTCCTTTCACTTTAACTCCAAGAAAGGAACTTTGTAACTCCAATCGAGGTACAAAAATTACCAAAACTTGTCCGATGTCACAATACAACAAAATTAAGATATTTATTAAAATATTTTTACTTTCTCCCTATACGTGGTATAGAGAAAGTATTGTATTCGCAAAAAATTCGACCTCCAGATTTCAACGGAAATAGATGTTTTGGGGCCCATAGAGCTCGTATTTCCCCGAACATGTCTGTCTGTGTGTCTGTGATAAAAAGTTTATGGGCATTTCATCTTAAAAATTTATTATCCGATAATTTTCAAAATTCATATTTAGTATTTTCCTAACAATGCCAAGAGTTGATTAGTTTTTATGAATATCGTTTGACCGAAAGTTGCGGTTTATCCGGATCAAATTTTTTTTCTTAAATATCTCAGTCAGAATGCAATGTATGTATATACATGCAAAAGTTATAGATAATGTACTTTACTACAACTTTTGTTTGAAAAATTTTTTGTAACACTGATTGTTTAGGAGTTATTCTTCAATAATGGTTAACCGGAAGTTGTTGTTTATCCAGAAATGTAAGTTTTTCATACATATCTCTGTCAGAATGCAATGTAGGTATATACAATCACATACAAAAGTTATAGATTATGTACAAAACTACAACTTTTGTTTGAAATATTGTTTCGTAACACTGATTTTTTAGGAGTTATTAGTGAATACTCGCTAACCGTAAGTTGCATTTTATTCAAAAATTGTAGTTTTTCTTAAATATCTCTGACAGAATGTGATGTATTTATATACAATTTGTACATATAAAAGTTATAGATAATGTATTTTACTACAACTTTTGTTTGAAACATTTTTCTGCAACACTCATTGTTTTGCAGTTGTTTATATATTACCGGCATAGGCTTCTGTTTTCAATATATATGGAGAAAGTCATGTGTTGGCCACATCAGATTTTTAATTATAATTTCGACAAACCTGTATTTTCCAGTGTTATTCGATCAACGTGAGTCTGGAGGATCCACTAACAATCGCGGAACCAGTATCTGACCCCGTGAGACATCACCTGGAAGTGGAATTAGATCGAATAGCGACGAAGATAAGAGGCTATTCGCTCGAGCGAGTGCTGGTCGAATCCGCTTTGAGTCACCCCGAGAAAACGGAAGGAAGTGGAGAAGATTCTGTAAGGTGAGTGCTCAATTGAACTCCATATACATCTAAAGAAACATTTTGGCTAAATGAGTAATAAAGTCTAGTTACCTAGAGAACTAGTTTAATTAGAAATATATTACGATATAAAAACGTTAGGGCTTAACAACGTAAGTCTCTCGGATAGTTCAACATCCTGAGTATATTTTAATTTATCCTTAAAACACGATCCATGAGTATTATGAAATCCCTTATCAATCGATTTGTAAATCTTTAGCTCTGAAAATGTGATTCTATCACGAAATCCAGGTGTCCCGAAACACAGAATCAAATATAGCCAGAAACCAACGTGCATTATTTCCTCACCATGGTTCCCAGAAGGTCTGAATGAAAAGTATTTCGCAAGCCTTACTTATTTTTTTGCAATACTCATAAAAATCACATCACGAAAATAAGTGTTTGAAAAAAAATATGAATTAATTTTACGATAAAAAATTTGATATGTGGTCATATAAATTTAATGAAAATCAATTATCATAGTTATTTCTCAATTGAATATTTTTAGTAGAAAAGTACTCCCATGCCTCTATCTACGTTAATCAGGTCACTAAAACAACATTTCATTATGCTGTATTCATAATAGGAGTTACCAATGTATTATGTTTTTAATGCTGTGGTGTTTACGAAAAATCACAGCAACTGAGATCTCATAGAGATAAAGGAAACTGATGGAGAAGATCATTCGTAAAACCTTACGAAAAAATAACATTTTCTCTTTCTAAAGTAGAGAATTATCAAAAGGGGCTAGTTAGCCGAAGGAAACACTCGTATCTTCCAAAATCTAATCCTTGAAGTTGAAATAACCGATTCCTCGATTTCCCAAAAGCATTCTTCTTGATTAGCAACCACATCCAAAGCGGAAATATTTGCGACAAGTCTCATCCATAAGAGGTGTCCCAATAATTACTTGGTTTGTGATACATTTGTGATTAATCTCATAATTACCAGTAAATGATTGTTACCATTATAGTACCTGAATTAATTATTTCCTTACATTTATTGCCAAGCTTACTTATATACTTCGGGAAGCTTAAGAAACATGTGGACCGATCAATGACCCAATCACAAATTACCAGACCGAATGGCAATCCTCCTCAGCGACTCCAATTAAAGGCTATCGCAAACGGAATTCAAGCGGTCCTTCATTTCTCCACGGTTCGCGGAGTTCATTCTTCAAGAAATGCGTTGGTCGAGGAGAATCAATTTCAACCTGTTTCTCGCCTCTCGTTATTTCAGTGAGGATATATCCATCGTGCTCACCAATCGGCTGCAGAAGCTTGAAGATCAGTTGACTGGACTGCGGGCGCATGCTCGTGTTATCCATTACCTTCTTCGGCTCCGATCCGAAAGCGCCGGGAGAAGGTCTCCTTATTCTCTCCACGGTAAGTAAATTAATCTCAGCGGAAAAATAAGTTTTTTATAATTAGATTTACAGAATGAACTTACCAGGAATGCTTCCTTGAAGTTGAGTGAATACCGTTTAATGTCCGACTTAGAAAATTCATCCGACTTTTGAAATCATTTTATTGAAACAATTGCGCCCTATCCCAATGGTAATCGCAATTCTACCCTAATCCGGCGCGGAATTGCTGTAGAAATGCGATAAGTCAAATATCTATTTCATATATGAGTCAACGATAATTGGGTTTTTTTATTTAGTAGATTCAATTTATTTTCCGTTCCATCTCTTATCTCTCTAACGGTAGTGATCACAATTCATATTACCGTAAATGACTTAAAACATTGAATTCCGACTTTTTACGGCGGTTTAACAAATGATTAAGTATATAAATAAGATTAATTGAGCACAAGGAGCACACAAACATTTCTCTCTTATCCCAAAAACACTGAAAAGCCACAGCACAGTTAAATAAAATAACAAAAAGTAACAAGTACTAAATGAAATCGTAAAAATCCATCACACGCATGTAAAGACTTAAAACTTGGAGAATATGGAAAGAAAATAACTTCGCCCGAGAATTCATGTGACTAAACCCAAGTAGAAACAGAAGTGAAAAATAAATGAATAGCTTCCCAGTCTAGTCGCTATTTTCCACTTCTGTTTCTTCTTCATCGCATCGTCTGTTCAAAGCCGGGAGAACTTGGATTGCCTCCGTCAACAAATCAAAATTAAAATCTCAATAATGAATAAGGTCCCAAATAATCATATACATAATATATACTCTGGTGCGCAACTCTTACCTCTAATGAATAAAATCAGCCTTCTGTTCGTTGAGAATTATGGCTTCCCATGCCAACTCCAGAATTAACGTCGTTAGTTGGTCGTTTTTTCTTTCTAAGTCACCTGCTATCTCCTAAGATAGTAAAACCTATCTATTTATCCGGCAATAAATAATTATCCTTATCAGACATAGCGATACTTTTTAACATTGATAGGGAGGGTATGCTGAATATTTGAAAGACTGCACGAAAAATGTAAAGAAAGAAATTTTAGACCACGGCTGTTAATGTATTAAAGGTTTAAAATCTCCAAAAGCCGTTTTTGTCGGCGTTCCTCCTCTTACTTCCCGGTAGTCGGAGAAAGCAAGAGAAGAATGCCGCACATTTATGATACCCAAAGTACTTACTTCAGATGTGTATCTTACGACCCCTGAGGACGGTGGCATCGCCTTTGATAAGCACTTTGGGTATTATAAATGTGCGGCATTCCTTTCTTGCTTTCTCCGACTACCAGGAAGTAAGAGGAGGAACGCCGACAAAGACGGCTTTTGGAGATTTTAAACCTCTAACGCACAAAAAATGTTCAATACTTCCAGTCGTGGAGTGAATGGACAAGTTTGTAGTAGTTATTGCAACGCAGAGATGGAGTCATCGACTTTCCTTTATCATTATTCAGTTCAATGAGTAAAAATTCAGTCAATGATGTAAACACCAACTTTGCAAGTACAGCGGCGTGACAAGCAATTATGTATAATTTTCTTGCAGGATCTTGCTGAATAGTAGAGGAAATCATCCCATTATTCACGGTTAATGACTAAGTGAAGAAATACCGCAATAATGCTGCAATTCATTTGCAATGCAGGAAATAATGTTCTCTAAAATTATCTTGTTATTATCTTAGCTGACAACTTAGAACATTTCCGTATTCAAAATTGAGTAAATGAATTTCACGAGCTGATCATTGTTAAAACAGAGTATTAAAATTGATATAAAGCAACAACATATGAAGTACACATCAATAATTTCATAACACATTAAATATTTCCCTTTGATGTGGATTGCCGCTTAGGCTACCGGTTTATCCTATTACTAATACTGTGAAACGCAATATAATATACAGTAAATCGATATATCGATCCTCTATAAAAAATGAATTTTTCTTTCCTCTTCAATCCATATTCTTCTATGTCTTTTGTACATTTTTTGGAACTGCTATTCTTAAAAATAAGATTCAACAACTAAATTTACATTCCTACAAACCTCAATAGACCGTGCATTATGGTATATTTTCTGGCATCTTGAATTTCAATGTTGATTATTACACGCTGTGCCTAAAATACATTATTTTCAACACAAAGTAGCAAATGAGATAGCTTGTTTTACCCTTCACTTGTACTTTTCTCTCCACTGGATTAATTATGGATATATTCTTATGGAATTTTAAAGCCAAATTTAGATAGTTATACTCTTGATTAAGACATAACATTGGAAGGCCTACACCTTTGGAATAAAACTTTCATTGACTATACTATCTTGGGATTAAGTAGGTAGCCTATATTACCATAGAAACAAAATTATTTATCTACTTAAAGATAAATTTCCAAAAATATCAATAGTACCCAAATATACTGATTTTATATTTACGTTTTAAACTCAGTTTTACATAAAGTAGAGCAGCTAACTGTCCCGAAAGTCCCAGCTACAATAACTCACAATTAATTGGAGAGCTTTGTCGTCTAACCGCTTAAAACGTAAGAGAAATGACGTATGTGATGCACATGGCTATTCCACGGGTCCTAAAAGAGAACCTAACTTTGCCCTTTCGTGTAATTCAATATATTCCGTATCTTTCCGTCCCCCTTCTTTTTACGGCCATCTTAATTTGAGATCAAACATCACACTGGCCTATTAAAAGCGGAATCAGAATCCTAAAAGCTACACAGCGGAACTTTTTTGGCCTCTATCCTCTTGAACTGGTTATAGTTAAAGGAACAGCTAAAGCAATAACTATAAAAACGTAGAATAAACTTCAAACGTAAGGCTTTAGGCCATCAATTTATTTAATTGATCTGCTTATCTGTGTATCAGGGCCGTAGAATGGCTCGTGCAAAAATGTTTCCGTTACATGATGAGAGTTAAAAGATAAACGGCATTCTATCTGTAATATTTTCCACCGGAAATTAAATAATCTAGATATCGAAATACTGCTCAGATTAATCTTTTCCCTTTGCGCTTTTACGTAAAATAAATCGTAAGAAAAAAATTCAAACCAGAAGTAAAACACTCGGTAAAATGTTTCGTTCCCTTCTTACGAATATTTGCTTGAATAAAAATAAGGTCACTAACGTAGTCGATCTGATTAGACCGAACTACTTGGAACGCCTTTAACTGAAACGAACTCCGTATTTTCTACACTATTTTTTAAATTCCGAACGGTTATGGTCTTGTAGCCGTCTTCAGGTGACCGATAATCTTCGGATATTTAAAAGTAGAATATAAAATATGAAGTTTGTTACAATTATTTATATAAAGTCTATAATAACTACTCTAGCAGCCAGGGATGGATTTAGAACATTGGGTATTCTAGGCGCTAGCTGGGAGCCAGCCGATAAAGCGATCAAAAAACATTGTCGTTTCGTTGTGTAAATAATCTAATAAAGGGACCTCGAGGATATCAATGTGGTCTTTGCGCCTACGAACCCTAACTGCTAAAATTCGCCCCCAATAACATTATTCCAAGGAAGTAAAATATTCTTACATAGATGAAGGATCCTTTCTTCATTTCCTTTTTTATTAAGAATTATTATCAGAATTCCAATTCTCTTATTATAGTTTAATCTTGATATAAAAGTAATGCTATTTCCAATTCCTTAAAAATATCTCTAAAAAGGAATTGTTTGTATTTGAAAACCACGTATACGAGGATAAATTTCTTAATTGTCACTTCTGAATTATTTTCCTTGAGTCACTTCCAGTATTGGAGTTGATGTTTAGTTCGTCCAGGGCCGGGTGATCAGAGAAAACCAATCTCATCACCTTTTTCCACCATCTGTGTGTTTTCCAAATAATACACAAAGTATGAAACTGGTCTGAATAAGTGAACATTGGAAAAGTTTTAATACATACTTCGCAAACTCATGTTCTTCGAAATTCGTACATTGATACGAGTATGTATGTACAACTTTATCTCTTTACAAGTTTTTGCGGATTGGCCGAGGAAATAATAGAAAAAATAAACGGAATTTAATAGAACAGTCTCACTGGTAACAAATTCACAAGAAGAAATGAACCTGCAGAGGAGAACATTTGTAAACGCGAATGGAGTAGAACAGAGTTTCCTAAAGTGTGGTCCGCGAGCCCCCGGGGGTCCGCGGCAATATTTTTGGGGGTCCGCAGACGCTTCATTGTTCACATTAAATATCACATTGCGTTTGACAATTATATTATAATTTTGCTAACTAAATTAATTTTTCTGTGCGAATGTCTTAAATTAATATTTTTTCCTTTGATTTAAAAAACAATAAATATATGGAATGTAATATTATTGTTTGGTTCATGCCCAAACTGAGAAGGGGTCCCCTAGTTTTTTTCCTCTTTCAGGGGGTCCATGGACTCGAAAGTTTGGGAACCACTGGAGTAGAGTAATCTAAATTCAATTCCAACTGGGATTTAACTACATGTTTGTTACACTACAGCTGCCTTGATGATTTTTGAGCACAACACTGATGACAATTAAATTTAATTTTCTGTCATTGTGACTTTAATTTGATGAGCTGGATATTTCCTCATCTAAACTATTGTCGAACTCGAGATCTCATCCACTCTGCCCCATGGTATATAGTAATAGGGAACATTATGGGTTCTACCCCCTATTGTTCTGACTTTTCTTGGACGATTATTTTTTAATATTAACTATACTTGAATAATTATTCTCAAAATATTTCCAATTTAGCCTCCATCTTTCCATAACTCCCGCTTATTTCAATGCCCCATTAAAAGCGAAAATGAAGATAATGCACAACCATTTAACCAGTATGGGTTATAAAGAACCTGAATTTCATAATTTTAAGCTAAAACCAACTCTTCAAGAAACCCTCAGCCCTCAATTTTTGCCTAGGTCATGTTCATACCAAGTTTCATTAAAATCTGAACCTCCCCCCTGGATGATCTACTCTCTAGTACCCGTCTTTCCTTACTTTCTCAATTGTCTCCGTGACTAACGTTATATGTTCTGTTTCTTCACTGCTCATAGCACAATGATTCGCCGCTTTTTACGATAGAATACGGCTATCGAAGAGGAAGATGAACTTTCGCTATATTCCCATTTATTTCCACCTGGGCATCAGTTCCTCTCTTGGGCGGGTCGTTCAAGCGTAGCGAACCTAGCGAACCGTTCAAAACTCCGCCTTGCACTCCCGTGCCAAGTGCATACACCATGTAGACCTCAATCTGAACTACTTCTCAAAATCGAAAGAGATTCCAACGAAAGCAGTTGTATCGTTGAAGTGTTCTCCCTAGTATGGACATATATTGGAGAATGTGCTTGGGCAGATAGTTTACATTTAAAGCTCGTAAGGTAAGATATATGATGTAGTCCTTTCCGTACTTTTTTTCAGATTCTGCAAATTAAACATTTCTTATTCAAATTAAATAATATCTCTCCTTTGTGGTGAAATCAGGTTTTACCATTGAGCTTTTGGGCTACATAGTGAATTAAGGTGATTAGTTTTATCGTCTTTAAATACATATTTATCCATTGAATGGCCTACATTTGTCTTTGTCATAATTAAAAACTATAGATGCGTATTTATGAATGCATTACAGATATCAGAAACGTCTACCTATTTGATTTATCTAATCTTGGGGTATACTTAAAGTAGATGAGGTTGAACTCCTCTAAAATGAAACTACTACATATGTGAAATGTTCAGTGAAAATAAACTAGGTCACCATTTTGCCATCGATGACCCTTTAACATTATCTTTGACACGACCTATATATTGCTGAATTGTAAAGTTAAAACTTTTAAGCACAAAAAACATAGTTTGCAGTTAATTTGGGTCACTAAGCTTTCATTCCTTTCACAGATTCCTTGGAAGAACTACCTGTGGATGACACTGACTCACTGGACATGACTGTTGATGATTCTAAGAATTTAATAGTTTCCAATTCCCAGACATCAGAGGGCAAAGCTTCCGAAAACTCAGGAATCCAAAATCTTCCAGAAATGAGGCCCATAATTAGTGATAAAACAGAGAGGTAATACACTAGTTTTACTAGGAGAAGAGTTTTTCAATTAGTAATATTGCAGAAATGTCACAGACAGAAGTTTTTGAAACCATGTTGTAACAAAAATGAGTGAAGAGTTAAAAATTATTTCATTTCTACATTTTAGCTAAGTTAAATAGCTCTTTTAATAAATAATTAAATATCATCTTCAAAAGTTTACTTTGAAAGTTGAATCTAAAGGTACCTCAATCTCGTGTATTATTTTAGAATTATTGGGAACTTTATTTTACAGAAAGAAAGGCTGCCAGATAGGTGAAAATGGTTGTGAAAAAGAAAGGACTTTCATTTCATCAAGAAAAAAGTGCTCCCAATCATGTGCTACATGCTGTCCAGTTGTGCAAGGACTCTCAATGGATGACAATTCAAAAGATATTGTGACATTACCATTAACTGGTACCGTTCAACGATATTCAAACCAAAGAAAAGCACAGAATATAGTTTCATTAAAGTTGCCTGAAAATACAGTAGATCACACTGTTGTTGCAGTGGTAAACCCAAATTCCCATCAACCATCATTACAGGAAGAGGAAAAGAAGATTTTTGACAGCCAAGGCCGACAGATACCTTTTAAAAACAGGCTAAGGCGCAAATCAACTTATAAGGTAATTATAATTAATTGACCACTTGTTGAACATATACAACCATTTACTATTTTATATGATTTTTATTAAAATTATGTACATTTAGCAGCCATATAAATACAATATTTTAACAGAATTTTATTCAAACCTTTTTAATTCTATATCTTTAAATGTTTTAACTAGGAGGATTTTCAGAATTACAAAGAATAACAAATATAAGTGAGAGAAGTTTAGAGGAAAAAAATTTTTTTAAGTATTGGAAATGGAAATATGTATCTTGAAAAATAACATAGGGTCATAGGGTCTTTCTTTACATGGGAATTCAAATAATGATATTTTGATTTTGTTTAGAAATTTGAAAGTAATAAATAATAATTAGCATTTATAATCTCCATTTCTTTCTGATATTGTCAGATAGATTAATGATTTCTGAAATGATACAGATATTACTGAAATAGATACAAGATGATAGATTGTTCTGATAGAAAGATAGAATAGAATAGAATAATAATTTTATTATGCTCTGGGATAAGTATTATATAAAGATGAGAGATTTCTGATCTAGATATTAGTATATATTATTGTTATGTAATTTTTTATACGTAGATACATATGTATCATGAAAAAATTTTGGTTTTTTGATTGAAATAATATGCCAACATAATTGTTTTGGGTGAAGCTAATTACCCAATTTATCAGCTTATAACAAACTTTATCATTTAACAGGCACCATGCTTTTAAGGAGAAAATTTGAATTATTAAACTAAAATTTAACATTAAAGACTTGCAAAACGGCTTCATGATAAAATACTTTTACTAAACCAAAATAAAATTAAAAACACGACCAGGTTTTGTAGCCATGCTACATCTTCAGGTATCTTCACCTGCAGATGTAGCTTGGCTATGAAACCTGGTCGTGCTTGTAATTTTATTGTGGTGTAGTAAAAGTATTTTATAATGAAGCTGTTTTGTATTTATGAATACCACGAAGTGAAACCTGAGTCTGTTTCATTTATTAAAGACTTGGAATGGTCAGGACGCAACACACTCTTAGCATAGAAGCTGCCGATGATTACGAAACCTAGTCTATGATTAAAATTTACTTTTATTACTCTCAATTATCACAATAAGCTGTTTTCAGGAAATGAGACATTTTCAAAATAAAATTCCAGAAAATATCTAAAAACAACAGTTATATATGAATATAATTCTTTGTATTTAATTAAGTTTATATTCAAAAAATGTAATTTAAGCATATTACATTCAGTATGAATTTCAGGTCTAAATTGTCAGAAAAAATTAATTGACCTGTTATACACCAATTATTACCACATATACCACTTTATAATACATATATCTAACAAACTGTATTTTAAGCAATTTCATTGTTGTAACTATAACTAAACTGTTTTTAAATGTTATTAGTTTGCAATTTTTTTATAATTATAAATATGAGTTTGTACATTGTATTGTACACTTGTACATTTGCTTATAGCCTTATTTTTTAAGGTAAATTACAAAACTGTCATACATAAAGTATAGGGATTGATTAAGTCAGCCAGTATTTATCCTAGCATAAAGATCTGCTAAAATTGCAATATCATTTAATAAATTGCAGAACATAATAATATAAACTCAAGAACTTCATAAAGCTCTTTAAGAAAATGTGTACACTCATAAGACAAAATACATCAGGGCAGAATCATCAATCAATACTAAGATGAATTTCACGACAAAATTTTCAAATATGCATGAAACTTTCACCGAGGAAATACTACTATTGTAAGAATCTTATATAAATAGTAAAAATAAGAGTAATAATAAATATATAAAATTCTAGTACATAAATAATTTATAATACATATTTTAAATAACTTACCTACGTAATAACTATAACGTATAAGATATTTTTTAAATTTTAATTATATGTTTTAATGCTTCCATCCATAATTCATTGTTTCCAAAATTTCCATCTAATTACCATATTTTGTACAGGTAACTCATCAACATCGTCAAGAAAAACATAATCTGTTGAATGAAGCACTTGTAAAATTGCAAATCAAACTTGATGAAGCTGAGTTGAAAATAATTAAGTTGGAAGAGGAACTTAAAACAGCATGTGAACACAGTGCAGTAAAAATTATCGGTTCTTCCAATCACCAAGAAATTGAAAGCACTAAAGAAAAGTTAGAGAGAGATTGCAAAAATTTGGAGGAGACTTTGAAGAAATATTCTTTAAAACTAGAACAAGCAAACATTAAACTAGCTGAAATAAATAAAGAAAAAATAGAGTTACACCAGAAGCTAAATGAAAAGGGAAGAGAGAAGTTAGAGAGAGATTACAAAGTGTTGGAAGAAAATCTGAAGCAATACTCTGCCAAACTTGATCACGCAAATGCAAGAATGACAGAGCTAAGTAATGAAAAGATGGAGCTGATTCATAAGTTAGAATTAACTGAAGCAGTTTCTTTGAAGCACAGAGCTGCAGCTGATGCTGAACTGCAGGTGATGCAGCAGGAAAAATTTCAGCTGAAGAATAAAGTATCTGAAATGGAAGCCATGCTTAAAAATTTTACAAAGCGTGTCTTAGAAGCAGAGAAGCAGGCAGCCGATGAAAGAGGACTGAGACTAGGGATTCAAAGCAAAGTAAGTAAACAGTAGTCGGTAATATTTTGTTGTTGCTATCTATTGCTCGAATTCTTTCATAATTTTATTGATTTCATATATAGCTGGAAGAGATGAAGGGAAGAGTCAGAGTATACTGTAGAATAAAGCCTTTGGAAATGCTAGATAGCGACCAAAATGAAACCTTAGCTGTTGAAATTGGCCCAAATCGTTACACAGCATATGTACATTTAGATGTTGGGAATCTTGCCTCCTGTCCAGGAGGAAGAAAAGAAGGAAACTCTCTGAAAGAATTCCATTTTGACCGAGTATTCCCTCCTGAGGCAACTCAAGAAGAAGTATTCCAAGAAGCAAGGGTTTGAGAATTTTTTCACATAGATATAGAAATATTCAAATTTTAATAATTATCAAAATATGGATTTATATGGAAATTAACAAATATCTGTGTTTTATCAACTTTATCTGTCATGTAGACACCTAACGGTAGCAATAATTCAGTAAAGCAATGAGTATGAAAGGAGTCTCTGTAGATAGGGCACCAAAGAATTTCAATTGCCATCCTCAAAGTCAATACAGATAACAAACCTAATGCATATCAATATGATACTTGAAGGGAAATTCCATGTTCTAAGAGTTGAATTACTAAAATGGCTAATTATTTCATCAAAAGATAATTTTCCAATATATATTTCTTAGAAATCAGCATTATCATTTATTATTCGTTATATTTCTACTCAAGTGGTTTCACATGAGTAACAATATTTGTTTACAAAGTTTTTTGCATTCATTATTGCATATAAGCAATTTCAGAGTTTGAAAAAATCTAGTAGTCATTAATCCTTAACTAGTTACAAAATATCTAGATTAAAATCAACGAAAAAATTTGAGAACTATCCAATTTTTCTTTTCATTTAGGACCTTATTGAATGTGCCTTAGATGGCTATAATGTATGCATATGTGCTTATGGCCAAACTGGAAGTGGAAAGACCTACACTATATTAGGAGGTGGGACAGAAGAAAGCAGTGGACTTGCATCAAGAACCTTTTCACTTCTCTTTGACCTATCTAGTGGAAATTCTGATAAATCTGGAAACCATTCACATACAGCAGTCTCAAGAGATTTAGTTGTTTCAGCATCAGTTCTAGAGCTGTATAATGAAAAACTCATAGATCTCTTGAGAACAGATGGACAAGGAGAGGTAATAATCTGCAGATAAGTTGAAATTAGAAAATAAGTAAATATATTCATATGGTTAGATGAAAGAAATCATTCTTTCATTTTGTCTCAGTCTCCCCTTCAAAGATCATTCACGTAATTTTTTTCCTATATTCCTATAGCGTGTAATGGGAACAATCTCTCATAAGGTTAAGGTGAATGTCATAAATTTCCTTGGCTATCATGAACAATGAGAATCCAATTGGTCATATGGTGATTACCAAGTATCTTCCACATCTGAATTGATTTTCAGATTATGTATACAAGAATAAATGGAAATTAGTTGCACAAATATTCTACAGCTTTAAAAATAAGAATATATGTTTAAATATTTTATGAGAAATATCTGCATACTATATTACACTATAAATTTTAAAATTAAAATACTGATTCTAACATTTAATTTAATAAGTTCATGCTTACATCTTTTGTATCCTAATGAAATAAATCTTTATGTTGTTCCATCATAAAAAGGCTTTTGCATAGCTTGTGAATTCTGTTTCAATTTCAAAATTTACTCTTCCAACTTTGGAATTAGATAAAATAATAACCAAATTCATCTTAAGGAACCATTCCAAAATAACTCTAGAATATTTTTCCTACAAGGAAATAATTTCTAAGAAGATAAAAGAAATTTATCAAGCCTATGCATAAAAGGAATTTTCAAGTTTAGCAATTATATCGATTGAATCACTTGTCTACAAGGTATTCCGACCAAAGGCCAGTTGGTACATACTTCATCCCCTCTGACATAAGCTACTAAAAGCTTGCAGAGAGGAATGAGGTTCACAAGGCAGGATGAGGAGTGAGGTGGTTTGCCACTGCTTTCCTCACTGAGCCAGAATGCTATAAGTGGAACGTGTCCACGCAAGTGAAGCACAATGACTCTATAACTCTCTATAACACTTTTCTTGGCATTCAGTAAGGAGAGACCTTAATTAGTGCAATTATTCACTCATACCTCGGCACTTTCATTTCATCACAGCCATGATCAAGACTGGGACAAAAGAAAATGAAAGATACATTTTTCTCTATCCTGAACCACATAACAAATGAAAATAGTCCATTCATCGTAGTATGGTAGCAGGAACATTGAATCACTTAAGACAATTTTTTTTTTCTGGGAAAGAAAGCAGAGCCGCTTGAAATATGTCGCAGTGGAGGAGAGGTTGGAGGGGAAGTCTGGGTGAAAGGAGCCAAGTGTGTGACTGTGACAAATGCCATTAGTTTGAGCTCTTTGGTACAGCGAGCAGTTGCTCATCGCCGCACAGCATCTACTGGGATGAATTTGGTGTCTTCTCGATCCCATCTGCTAATCGCACTACGTGTTCAAGCAACATGCTCTGTTACAGGCACAGTCTCAAGGGGAAAGGTTTGTATAATCTTTAAATAAAAATGTTTATCATAAGAAAGTAAAATAACAGCTCCAATTTAAAGAGAATCATAATTCACAGTCAAAGAAGAGTCAGTGAACCCTTTCAAGGAGCAGATGAATCTCTTCTATCATCCTGATCATCTTAGCAATAGAAACAACTATGTATTTAATACCATATAATAGTCTGTTTCACTGAATTGGTTTAAGCCTTTTTTTGCATTAATTTATTTTAGGAAAGTATTAAGTAGGGAGATACTCAGAGATAAGGAGATTTCTCTTTCAACTCATTGCAATCAAATTCAAGCTAGGAAACTCTGGAATAAATTAGTGATGCATTGCATACCTCAGATAACAAAATAACTCAGTACAGACCTGCTTATATTATTTCATGTCTTCGCAAGTTGTTTTATTTAACTATTTTTAAATTTTCTGCTAAGTAATGATAGAGGAATATTTCAAAGAAACAAATCAAAAGCACCAACAAATTAGTACAGCTTCCATTCCCAAAAAAAAATGCTACAGAGAGCAATGAGATAGCAAAGGACAAATGCTGGGCCGACAAAAAGCAGTGATGGTTGGGCCTAGTCTCAGGGCCCTAAATTCTTCTCAGTGACATTTTAAAACCAAATTAGAAAAAAAAAACATAAAGGCACATGCATTTTATTTTCAAGAGTAATGTTTCTGTACATGACAGCGTATATAAACTAGTAGAAAAGTGATGAAAAAGAAACTAATTATATCAATGAGATTCATTAGATACTTTGCAGCTGTTCTAAAATTAACTCACCAAACACTTATAAAGAGTGGAAATCATCTACAGGCAGTATTATTTTTCTCTTCACTGAATTTTTCTTGCAAAGATTGCAGAACCTTACTTATGTAATATATAAATCATAGAAGTAATAAAGGTTTATTTGCTCAATGAGCAACTTGAATATAGGTGGATGGTAAAATTCATACAATAAAAATTCACAAACAAACAGTAGTCAACAATCAAATACAAAGAAGAGGACAGAAGTACAGCATAGACATAATCAGTGCCTATATATGGCAGCATTAAATAAAAGGCAAAGGTAGACAAGATAGATATAAAATTTTACACTAAGTTATATCTAACAAGAATCTTGCATATTAGTATTCTTCAACATTAAACTATTCAGATTAACAAATTTAAAAAGAAATGGATTCCCCCACAAGTCCTAAGTCCTTCAATATTCTGTTTTTAAACAACATCTGGAGAAATTATTTCCGAAATCATTCCATATATGTGTTGTTGTCACCAAGGCATTAAAAATTCTAATTTATTGCCATGAATTGTTTTTTTTTTCAAATAGATAAGTCTACTTGATCTAGCAGGGAGTGAGAGAGCTTCCAGAACTGGAGCAACTGACGATAGACTACGAGAAGCAGGTGCTATCAACAAATCTCTTTCTGCTCTAGGAGATGTCATATATGCTTTAGCTACAGCGCAGAATTTTGTGCCTTACAGGTATGATAGTTTGCTTCTAAAATACTTATTGGATTTATGACATCCTGTATGACTGTAAGATTCAAAGCATAAAGCAAGTAAATTATTAAATCGTCACTTTTTACAAGTATATTAACTAATCATGTACTATCTATACTTGTAATTTACTATAATTTAAGCATTAACACCTTCTCCTACATGTATTTCTTGAGTTCCCATAGAATAGATTATTTTATATTCTTTGAGTAAAAATTATTATCCAATTAATGAGCTACAAGATAAAATTGACTAACATTCAATAATTTTAAATGAGTTCTTCAGTTTTAAAACTTAATAATGCCAAGTACTAGATAATAATTGAGAATCTAGTGGTTCGTAATTTACTGCGATTCATTTTGATTCCGTATTTGCTTAGTAAAGAAAGTGTTCAAACTTGCATAAAGTAATGTACAAAACATTGTGGAAGTATGATCAACATGTTTGAAATCACTCTTCCAATTAATGTCAGGTATAGAAATTTCAATCAAATATGTTGTGTAATTAATCTTGCAGCATAGCATTTAGCAATGGTAGTAGTTAATAATAATTATAACAAACAAACTAAAACCAACAATATCTTCCAACTTTAGACTTACAAAATCATTCAATCCACAATATGACATTTCACAATATAAACTGATTCCTATGAATTTTAATTAATCTTTTACAGAAATAGCAAACTGACTATGTTAATGCAAGACTGCCTTGGAGGTAATGCTAAAACATTGATGTTTGTAAATGTTTCCCCTTCTGCGAGCAGAGTCGACGAAACTCTAACTTCACTTGTGTAAGTATTATTTACGTGTATTCAAGCACTAACAAATCATTCTTGTCATTATCTTAAGTTCTCATTGAAAATAATAAAACAAAACAAGAATATTATAATTCTAAAAGACTTCACCAATTCAGGTATGCCTCACGAGTGAAACATATTACTAATACAGCCAGAAGAGCCGCTGACACAAAAGAAATAGCACGACTTAAAAAGGTATATACTAATATTTATTGAATACTGTATGAAAGCTGTTATTCTTTATAAAATAACAATTATATATGCCTCATCACTGAATAAAAATAATATGTCAACTGTTACAGGTCATTAAGAAGCTCCAAGAGAAAAACTGCCGTTCAGATGTAGATAGTGATTTGGACATTCCATAATTCAAAAGATGTTATCCTCTCATCATAAACCTAACTTATTACTTTTCATTAATATTTGTAAACTACGAAAAATATTTAAACTAAAAATAATAAAGTTATTTTTAAATAATGGAGTATCTATTTCTCAATTATATCTACAATACACAGAAAAATATTCCAGAGACATCTCCACTGCTTGTTATAGGAAAGAATTAAGACTTGCAAAATAGTGCAAACAAAAGTTAAAATTTTATAAACCTTTATTAAGGAATCAATTTTACATTATCTTATGATTTGAATTTCTTCTCTGGATCAACCCTCAAAACATTTAGCCTAGAGGATAAAAAAATCATCGAATGGGTGATGGGAGTAGACAAATTGAGTAGCAGGGCATGGATGGTAAGGAAAATACGAAGATCATGCCAATGTTCATAATGTGATAATCAACCAAATTAATTGCTCCTGATCATTCAAGCTTAGATAAAAGACTGCACAAATAGTTAAAACCATTCGATGCATCAAATAGGCAACAATTTGCAGTGGCTTCAATCACCAAGCAACAAGGGTAACTATCAATGACTTCTCAAAATAAAAATTGGAACAAAACTTGTTTCGTCCAGCTGATCTTTGACAACAGCAGAGAGATCCCTTTAAAGATAGATATGATCCTCATGGCCCTATTTTGTAATATCTGCAATCGCTTTTTTCCCATTTGGTTAGTTATACATAAAATAGTTGCACAAAAATTGTGGCAATATAATACAATTATAAATAAATTTAGTTGTATCAATAGAAATAAATTTGCTAACTCTATCCAGGAAGTGTAACTATTTGCAATTTCCTTACAGATATAATTTAAATGTTCCTCAAATTTTAATTTTCTATCTATTATCACTCATAAATATTTAATTGAGTCAAAAAATCTAATGTCACGTTTATTTGAACCTTAGAATGACTATCTTTAAAATACTGATATTGGTTCCCATTTCCGGGGAACATAGTATTTCAATTAGTAGTATTTTGTTTATTCACTTCAAACCATTCCATAGTTATATCTAGGTTCTCATTAACACTAGTTATTAACTCTCAAACTTTTGTTCCAGCCAAGTATATTTAAGTAGCATCTGCAACTAGATGGTAATGAAAATGTTTTAAATTTATACCTAGATAATTTTCTATTATACATAGACGCTTCTCCGGTATCCTTCATATATATAGACAGATAAGATACTAATTCACAGGCAAAACCACAAGCATCATTGACTTAAAATTTTAACGACGTATTTGCCATAACGTGCAACCACCAGAAATTTGCAATTTTGAACCTGTATCACAGATTCGATTCCAGAAGGTCCTTAAGTCCCGATTTTTTCCATATAGAAGCATTGCTCTGACATTTGAGAATTTTGAAAAGTACTTCCCTGATAGGTAGAGAATCAATAGGATGTATTGCCGAAAGACCCGGTTTCGATGCCGGGTGGTAAATATATCTCCCATATAAAACACATAGGGGTAGTTTTTCATGCACTTATCGAAATGATAGGAAGTTTTTGCTTTGCAAGGTGTACATTAAGACTCCGCTTAAAAAAATTAGATAAGACCACGCCGTTCCTGGGTTCAATTCCAGACTACATTAAAATTTCTCACATAAGGAATACAAGGCAAAGGTAGGACATCGTTTGAGGCAGTTGCTACAAATATTTCTGCTTGAGTTTTCACACAGAGATGGTGGACTGCCGTTGTGCTGCATAGTAAATATCACCAGGAAGACCCGGGTTTGATGCCGGACAGATAAAATGCAGCGAATTTTAAGAATATTTCAATCAAAAATTCTTTTGATGACCCTCTAGATGTGATTCCAACTTGAAATTAGTGTTATCGATATGCTTGCAGTATATAAGCAACATCTTACTCCTATATAATATGAATAGCTAAGGTCCTAGGAGACTGCCCTCAGGAATTCCTACCTCTTTTTTTGGGATGAGATATAACTATTACATTCAACTTCTATTAATTAATTTTGTATCCATTTAATGACCACCCCATCAAAAACATTGCTGTAGCTTACTGATAACCCTATTTCAATCTACTATATCAAAGGCTCTCTTAAGAACCAAGAAAACAGCACAGATCATTTTATTATGGAACACTTGTTAGGATTATACTTTCAACAGTAGTAATTGAAATGGTCAACACTACTTCACCATCGTAATTACCTAATTTGAAGTAGACCTTTAATTCATTAATTTATTTTCAACCAATGAACATCAAAGAAAAATATGACACAGCATACATAACAAGACAAAGTTTTCATCATCTACAGGATTATAAATAAAACTATGACGTAAGCCTCACCAGATTAATTGATATTTAGAAACATATAAAACTTAGTATGCCATTTAAGAAGCGAATGATAATCATTAAAATGAGAGCACAGGGTTATTACTAATCCCACTGAAAACATTAAGTGTTTAATGTACAATTCAAACAGTACAAAAACCTACATTAAGCAGCTGAGTGGCAGGATAATGAGAGAGAATATCAAACATATGACACCCAAGAGAATTAGGTACTTGAATTAGTAACTCTTGAGCCCATCTCTCCAATAACATGCTTTCACTTAAATATTCAGAATTTCACTACTTCTCCAATATATTTTATTGCATCATAACAACAAATAGAGAAACTAATCCACCTATTCAAAAAGTAGGTAAGCCTATAACTCCTACAACAATTGAGATCACAATCATAGAACAAGACTATAACTTGTAAAACTTGAAAATTTTATTACAAATAAACCAGGTAAAAACAGACAATTTCCAATTATAACAAATCAACATGCTTATGTCAAAACAGCAATAATAACCAAATTAAATAGTACAGCCACAATGGTATTACCTTCTCCACCGGAATGACCAATTTTTTTTCACAGACCTACGGCACACACATACCAAATCACCTTCACCATAATATTTCAAAGAATCTCACCTAATTGACAATTTTAGAAATTGAATTACTGTATTTTTCACCATATAAGATGCTCCAGAATATAGAATGCACCCAATTTTAAAGGAGGAAAATCTAGAAAAAGATTCTGAACCAAATACTGTAGTAAAATATTTTATATCAACTGTATAAAGCTAACAGCAGTTTAAGAACAATTTTATGTCAACCATGTAACATATTAATAACTATCCTTACTCTCATTAACAGTCAGTAATCATTTCTGCTTCCAGTCTATCAGTTCGGATCACGGAGGCAAACTGTCTATTTGTCCTATTAGATGCACTAACTTTCCCCCCATTTTGGGGAAGAAAAAGTGCATCTTATACGGCAAAAAATACGGCACTTAAGGACTTAATATAGAATATTTATATCTTTCAAGAAAATATCAGACATGATTTGATGATGAATGATCATAGAACCCCAACTGATAAAGGACATTCCAAAACTCAATCATCTTTTATTATTGCAGAAACAAGCAAAACGCAACGGACAAACCTATGCAAGTGAGACCAGGGGTAATAAATAATTTTGGAAAAAAGGGGCTTTAAATGCACCATGGAATATAATATACACCATAAATGTGAGAGCAGCAAAATCACTCCCCTCCCTCATATAAATAAACACTTAGCGATGGGCCAAGACCACAATTTGAGGCTACCATTCTAGTCAAGAAAATAATTAATGCCAATATTGAGTAAATTTTATAAGATGGCGGTTGGTGGTCAAATGCTGCTAACTAACTTACTGTGTCGTGCTTAAACCTATTTTGTGAAAATTAAGCTAAATTTCATCAAATTTATTTTGAATTATTTTGGCATTTTGAATTTGTATGTTATGTAATTTATTTTTAATGTGTTTAGCATGTTGTCAATTTATCTACTCTAAAATGGTTGCATCACACAATTCGAATGTTTTAAATAAATTAATGACAATATGAAAAATCAGGATGATTGAGGAAATTGCAATCCAGCTATCTGTTACAATAAAATTTGTTAGTAAGAGAATCCAAAGGAGAGCAAACCTCTCCCATGAGATGATTGCTGATCTTGGAGATTATTCAATAACTTAATATGCCAAAATAGTAATTCTCCAAGTTGCAAAATAAAATCCTTGTGACATCTGAAAAAGCAAATAAAATAAATGTTATCTTTCATTGCAGCAACTGTTCATGCTTAAATGACTAACATGAATCTCATAGACATTTGTCATCACAAAGAGTCAAATAATGTAGGTAAAAATATAAAATCATTGCTTAAAATCTACAATAAAATATAAATAAGATTATTTCTAACTCACCTCTTCCCAAATCCTATGGCCAGGTAAGTGATGCTCATACATAATAAAAAGCATCATTGATTCTGTAAAACCCACACCATCATACGTCCTCATATATCTTACTTTTTACAATGAAGAGTTATCTCTGGAAGACAATAACAGCAAAGTTTTAAAATTCACAGAAATTAATGAATTTCGACAGCATTAACTTAATTGCTTCATACAGGTATTTTTTCACATTTATTCAAATAATGTAGGTAAGTAAAATTAAAATCATCAGCATAGATATGTTTGCTTGACATCATCAATTTCCAGAAAATTTATGTTCATTGAGAAACTTACCAACACAAATAAACTTCCTAAAACATCAGTTTTATCAATGACGAGTATTCCTGAAAGAAAGTAACAACATTGTAGAATGCACATAAAATAAATAAATTTTAACAGCTATAACTCAATTGCTTCATACAGGCTTTTTTTCATATTTAGTCAAATAATGTAGGTAAGTAAAATTAAAATCATCAGCACAATTATGCTTGCTTGACAATGTCAATTTCAAGTAAATTACAGTTCACTGAGATACTTACCAATGGAGTGATCTCAGGCTGACTTTGTGTAAGAGAACACTGATATCCAACCTCCAGCATTAAATTGGTTAAGTAGCTTCAATCCTGCGGGGCAGAAAAAATAATTAAAATATTGGACTATTTGATGTAAAAACAAGACCAGGTAATTGAAAAAGTACTCACCTAAGTGTAAGAAAAAAAATCCAAACAATACCTGTAACTGATTTGTAATGCAACCAAGAACTATAACACACATGTACAGTCATGATCAAATACTATTTCCTCTTAAACGGCATTTCCTAAAAATTTCAGTCCTTGCACACGAATGATTCCTATTAGTAAATGTAATAACATTCTTTCATGAGCAAATACTTAATATAAAATTAAGACCATGAAAACAATAAGCCCATATACAATGATGTTGCGACGAGAATTCTCAGTTAATTTAAAAGATGATCAAATAACTGTACTCCTAGCTACTCTACCAGAACAAAAATACTGAAATAGAAAAACTTGCAACTACACCAAATATTTGATTTCATAAAAATGTGGCACATTCATTGCTTCTCCTTAAAACTACCGTTTTTGCATCTTAATGAAACAAGGATGACATAAAAATTCTCAGATTGCACTTTTGAAATACCACAATTTGAATTTAAATAATATTTCTAGGAGAGGTGGAACTTAAGACTCAAAGCTACCAATAAGGAATCTCCTAGAAATAGTTTCAAACTCTGTTAAATCCTTAATACAAAAAGTTTCTCAATTATTTCTGTTATTACAGGGCAATAACATTTCAGAATTAGCATCTACAAACAAAATTCTACAAAATTGAAAGGGCACAAATAATTATCAGTAGATATTAAGTTACAGACGCAACTAATCTTTATCAAAGTGGAAGACAATAAGGTATATCATGACAAATGAAACCGATGCCATAGCGAAACGATGTTTATTATTCACTCACATTACAATCGAAAATTTTAATTGTAACCATAAGATCGGATAACATTTGTATAAGGTTCAACTTGCTTGGCCACCTTTTCTCCTGCAAGCTTAGTGATTTTCTGAAAAGAAAAGAATATATATAACAATTAAATGAAAATTAATTCAAAGACAATAAATACTAACCAATACACAAGATTAAAATTCTATTCCTATAAATTTTTATCATTTCTCAGGTTATAAATAACTATACTTGGGAAGTACAAGAGGTGGAAAATAGAAACTTGTCAGGGGCATTCTTGTGCAACGTTAAACTTGATTACCATAATTTTAAAGTTATATTGAACATGAATTACTAAAAGGCACCACGAAATATCAGTACTCTAACTCTCCTTGCTTTAAATGTTTTCGGAAGGTAACTTAACCTTTATACATGGCGAATTTCAAAAAAACTACAGGACAACAACTAGCCAACATAGAAAATGTGTAACTGTTCCCCAGACGAATGTTATAAATATTTTACAGAAACAATTATTAATCATATTTCATTAATTATTGATAATAAGGAAGAAACAATTAACCAATCAACTTTCAGTCAAGAGGTTGACATGCTCAATTTAGATTTGATGACACCAGTATTATAATATGAAGTACAATATCATGAAGACACTCAGATTTCTTTTAATTTATATCAAATTTATAGCATGTCTCAAAATTGTAAATAAGTTTGGCAAAAACTAGCATCATAGCATTAATTGTTTCATCAAGTGACCAATTTAATGAATGATCCCATCCCGATAAAAAAGGCAAAACAGCATTAAAATTGATCATCCAGCCAGGAAAAATAATATTGTAAAAGTGTAATAGCCAATATATTTTTAAGCCCGAGTAAATCGAACCATAAATATTGAATATATTTAATAAAAAAACAAAAATACTTACATTAAGGACCTTTCTTCTGCGGACTTCAAGAAGGCTCTTTAATTTCCTCTTGCCTTCTAGAGTTCGGACAACATGTTGATATTTCCATCCAACTTCATGAGACAGCCTACCCAAATGGCAGTACTGGAAAAAAATTAATTTATATTAAAACGTGAACGCCTGACAGTAACTGAAGAAGCATCTCTGATACTCCTCAGAAAAGTTCTTTTTCATTGGTATTCAAATAATGTAGGTAAGTAGTAAATATTAATCATAGGCAGAAATTGTAAGTTTGACAGTGTCTTTTGTGAACAAACCTTTCTGCCAGGCTTGAGGCACAACACTCTCATTGCTCCTGGTACCACTACCTTCTTTCTTCTATCATATGGAGGAGGGCATCCATCATAGGCCTTCAGTCTCCTGAGAGCATCCTTTCCACGCTGTGTTTTGTGTGGAAGCATTCCTGTTTCACAAACAATTACAATTATCAAAAACGTACATGGGAACTTATGTTACCAGCATTATCAAAATCTCAACATATTTTACAGCTAAGGAGAGGCATCCTAGTTTAAGAGCTCTTTGGGGATTACAGAAGAGTAAATGGAAGAGAAAGCCTCTGATATACAGGTGTCCGAAGCATAAGAAAGCAACTCTGACAAAAGGCGACACCTGCTAGCTCGTGGATCTTCGATGAGCCACACAGAAACATGCCAGTATAAAAGCTCCATGGATGCTTCGTAACGATTCCGATTTACTCGCATTTAAGAGTATCTTAATCTAAAATACTTCGATCTGAGTATGTAGTTCACATACCCGAATTGAAAATCACACCACTACTTGAATAATACCTAAGAGGCACACGAATCCATTTTCAATAATACCGACAAAGAAGAACAGCGAGCAGTACTACATATACACTATTCCTATAGGAACAAAACACACATATGCACTATAATGCCTTCCTGCCAATGAGTCAATGATTGAGAATACTAAGAATTAGACAATCTTTAAATTAACTGGTTGTATTACGCAACAGAATTACAGGCTAATAAATCAAATATTGCAGCATGTTTAGGATATGTAACCTGTGAAGAAACGCGAGTTAAAGAAACTAAGGACGCCACAAGTGCACAGATTAGGTCCAGACCAATTGAGAAACGCAAAATATTTTACAGTCTACAAAGCCTAATTTGGGACCTTTTTTTCAACATCGACGAAGTGAGATGGCCGAAAACATATCATTTTGAAATACTAAACATTTTCTCAAATAGATTTTCTTTAAAAAACTTTAATTGCTATAAATAGTTTAATACTAGTGGAGATAGGTAAGCCTTAGAGATAAATCATAGTACCGTAAAAAATGATCCCATGTATGCCGGCATGCTAGACTAATGCTGCATTAACATTAAATTCCTCACGCTTACCTCGTACTGTTCTCCAAAATATTTTCGCTGGAGCTCTGAAGTGGAATGGTCCCCTAGCAGGATTAATATTACATCTTTTCCGCAAGAAGGCTAAATACTTCAGCTTAGTCCTGTAATAATAAGCACATGGTATTAATATACGTTGAACAAAAGCGGTACCTACCAGATCGCACTAGTTTTGTAGAAATTAATCAGTACAAGGAAAATAACAATAATCCTAGATACACTTAATGGTTTACCTGAAGAAGTTGCCCGAGATATTTATCTGTTCACATCGGAGGATAACTACAGAATTCCCTTGCAAGACTGTCTTAGCTACAATAGCCGCCAATCGTCCCAAGAGATGGCCTTTTCCATCGATGACGATGGGCTACCATAAAAGATATAAAAACATTATTGTACAAGAATTAATCTAACAAAATCATCTGAACCCGAAAAATAACTACGTAAGACTATGTCAGAGTCCACGTGTGCAGTACAGGGCATATTTATTGTGTGCATTTAGAAATACTGCTAAATACACAATTAATTATTATAGAATAGAAAATTAGTACCATTTACAAGAATAATAAAACATTGAAAATTACATATGTAAACCATAAAAATTCAACAATTGTAGACCCACCTTGTCGCTGATGCCCACCATTTTCTCAAAGAGGGTTCTCACGAGACTCGACAAGGACTACAGCAATGATCAACTGCCGGCAAGACAACGAAGTAAGAGAACAATTGCCTGATGAAACGCGTTAAAGCGTCTTGATCGGTTGAACGGTTATTGGTTACAGAGATGTCATTTACCGATTTTAATACCGGCTAATTTGCTCAGTTCGAAGAACTCAATGTATTCTAGTTAACTATAATTAGCAAAATCCGATATGGATTACGAATTTAAAGTCAAAACTTCTAATGAGAGAGCGAAAGTTGAAGATTTGTTTGATTACGAAGGTTGCAAAGTTGGAAGAGGAACCTATGGACATGTTTACAAAGCTCGTCGAAAAGACGGGTAAAGATTAGTTTTTAAATGCTATGTAGTATTTATTTTCATCGAGGTATTGTATTTCTTTCGTCTTTTTTCAGCTCCGACACGAGAGACTACGCCTTGAAACAAATTGAAGGAACGGGTTTATCTATGTCAGCTTGTAGAGAAATAGCCGTATGTCCTCATTTGTTAATCCCAACTATTGTCTTGAATTATTCGTCAAAACATATTTTTATATAGTTAAATATTTCGTTTCAGCTTCTCCGTGAGTTGAAGCACCCTAATGTAATTAACCTTATACGAGTTTTCCTGTCACATAATGACCGAAAAGTTTGGCTGCTTTTCGATTATGCGGAACATGATCTTTGGGTGAGGAAATTTTTGAAGTTTTTCCAATTATAATCTTTATGCTTGTAACGCTTTCTTTCTGTTTTCCAGCATATCATCAAATTCCATAGAGCCGCAAAAGCTAATAAAAAGCCTGTAATGGTTCCTAAAGGAATGGTCAAATCTCTTCTTTATCAAATTTTAGACGGGATTCATTACTTGCATTCGAACTGGGTTTTACATCGAGATTTAGTGAGTACAACTATGAAACTCAATTTTACTTTCAGTTGGAAGATACTCTTATTATTTCTTCGGAACAATTTACGATATTTTACAGAAACCAGCAAACATATTAGTGATGGGAGAAGGCCCCGAAAGAGGAAGAGTGAAAATAGCTGATATGGGTTTCGCTCGTCTTTTCAACGCACCTCTAAAACCCCTGGCAGATCTTGATCCAGTTGTTGTCACGTTTTGGTATCGTGCACCAGAACTGCTTCTGGGTGCAAGGCACTATACTAAGGCAATAGGTATATTTTGTGTGTAAAATATGACGGGTACATTTCTTGAATCTTATTTAGGAATTCGTGTCTCATTTTAAGCATTTTCCTCGTGTTTTATGAATTACATAGAGGAAATATATTTGAAAAGATTCTCTTTCTGTAGTGGAATGTTGAGGACCTTCTGAAGAGAAAACATGTCTTTTGTATGGATCTAGATGCTTCATTTCTTCATTTATCTACTTTAAAGTTTTAATCGACTCTTTCTTGTTCCTCAGATATTTGGGCTATAGGATGTATATTTGCTGAACTTCTCACTTCTGAACCAATCTTTCATTGTAGACAAGAAGATATTAAAACTAGCAATCCCTATCATCATGATCAACTGGATAGGTATGTGTACATCATATTTTCTCATAACTTATTTTCATGCCTGGAAGACTTAATTATATTACTTGCTTATATTTTTTCTTTAAGGATATTTAATGTGATGGGATTCCCACTAGAAAAAGATTGGGAAGATATTAGGAAAATGCCGGAGCATCCCACTCTGTCTAAAGATTTCAAACGTTCCAAGTAAGTGATTTTTTTAGAGACATAGTTAAATTTATTATTGTTCCTATTTCAGTGGCATGTCCCTTTACTCTTATACTAATGAAAATATTTTCTAATTTCAGTTATTCAAATTGCTCTCTAGTAAAATACATGGATAGGCATAAAATTAAACCTGACAGCAAAGCATTTCATCTGGTGAGTATTATAAGATTTTGAGGGAATAGATGTAATAAATCCCTTTTCCTAAGACGGAGTATTATGATATTTATTTTTAATGATGCCTTGAATGTTCATACGTAACTTGGAATCTTCTTGGAATCAGAAGAACTGTTCTGAAATAAAATGAAATTAATTTCATAAGTAAGTTATTCGAAATTCATGCGAGAATGGATGCAGTTTTAGTAAATTTAGGCCATGGTTGTTGCATCTAATAGAAATTTCTCATTGTAAGTATTTAAAATTCACATTTTTGTTAAATACCTTGATTTTAGAAGCATCAAGTGTATTTTTATTAAGTTTTTTCTGACCTCTCTGTCATTGGGCTTTGATTGAACTTTGACCTAACCTTAGAAACTCACTGGAAAAGCATTCTCATACCACAAAAGTAGCTTGTTTGTTGAGAGCAGATAATTAATATCCAAAAGTCACACAACAGATCCCATGCATTTTCTACGAGATCTATTCAAATGTTATCATTTTCAAAGAATTTGCATAATTTTGCTGTTTACCTTAGTTGCAGAAATTGTTGTTAATGGATCCAACAAGAAGAATAACATCCGAGGTGGCAATGCAGGATGCATATTTCCAAGAAGAGCCATTACCCACTCAAGAGTAAGTATATTCGTTCTTCCCTATTATTTTATAATTTTCCCTCTTAGTTTCAAGAGAAAAAAATTATGATCCACGTTTCCTTTCTTACAGAAACTATATTACTTCACACACATTTTACAAAAGATATCCTTTGTTTCATATCAATCTTCATGATATATGCAGATAAATGAGGCAGTGTGGCTCTGGGCACCTCTCAAAGGGATGCTTAGGTGCTCATTTCGTTAGAGTAGATTTTTCATTGGGAAAATTTAAGTTTTGGTAAAATAGTTAGTAATCTCTTTTGTTTTAAATCTAAATTCCTAGATCTTATGTATCTATATTTAACCGTTTATGTGCACGTGTCGACTATAGTCAACAAATTTTTCTTTCCTCTTGAGTGTGGTTGTTGACTATAGTCCACAGCCTATAAGAGACCTTAAAGGGATCTTGCTGAAAACACTTTTATTGCTTTAGGACAAACTTTTCCTTTCATTTTAAAAAGATTTTGTTTAAACATTTTGCTTAGCAACAATTTTAGGGGTGAACATTTTAGAACACTATTACGGTGATGTAAGTAAAATGAAGGCCCAATTTTCTCAGAAAAACAGCTGTAAGGGTTAAAAGGAGGAATGCTGTTGCTTTGAGAAGTTTTTGTACTGTAAATTGACTGCAAGGTGACTCGTTTGGCTTCCCCAGTAGTCCACACTCCTATAGAATAGAAATGGGGAAGCAGGCTGCGTATACTTAAGGGACCATAGCAAAATGTCAATAAAAATTCAATTATCAAAAATATATCTGTGATAGTCTAAAGAAAAGAGGTTCCAGAGAATTTAAAGATAACCTTTACTAATTTAATAGTCTGTTTATAAGGTTAAGTCAAATATAAAGTGAAATATTCCTTTTTTAATCTTTGAAGTGTGTGATTGCATATCCAAAAGGAAAACATGAAAATTAATCGTTCTCAAAAGTATATCATGGGCCAAAAATGCTGAAATAGATGCACAACTATCATTGCTGAAGTAGAAATAGAAAAATCATCAAATTTCAGTATTTAATTTTTTATGGATCTCTAGTGGAATTAGACATCTCAAGTAGAATCAAAAACTTCCCCTTACTGCACTTAAAGGGTTAAGAGAAGATATGTGAATTTTACTTATTGTGTGAAGTGGTATGGACTATGTATGAATTTCAATATTATTTGTAATGTTTAATCTCTGTGTCATTGTATAATTTATTTCATATTTCTTCTGAAAATTAATTTCTTTTTTAAGTATTGAAAGACTTCAATGGAAAGGAAACTACTTATTTAATGAATTTGTTTTATTGTCATAGTTGAGTTTAATTTGGAAATTTGATTTGTTTTCAGATGATTTGTACCATTTTATTTATACCTTTTCAATTTACTTTCTCATTTGTTCTTTATCTTATCTCTAGCCATATGTTGGTAATTTTACTTCAAGTCGGGTATTAAGGTTAAAAGTGCCTATCACCAAATAAAGAAATTCTGTAAAGGGATCCTACTTTATGGAAGCTGAAGCACTAAATAAAAACATTTCAATTTTGGAGGCCATTATTTTTCATAACAAAAATTCATTTAGCTTCAATACTTTTCTGTTCTATTATATATATATATATCCCCTAGTTCTAACATCTGTAAAGCTCTGTATGTTGATTTCTTTAATGTCTGGACATTTATATACAAGGATAAAAGTTTATTTAATTAAGTTAGAGAATTTTCATGAAAATTTTTTCACAGTATATCATTATTTTTTTCATTTTGGAAGCTTATACTTCAAAATGGGATGCAATAATGAAAGAGTACAGGTGACTCTCGACTTATGGCCTGATTTTTTCTGTGACCAGTCTTATGTCCAAATTTACATAAGACTGTCAAAAATTATTTAATAAACTATTATGTATTTACATATTTGGTTTGTATGTATCTATTGTACAGGTATTGTAAAAGAAACTTATGAAATTTCTCAAACTATGTTTCTTTAGCAGTGAAAGATTGAAAGTTTTCAGGCGATTGGTTCCTGGTTATTAGGCTAGCAGACTCGAAAGACAAAATCAAATTTGTTGTCAGTGTAAGTGGTCATAAGTCAAGAACCACCTCTATATTTTAATATTATTAAAATGTAATATGCTTATCTTGTCCAACTCATTGTAATGGTAGAGTGGGTATATTAAAAGCTGAATCAGTTTTGTAACATAGCCAGTATCACTTTGTTTTCAAGGCAGGTTAAAGGTGCAGTTTTATCTTAAATTGCTGTGGAATTATAAATTTCATAATTCACATTCTTTGAACGCATTTCAAGTAATAATATGTATATTTACATTTAGTAATTTTAAGCATTGAAAATATTCTTGCATGATGAATTTTGTTTAACTAAGTACACTACTATACTGAAACAATCATCTAATAATCTCGAGAAAAACCAGGTGTTTCATCATAAGATATTCATCGTACCAAAATACTTATTATCTTAGTTGTTGCTTAAAGAGGAAATGATTTTATGCTGTTTAAAGTGGTAATTTATCTTCCTGCTCTCTGTATAAGCATGACCTTTATAAGTGTGCTGTAATATTCAGTTGCAAATGTTGTAACTGAAAGGAAGATATTTTGAGAATATTAAATTGGTAACCTTAGTGGTTATTTGTTCCAAGTGTATTTGCTGGCTGTCCCATCCCATATCCCAAGAGAGAGTTCCTGACCGATGATGACCAGGAGGACAAGTCAGAGTCGGCAGCCAAAGCAAGACAACAGCAGCAAGTAGCGGCTGCAGCTGCCGCAGCTGCGGCGGCGGCAAATGTAAGCCATGGCACCTCTGGGACAGGAGGCCATCATTGGTGGCAAGGCCTGTCAATGCCCAATCAAGCTCGATAGTCTGAGTTGAATATTAGTTTGATTTATGTATTCTAATGGGTATAAAATCCCTCCAGTTTTATTTTGAATTGCTTGAACTCCGTTTCTGTGTTACTCTTCCAGACTGTCCTATTGTACAAAATTCAGAACTTTCCCTGAGGGAAATTTGAATTTTCAAATTCATTGTCACCCCAATCCGATAGCTGATTTCAAGCAGTAGGATTTTACACATACTTTAGAGTTCACTATGTCTGATGCACAGTATTAGCTCAGAAATTTTTCTAGAAGAGAACCTTGCATTTCGTCAATGAAAGGAGCATTTCTTAACCCTCATAATGGTGAACTGTACCTTCATGCATTGTCGTGCATGCCTTTACTCTGTGAGCTGCTCATTTCAGGTGACTGATTTTCGACTTGTCAAAGCATAAATGGAAACCTGAGGCCTTGGCTGTGATGTAATTACTATGTTGAGATCAATTTTCATGCGTGAAATTGTGTTCAAGTGTGCGCTTGCAAGAAGTATGTTATATTTTAGTAAGCAATAAATAAAATTAATCTCAAAATTTGTTTTACCTTATTATTTAAGGATTTACTGTAGCAATGGTAAAAGTGTTAGAAGTAGCATCATGTATGTCCGGCAATACTCAAACTAACATGAAAACTTCACTAAATAAGATTTACTATTAACTTTCATAAGACTTTGATTTTATTAAGGACAATTATTTCCCTGCAGAGAGTAGAATTAGAAAATATATTGTGTACAATACACAGTGGATTGATGCAAATGGAAAGCTTGCTTGCAAATGGAATGATGCTTTGAGGAATCAGAAAGAAAACAGTAGTAATTGCTTTCAATCTTATATTTTCCATTTAAGAAAGAAATTCAAGTATTTGGACAAAGAAGCCGATTAATTTCTTGTTGGCCAAGAAGAATTATTGCAATTCATCGCTACAAATTCAAATCTTGTACTTTAAGTGACATATCATGATGTCATCTAATTGAGTTAACATCAATTCATGTTCCAAATAATTTCCTTTAAGTAGTAAACGCATTATTTTCAACTTCCATGTGATAAGATTTTTTTTCATTAAATTCTATTAACTTTAATTTTCAACAATATATCCTATAAGAGGAGCATAATCTATTTTACCAGAAACTGTATCTTTAAGTATGAAACTCAAAAGAGGAGGTATTTGACAGTTTGTTCATTACTGACAAATCACACCTGCATGTTCTTTCAATTTTTATTCCTTTTGCTACTTATATAATTTAAATAAATTTATAATTAATAGTTTTGTAAATTTCAAAAATTGACTGAAATATGGTTTGCTGCAATATTTTTGTTCACTTAATGTAGGAAAGCGTGCCAACTCTAATTTTGGAATGAATTTTCACTTTTTCATACACTTGTTAAACATCAATATTTTCATTGAATATGCTAGCAACTTATCTGTTATCTTATTACTTCATCTCTTAACTATTTCCTAAGGGTATAAGGTCCTTATAAATCAAACAAACCTTCCTCAGTATAATAAGTATGACATTGGGGTGACAAATCCTATAATTACACCAATAGAAAATATGTGCTAAACCAAAGTTTGGTACCTATATTCCCTCACAGCCATATGAATGAAATTTCTTTGAAAATCCTTACCTACAATTGCTACATAAAATATCTCTACTGACCAAGATTAAGTTATCAAGACTTGTGGAAAAATGGAAGAATAATCCATTTTGCAACGTGTTCAATAATTGCCCACTTTAAACTAAAATATAGAAATGAGTGCAAATACATACTTAGTCTATGATCCTCATTCAGATTGGTATTTTTAGGAGGGTGGCGTCTCTTTCCCTCTTTAGATATTAATTTTATAATTTTCCAATTTGAATAAGAAAATTTGAAAACAAATATTACCTATCTTTCTTAGCAGAACACTATTAGGTAGTAAAATAATGTTACAAACAAATGAAAGTTTGATCCCAACACAAAATGTAAGGTAGGAAACTGAAAAACTACTTTTACCAAAATGACGCATTTGGAGGTACCTGATATTTGAAATGATATGCTGTATATCCTATATGCCATACAAAACCTCCAAATTTCCCGGGCAAAATATATTTGAAACTAAATACCCAAGATGTCCACTGACAAATAATTCACTATTAAAAGCACATTTTATTCATCCAGTCTTTAACACAGGCTGAAAGTAATGATATTCAATTGAACTAATTTATAGTGGATCATTTGAACAAATATCTACAAATCCATCATGAAAATCCAAAAACTCAAGTGCACTCATACTATTTTGCCTACATTTCTTAGTAGTACATTTTTCAATCAAGATGGGCATGATTTTTGCAATTAATCTGAACTTATTGCAACATCTCCACATTTCCTCACATTGGCATTTTAGGGTGGCACGAATCAAGGTAGCGGTGATCAAGGAAACCAAGCAAAGAGGGTTAGGCTGGGTCCACCACCACCTCCCCACCAAGGAGGCCAACAACAAGGAGGCAACAATGGGGGCAATGGTGCCGGAGGACAACAAAACAGTGGCAGTGGACAGCAGCAGCAAGACTTTCACCACGTTCAATCTCAGCAACAGGGACCGCAGGGAATGATGTTTGGATCTGGACCTACTGGAGGTGGTCCGCAGCAAGGTGGTGGATCTTATGGACAGAGATTTTAACCCGAACCTTGCTTTTAAGGTCTTTGCTATTGTTCAAGAGGAATTTTATGAGTGATCAATGTTGGCCAAAAGATTTTTAAGAGGAATATTTTATAAGCTTGAAAATTATTAGACAAAGGAGAAAGAAATCCTGAAGACAATTCAAAAGCAAACTGTGTGAAATGTGTATGTCGTGCATTTATCTTATATAGAGTATGTGTGGTGGTCTTATAAATACCAACTTTGTGAGGTAAAAGGTTACTTTAAATTATGTATTATAAATAAAACTTTTACATTTTTAATAAAAACTAATTATAACTTTCTTGGAAAAGTATAAAAATTTGTTAAAATAAACAAATAATAGTGGGACACATTTTTTTACCTTAAAAAAAACCTTTGTGCAGATGATTTATTGCTAAGAATTGAGCTATCTCGACAAATATATTCCACAAGTCCACATTAATTATGAGCTCCCTTGTAGTATCTGCATTCAACAAAATGAGATTCTCATGCCTCAAATATCCCACCCAGTGTATTCAATCACAAAAATTTATTAAAAGCAAATGAACTTTGTAATAATAAGGTAAGGTAAATTTTGAAACAAAGACTAAATAAAAATGTCTGCAGACCTCTTCTCATCAAACACATTCTAGCTATTTTGTTAAATAGGTCTTCTACAAATTCACCAAGTGGATCATATAGAACACAAAACGTGAAAAACTTCCCTAAAATCTGAGTAAAGAGCAGAGAACTCTCGGTGAAAAATTATACCATCTTTAGGAGAGCTTGTTCTAACAACAGATTAAGCAAATAACAAAACTAGAGCAAGTTATGTATCTCGGAAAGGTGTGTTGAGTTTATGGGTTATGGCATGCCAATGGTAAGGGTCAAGGAAATGGTAAAGAGGTAAGGTTAAGTGATTAATTCAGGTGAAAGCAAACAAAAATGGGATGCAAGTATGCACTACGTGTATATTTAAGTAACACAATTTTCAAGTATAGATTACATACCCAATTCAAATGCTTCCAAATTATCTTCAGTCATTGAAACCCTTTATTAGACCTTACCTACATTGTGATTTAAATGCCGGTTCAATAATGTATTCTGTTTGGTTTTCTCATGTACTAGTAAGATGTCAGAAGAAGCTCTTCATGAGAAGAAAGTATAAATTTGCCAAAACCAATAATGTAAACTGTATTCTAATTCTGTGGGATTTAGGCATGTTTAGCATGAAATAATATGGGTACAAAATTCAGTTAAAACGCAGTATTTTCATATAATCTTACACAAAAATGCTACTTTTGATAAATCCAAGATGTCTGAAATGTTAACATATGAATAAGCAATTTTAAGAAATTCTTTATTATTTACAACTACAATATAACCCTTTCACAGTAATTTTATAACAAATTAGATTACTGATTAAATACTATACACTAAATAAATTTAAACTTTCTATCTCTGTAAGCCACCTCACCAGCTCTCAACTTCTTTTCTATAGAATCCTGAAAGTCAAAAATTTTAAAGTACTAAATAGAAGCATCTCAAAAAGTCAAACGAATGCAATAAAAGGCAACTATTTCACTTGCTTACCCTTTGAGCTTTCATCCACCATGTGTAAAGAACAATCGGAGCCACAACAAGGCCAAAGGCATATGCCCCCGACTTTGCAGTAGGTTTGAAATATTCATAAGCTGTAGCCTTCACAGACATTAAACGCTGCAGACCGGAATCAAACTGTAACAGAAATATAAAATTTTCGAAGACACTTCGAGGCTCATACAAGTTCTACCAGACGAAACAACAGACTGTATTCCAGGATAAACTGCACAGGGTACTGTTGGAATCTAGACTATCAGGACGATGTTGATTAATTCGGTAAATTCAAGATGAGTAGCCCGAGATAGCGGACATTTAAGTCACAAAAAAATGGGGGGACAAGAGGGGACAATTAATCACTGTTAAGACTTTCTATAAGGGACCTCTGCTGATTCACACTGGTGGTGTATGTTGATCAATGAAAAAAAAACAAATTGTTATAAGCTATAGATCTTCCGTGCAAGATCTTTCATTAAAGTAAGTCAAATATCTTGAGAGCAACATCGCGATGGGGATGGCAACTAGATTTACTTGCGCCGGGGAGAGCTCACAGTAAACTTTCTGTGATGAAATAATTGTCACGAAAATTCAACATCTTTGTGACACATGAGCATGTAGCAGTGTGGTAATTCATATCATTAAATTAATGATTAAGAAAATTACAACAGTTCATACTTCGCCTAATATCGTATCAGCAATTGAACATTAATACAATATATATAGACGTGTTGGCTTTCATCGAGTGCACAATGCAAGATATCCCTGGAAGGATTTTTAGCAGACAGATTGACAGCTATGCTCGCATATCAGAGACAATTAGTACAGTACTTAAGTTTTCCGATTACATTTTTAAGAGCATAAAGTACGCTATCACCAACATTGCACTTAACTTAGTCGTTACATCTTAACAGTATTTACTAAAAGCGCTCGAGCTTAACTTAAACGCCAGTAAGGAACCTTAGGAAAATGAAAGTAAACCGACACATGGGTCACTCACATATTCCTCCAGTTACACAGGCATAGGTTTTCTTAATCTGAAGAAATTACAAGTGGAGGAATTAAAGGATAGGCAGCGTTTTTCCCATAAGAATATTCGACTTAGCAAAAATGGTGGACATCTTCCTATCTTAAAATGTAGCAGATAATACTTACGGCATATCCACCCTCAGCTGTCCCATGCCTGAATGGATCTGTTGTAAGCTTAAAATATTCACGTTTCAACGCAGCTCGCTTTTTCGCTTTCTCTTCAATATCCTTTAAAACCTGCGGGGGTATATCATATTGCTTCCCGGCCATGATTCTGATGTACAAAGCGCCTCTTGCGGAGGATAAAAGAACCATAGAACGATAGGTCGAAGGAAGATTGATAGAAAACTATTTGGCACTAGATGTGTATTGCAAAATCAATGTAATCTAAAATTACTTAAATCGTAAATAAACAGAACAGGCCTTATAGATGAACGGAAATTTTTTTAGAGCTATTCTATGATTTATTACTTCCATAAACGAATCACGCTTCATCCACGAATCACGCGCCTCTATGGTCACGAGGTTTTGCGTCTGCAGCGTAATGGTAAACGAAGAAACAACGTTGACAGCTGTAGTTTGTTACTGGCTTGCAAAGAGAAAGGTCTGTTAGAGGTAGGTTCCATGAGTGTTTGCTCGTTTCCGGTTAATGTAAAGCTGTTTACCTTACCTTTAACGAATTCTAAATCTTTTTCAGATTCAATCATGAAGTATATAGCGTTATTTGCCATGGTCTTGGCAGGATGCCAGGCAGTATCGTTTTTTAACCTTGTTATGGATGAATGGACTACTTTCAAGGTTGTATTTTAAAAAGTATGAATATCTTTCATTGATTTAAACATTGCATTTTTTTACAATGTATGTTGTCTTCATTTTAGCTTCAGCACAAAAAGGATTACGACAGCGAAATTGAAGAGAATTTTCGTATGAAAATATTCATGGAAAACAAGCGTAAAATTGCCAAGCATAACTCCAATTTTGAAAGTGGGGCGGTTTCCTATAAGCTTCGCCTGAACCAATTCGGAGACCTGGTATTTGAAAAATGTATTCTAATAATTCTCATGCATTCATTTGGTGAATTCGTTCTAATAAACTTTCCTTATTTAAAGCTTCCGCACGAATTCCGAAGTATGGTCAATGGATTCAATAGGACCAAGACTGGTAAAAATCTTGGAGCAATTAATTTAAAAGGAGCCACGTACATTAAGCCTGCCAATGTGGAGGTACCCAAACATGTTGATTGGAGGAAATTGGGAGCTGTGACTCCTGTAAAAGACCAGGGTCATTGCGGATCTTGCTGGTCATTCAGTGCTGTAAGTTCCAGCAGATTTTCTTTTTGTCAGAGCTTCTTTTTGCTACTACTACGGGTTTTAATCTAATCTTGTTGAATATATTGAATTTCCTCCTTCCAGACAGGTGCTCTTGAGGGACAGCATTTCCGGAAAACTGGAAAACTTGTCTCTCTGAGTGAACAGAATCTAATTGATTGCTCAAAAAAATACGGGAATCAAGGATGCAATGGTGGTCTGATGGACCAGGCATTCCAATACATTAAGGATAATGGAGGGATCGATACCGAAGAATCTTATCCATATGAAGCCGAGGTAGGTTTTCATGCATAGCTTGACAATTCTAAAGTATTCTATTTTGGGCCATATACGAATCAGAGTTGATATGAAATGTTTTTGGTATTGTATTAAACGTCTTTTATTCTGGCAGGACGATAAATGCCGTTACCTCCCAGAAGATTCAGGAGCTTCGGACGTTGGATTCATGGATGTTCCAGAGGGAGATGAAGATGCTCTGAAAGCTGCTATTGCAACTGTTGGCCCCGTTTCTGTGGCTATTGATGCAAGCCACGAGTCATTTCAGTTCTATTCTGAGGGTAAGTTTAATGCTCTAGAAGATATCAAGCTTCCGTGGTTAATTTCTATGTGTATTTTCAATTTTATTTATCGAATGGCTAAATTGTGTCATAATGAAATATTTTCGTTTATTTAACAGGCGTATACTATGATCAGGAGTGCAGCTCCACTGAATTGGATCATGGAGTGCTAGCAGTAGGTTATGGAACAGAGAAGTCTCCCGAAGGAGAAGATCAAGATTATTGGCTGATCAAGAACTCATGGAGTGAAAAATGGGGCCTTGGTGGTTATGTGAAAATTGCTAGGAACAAAAACAACACCTGTGGTGTGGCAACTCAAGCTAGCTACCCTCTTGTGTGATATACTTAATATAAACAGCATAAGTTCCTGATGTGATATAAGAATGAATGTTATTTGACTGACACTGTGATCATTTTATGAAAATCAGTGGAAAGTGTCAGAGTTTCAAGGACTTTATTAATGAGAAGTTTTTAATTTGGTTTTTCATCAATAATACTATATTTTTTGGACATCACATTTTATTTTGATGTTTTCATCAAAATATACATATACACAACACTTTCACATAATACAACAAGTCAATTTTGTTGGCCAAATTTTGGTACACATCCTATAATTAAAAATTACTTTAAGATGAGCATCTATACTCAGATACTCTTGGTATTAATTTATTAAACAAGAAAACATTGATATAGATGTACAAAAGTTAAAAAGTTTTTCGAAAAGTTGATCAGCAGCTCTCTATAATGTAAGAGTTTTGCTTCCGCTTTCTCTTCTTTTGCAGATCTGAAAATAAATTAAACTTTTGCTCAAGTTAGAGTATCTAAATATTTTTTACTCCTGGGAATACAACATCTAAATAGACCAAAGGTAGATATTGAGAATGTAAATTTTCCTATGAGGATTTGTTGTGAACAAAAATGTACCATCTTTAATAAAGATAGTTCATTTTTAAAACTTCATGCAATTTTTTTAAGGAAAAAATGTTCCCCTGAAAATAAACATTGACAACTTGGATACTAGAAGAACGAAAAACTGAATTTTTCTTTGGATTACGATCGCAGTGAACGAAGGCAAGTCTTCAGTGCAGTCTTATTAAGTGCAAAAGTCTTCTCAAAACGATCCAGGGAAATTCGACAGCGCGAGCGGCGCTTCCGTAAACAACTTCAGCTGTTATCTCCAATCCACGACCTTTCCACCCTTCGCAATGCTGCGTAGATGAATCCGTGATTTCTATTGTTATCAGCACCCGTCCGGGGTCAATAGTTTACTATTTCAGGCTGTAAAAACATATGATCCAGAAAAGTATGATAATTGCAATAGGCTGGTCGGGAAGTTTCTACGTACAACCAGTTTTGACCGAAATATCAAAAGGGGTCTCCGAAATAATAGGGAACTAATTTCAGAATTATAAGTTGAGATGGAAGATTATGAGCCAGTTGACGAATTCTAGTCATGCACAAAAGATCAATTTTAATAAATTTTCGGGATAGAGATACTTTTCTCATGAAATAATTAAGTAGTCCACAAAAATAATACATTTAATAAACTAATCCAACCAATATTTTCGTTACGATTACTTAAATGAAACATCGAATTTAAAGAAACCATTCCCGTTACACCAGGTCTTCGAAGAGGAGAACATGAATTAATGTTAAAAATCTTCGAGCTTTATTTAAATAGTATTTTTTCTGGACAACAATTATGACCTCCGGTCAAGGAAAGAAAGAACTTTACGGTGAAGTTCGCAATATATTTTCGATCAGACTCCCTCTGTTCTTCGACGATCGGCCTTGAAGCATTTACAACACTCAACTTACCCATCATTTCGATCTGATACGTTTCAAAATACGCCACATGTTATTACTAACTGTAAGATATTTCCGATTAGATTCTCTGAACTCAACTTGCAAGAAAATACTCATGTTTCTGGAACCTCACCAGTAGATTCGTAAGAGATCAATGACGTCACGATCACATATGCGCGAGAAAATAAAATGACGAATTAGCATTCTTAACCATGACCTTACGACAACAGCACCTTAACGTATCGATAGATAGGTATACCTTCATTTCATCAAGAGAAATCAGGTGCTCATGAGTTCAAATTCCATTCAAGCCAATTTAAAATAGCTGTATAGAAATCCAATTCCTGAATAAACTCCGTGGTCGTACAAACGTTCTGATATAACAGTGGGGAGATAATAAAATAAATAAAACCCATAAGAGGGATATAATTTAACGATGGCCCCTAAGAATAATTACTCGAACCTCAAAACGTCGAAGTCACACGTGTTGTATATTTTAGAAACCAGAAGTATTGTGACAACAATTTATCAATCGCAAACGATCATTTATCAAGTTTTGTATAAGTTTATTCAGCGATAAAAAGAGGTTTGACTATAAGCATGTCCATAAAATCATAAATACTTGATGGATAAAACGTTTCAGGTAACGTAATAACAGGCCTATTTTAATTATTCATATAATTTCATTTGGCATCATGATATATCACTACCAGAAATCTCTCTTCCAGATATCTTATGTTTTGAGGACAATGGCTCAAAATAAACCTGGGATATCAGGAGAAGGGTTCGTTCGACCTCTGGCCTTCGTACTTTGGATAACACAGAAAATTTCATCTAATTAAGGCATTACTTTTTAATTTTGTCTCCTATTATTTCAGTCGATTATTGTAATTCGCTTCGATTTCATTACGGATTTTATTTAACCGACCCTTTGATAGACTGCTGACGGAAAGGAATGAATTATGGTTATTACTTGAGACCAAATAAATGCCTATTTAGGCTTCTGTTAAGATTTAGTTGCATTTTCCAGAGCTGATAGACAGCTTAATTCCGACCAGTTAAAATTTCCCCGATAATTCGTATTTTCTCTTTATCTTTTATATACAGTAACGCCATCCGCATACTCAGTGAGATTTCCTTACAAGTACGGTCTTTAAATACTGTAAACTTATAATATAGAGAAAATAACTTCCTATTACTCAAGAATAGAAAATATGTATTTTCTAGACCCAAGCAATCGAAAATTGAAACATAAAAGTTAATTTAAAAGAAGGGAAATAATGAACAAGAATTTACAATTATTTTAAAACTCCCGGAAATAATTTCTTTCTGACTGTTGCTTCTGAAATTGCCCTTTTCCTCGAAAAGATACATCTTGCATCTCAGCTGCATAATGATCGCATGAAGACCAATAATTTAACAGGAACGCAATCTAAAGATTCAATAAAAATATATCAAAATAGCGGCAATTAGAAAGACCAATGTCTAACTTACAACGAATAACTTAACGGGGAATTCAAGTTTAAAACAAGAGGTAAGTTAGGAAGGACTTCAAGTAATTAGCAACTTGAATCTCTCCATGAAAAATCAACTGCCATCTAGCTGAATAGCAGGGTATGAAACAATTAATCGATGAAGGGTACATACAATAAGACATATTTGAGACCTGCTTTTTATAGCAAGAAACCATGACCGCCCGGAAATTTCAGATAATACATATCTTGAGGAAAGAGCTGTATTTATCAAAATCTCAAAGTGAAGAAAAGCCTTTATTTAGCCTCCTAAATCAGCACAATTCCAAATCAAGATGACCGTGAACCAGTTATATTCTGTATTTCTACATGCAACGCCAAGACCAAAAGCCCAAGCATTATAATATAGGGTTGCATTTTACACAACGAGGATTGACTTCAGGTTCAACATATTCACAGACACGTAAGATCGAGGACAGACTCTGCTCAAGATTAGTCATCCTCATGAGAGACCATAGGGGACTAAGGAATGCCATTCTCAAAATAATGACCGCTCGTTATCTGAATGGGCCAAATACCTAATGCATTATTTGAGCCAGAAAACGCAGGGGAGTAATCAAAACCTCGAGCTATGAATAAGATTTCAATGGGGTACATTCGATGGATTACAATTGATACCAAAATGAAATCGTTTAGTCAAAATTATGGACTAAGTGGCTGAGCTTGGACTCGTGAGGATGAGCTGGTATCAAAAGAAATGCATACGATACTTTCTTTGCGTAGGTACTGTATGATCTTCGTTCTTATTTGAAAAAACTTCCGATGATGACGCAGATTGCGGTACGCCTCTGATTCAGTTGCTTCCTCATCCATTCCAACTCCAGCAGGAAGCGTTATAGCACTATCCGTATGAATCATTTACTGCTGAGAAATATCGTAGTTATTTTCAGGCAGTGAAGTTTAATTGAAACGGTATTTTAAATTTTTGTAAAATTAAAAATGCCTCACTTATTTCGCGATATAATTAATTTTAAATTAGAGCAGCAACCGACCCCATTACGTTTCTTAACTTAAGATGCCAGTTAATAACAGATTATTGTCCAAGCTCAATTAGACCATAGACCACAGAAGAAATGTTATGCAAGACCCTTCGAAGAACAATAATTTTTCAATGGAAGGTTAATATTATTATAGCTATTCGGTCAAATAACCTTTAGAAATACTGCACACCCAAGAAACTAAAGAAAAATTGAATTGGAAAATGAGTCCCAATGGGAATGGAAACAGTGAATCGACTTCCCTGGTGATTGCCTAATACACTATCACGCCGATGGCACTTAAGTTTCTCAATAGACCTACGTTTCCATGTGAGACCAAAGAGGTCCATGTCAAGTTCATGATATCCTGTGTTGACGAGTATTTGTAAGTACGCAAATAAATCATCCAAATTCATCGGAGAAAAACTACGATTATATACAAACAGGTTTGTGAATGCTACATTGCTGTTTCCAATTAAATTAATCACACCATTTACGATGAATTCACTCCAGCCAAATTGAATTTACTTTCTACAAATATTAGCTTGCCATGACTTCAAATACATTGGGTTTCTTTCCGCTGCTTTGAATAACCAAGTTCGACTTTAAAAACATTACTTTTCCTCAGCTCTGTTCATAAGCACGATTAAGATTTATTTATTTAAAAATATTAGCCAAGAAACCAACCTGAAATAAGAAAGGAAACCGATGCAGCGGAAACGGAAGCACAAGGAAGTGAATCACACTTACCCAACGATTACTAATAGATGAATCCCATTTTACTTCTAAATCTCGATTTCTGACATGAAAATCTCAACATTCAAACTCAATGGTATAAAATATCGAAGAATATTTATAACGGTTTAATCATTATTATAACTATTGCTGTTATATCTTTAAGATTTGCTTAGCTATTTCCTAAATCGCACATGTGTAACCCACACGCCGACAGGCAAATTTCTGCATTTTTTCAAGACTTTAGGTTCATTTAGTCATAATTTTATTACAACAACAACCTGTAACTACATACCATCGGTAGGAGCCATACCATGAAGAACAATTTAAGCTTTCTCTCTGCTGAATTGTACATAAACATTCGCGAATAAATGAAGCAAATTTTCAGAAGATGATGATTAATACCGAAGACGTAAATCTCAAATAAAACTGCGATGGCAAAGGAATTCACTACGCCGCTAAAAACGCGTCGTCCAAAGTTTCCTTGAAAATGGACCAGAAGTTTAAAAATAAATAAAGGACGAACACACTTGTATAGAATTGTATCATCCCATTTCGCAAGCGATGATTTATTGTTCTTGTGTGAACAAACCACTATATATCTTGAAAAAAATCGAAGTTGGTAAAGAAGTAACACAGCAACAAAGTAGAAATTCTCAAAACTAATATCGATATCAACTGCCTCTGATAAAGTCGGATGTTTTGAGTCTCCAAGGGGAGCAGCGGGTCACCTGTATCTATGCACCAAATGCGTTCTTGGAATTCTTAATTGATAAATGAGCCTCTAGAGGATGTACTAGAGCTATAATCAAGCAAACAAAATTGTATAGGTTGTGGAATACCTTAATAAAATACGATAGAACTTATTAAAAACATGGAAAATAATCCAGGTCCATTAAACCCGTTTAAATGCTCCCAATATGATACCACATTTCATTCTTCGTAACAACATTACCAAAAATTCTGAGTGAAACCGAGAGCTAAATGGATTCACGGTTTTGAGAAAATATCTTGAAAGTTTTATTTTTCAGTAAGTTTTTAGAGTTATATAAAACGTATGACATAAAAATATTTATGTTGCACTGCTAACTCAGAACTAGACAACAACTAAGCTGAAAATACTAATGAAAAATGTCTAAATTACATCGTGTTTCATTGAATTTTTTTTTTCAAATAATAAAAAAAGGTGTACACTTTTATATTTCTGGTTCCACTGTCACATAAAAAACCCAATTCGAAGCATACCATATAGAAATAAGAAAAAGATTGAGAGACAAAGACCTCTCCTATCCTTGCTTCCAGTTCCAGTAAATACGCATAACACCATCACGCTATTCTAAGATTTCCCAATGTAGAGAGATCACATGTGGGTGCTAAGTATTGAAGTATCATCTTAGCCGCAAACAGGCAATGAGAGCAATTCAAGCTGCATGACATCGACGAGAATTACATGGGAACTCGATGTGGAAATAGCAAAACCTTCAGTTAATTTTCTTGGATAAATAACTTAATACTTCCTCCCAAATATTTGACAACTGGTAGTTTCGTTCAAAACAATACAATGAGAGCATCTGACTTGTATTTCGATGATATTCAAACTAATGAAATTGAATGATTTTTAATGTTGTTTCCATGATAAATAATTAATAAGAATATAGGGTGCCGAGACTGAAGATAACTTTTTGGAGCATAATGACTAAAATCCCATGTAGCTAAAGATGAACAGGTTGGAAGGGTTACGTCAGCATATCGCAGTTTGATGATGACGTCATTGTGAAGACAGGAAAGTAAATTTTAGATGACTCTACCGTTACGTGGTTTCAATCTCCCTTGTTAATTTTGAGTCCGGTGTACGATACGGATGGACATTTTTATTTTCGACGCAATCTTACGGAAATTACGAGATTAATCACGCCTCAATTCGACCTCAGAAATTATAGTAATTGTTACCACGAGACAGTTTGAAAGTGAAGTATTGAAATTAGTGAAATATTTGATTTATTTTATCATTCTGAGTGACTTGGATTCGAAATCTAAAATCGACGATGAAAATTAAATATTTGTAATTTTTTTTCGAATGATACTTGTTTCATTATTTTAATTTAATGATTTACTTTTGCAAGCTAAATAAGAGCTGCGAGCAATTTGTGTGAATTTTGAAAGTATTTCTTAGCGGAACCTTATAAAGTGGGCTGTGATCTACGAAACGAAGATATATAATAATAATCGAAGGCTTTGGTTCCCTAGTTTTAAGCATTCATGTTGCATACACTATTTTATTTACATAGAGAAAACGATTGGATTCAATAAAATTATTCATATTCAAAGAAATGGGAAAGATTATCTTCTGTTTTGCTGTTCTCCACAAAACCTTAACCTCGATAAGTCTTTTTCGTGAAATTGGATTTTTATAAATAGATAACCAGTATTTCAAAGTCGAGATGGTTTTCTTACCATTAAGACACTTTCTTTCGATACCAGACAGATCTTACATTTTGCCCGCACATTATACTTAAGCAGCCAATTCAAAAAACATCTGCTACATTGCTGCGTGAAAGGATGGAAATATCAGCCTTGCGAGATAAAGAAATGAGGGCAAAGAGTGAGATAGATTTTAGCAAAAACTTTTCCCCTTATAAATTTCAGATCCAAAGAACTGGAAAAAGTAGATTGTTAAATATGTGTAACCAAGTGAGATTAAAAGTCTTAAGATACGTTTCCAGGCAGAAATATAATATTCTTCTCTCGTATGAAAGCAGCTTAACGTTGCCTTGAGAAATCGGATATAAGCAGGAAGAGCGGCTGAAAAACAAGGTCGCGTAACAGAAAGAATCCGTCTGCGAAGGACTTCCAAATTTCTCTTCATAATATTTACGTCGGACGTTCGTTCAACTTGCCACTATAGATGAAGATTAAATGATTTAGCACGGATTTGATTCTGTTTAAGTTTTAATTGCATTAGCAGACGATTGGTAACACAACACACGAAAACTGCATTTACCGTACATCAAATAATAAGCAATTTAACTTAAGTATTCATCATTTGCAATTAACAACTACAAAATTTCACTGCAAATTCAATATAAAATACCATAGCATTCATTTAAATTTACACGTAGAATGATTTGGAGAAATATTGTACCTGATTATACAAATTATAAAATACGAAGTGAAACTATATAGGAACTTCATTTAATTCCCGAGGATGAATTATCACCGCGTCAATGAAAATTGTGAACCAAGAGACTGCTCGGCGCTACAATGTGAGGCCACAAAGATCCTAGGTTCCAAGTTGCTATTCATATTATTCGCAGCGGGGGTTCATACTTTCTGGTGAGTACCAATAGCCTAGCCGTCTTCATTTATTTCGGACAGTAAGGTTTACGATGGCTATTAACGTTTAGAACACACTTCGCGCAGAATACGTCGATTCTTTCCTTGCGTGCTCGGGGCCCCGGCCTAACCTCCACGAGCCGATATTGGTATATTTCCGCAAGATATCTCAACAATGTCGTGCAAACGCTTTAGACACGTGCAGAACAGAGGCTTTCAAAACAATGTTGCATCATTTAATCGTAACCTAAGCTCTGAATAAGAGTGCAAATACCGACTCGGTTTCCCTCCATTTATGCTACGACTTAATCTGAATGTCTCTACCCCTGTCTCTGATTCGCTTTCTTCAACCAACTAAATACGGTGTAATGATCAAGCGTAAGGTCGAAGATAAAACTACTTCTTTTAATAAGTCTACTCGTACGGCTCCTCCGGGGCGTTCTTTCTATATTTTACACCCACGGATGTTTACATCCGCCTTCATTTCTATGATAAGCTATGTTAACAGATCAAATGAAATGTAATTGGTGGAGAAATCAAGGAAATAGCGTAAACTAAAGAATTTATCTCTAATGGTAGTTTGATAGCACACCCAGAATGAGGAAGATTTTGGTTAAATCGCTGACCAATGCTAATAAAATTAATTTTATTGGTTTTCTCTAGCCAATTACACAACATATATGTCAGGGTAATAAAAATATTGACAAATAAAAATCAATAGAGCAAATCAGAACCAAAAATAATATCTATACAGCAATTCATACAAAAATGCACCTAAGTATCATTTCTTTAGGTTTCCAGAAAAGAAATTCATTCACTTTAGCTGAGGTGATTTAGGTACATACATGAGTTATCATGTTTAACCTCACTTCAAAAACAGGTTTTGTTATGGTTGGGAATAGCAATGACTGTATAGAAAAAAGGAAACTTGAAGTTGTTTTCTCAAAGTATTACTAGAACACATCTGATTCCTAAAAGACAAGGCAGGCAGCTGGAACAACACTGATAAGTTACTATAATGGTCCATGAAGAGAGGCGTATACTTTTACACAAGAGTACTTTTATGGAAAAGTATACTCCTCTCTTCATTCAGTATATAACTTTACTATGTAGAAATTGTAAAATACATACTTAAGATAAATGTCTAACAATTAAAGTACATATAGCTAATATGGTGTGAAGTTAATCTTGATCCCGTGAACCGACACACAAAAAATTAAACATTCATTGGATGTTTCTACCACCCACCTTCTACTGATATTTCTACACTTCAGAACTGTCTCTCATCCCTACTTAAGGTTCTTCCCCTTGGCCAAGTGTTACTCTTTGGTGACTTCAATTTATCCGTTACGTGCAACTCCCCTACTAGTGGCTCCCCAAAAAATTCCCTTGACGAGTATTTCATTGAAACATTCATTACTATGCTTCGTCAACCACAATACAACCTCCATCCCACCAAAAATCTGGCAACGATGGACTACATACTTTCCACCTTTGCCCACAAATCTATTAGACCCAGCCGAAATATTTTTGAAAGCGACCACGAGTCTCACGATGCCTCTTTCAATGTGCTTCCCAGCAAGATATCACGCAGAGAACCCTTCCGCACCCAACCCCTTCGTTCTTGGAACAAAGTTCAAGGGTCTGAAGTCAACCGCAACCTAAACGTGCTTCCGTGGGACATCTTAAGCTCTATTCCTCTCGAAGACGCAGTGGATTTGTTTTACAACTTACAGTGTGCCTTTATAAACGATTTTGTTCCTTCTGTCAAACGCAAGTCCAACAGATTTCCTGTTTGGTTCAAAAGTTAAACTAATTTCCATTTAAACAATAAAAACCGAGCGTGGTACCTCTGGAAGAAATATCCGAGGGATTAGACTAGAAAAGTGTACACCGATCTTCGCTGTTTAACTAAATCGCTAACTTGACGTGATTATTCGGAATACTTAAAAAAACATCTCGAGTCCATTCCGAAAAACCCCAAAAAGTTCTGGTCTTATATCAACGACTGAAAGCCACACTCTAGAATTCCAGAAGAAGTTCACTACGGAAACGCTTCAGCATCCGGTCATCAAAGGATTGAATTATTTCTAAATTATTTCTCAGACTGTCTTACCAATTCTTCAATTTCTCTCCCAGATGTCACTCCCCAGAATCAAATTTCTTCTACATGCAGCCATTCGCTATCTCAACTTCAAACCTCTCCTCACGAAGTGTCTCAATTCATTTCCAAGATCTCTCCTCACCATTCTCCGGGTTCTGATGGCATTCCCCCTATTCTTATCCGTAACTGTGCTTCGTCTATCTCCATCCCCCTGTGCATAATCCTCCCTTAACTCACTTATCAATTATCGTGTTCCAAACAGATCTACCCGTTTGACATCATTACTTCGCTATACTACTCCTTTCACTTTCACTTATCAAGCACTCCCTTTTCTTTCGTCTTCCTTCTCTGATGAACTCAATTCCTCCTTCTATTGATCCTTTCTCCCTATCTAAAGGGCAATTTTTGAATATATAATTGTAAAATCTACCTTTATGCTTGTTTTCTTTTTCTCTATATTTTACGTCACTTTTTACTGTTTATGTTTATTACTTTTCTACAAGTATATTTTTAAATTTCACTTTAAATTGGCATTGTTATGCTGTACGTGAGAATTGAATAAATAAATAAAAGTATATGGAATAAATAAAATAAATAATACCCAAAAAGATTCACAATTAAAATTCTACGAAAGAAAGTAACTCATTGTTTTCTGATTTCACTCTGCTAATCTGAGTTTTAAGTCTTCAAACTTAATGTAAATCAATTGAGAAGGATAGAGGAATTTTCACAAACTAACAACATTCTCAAAATATATTACGTTTGCTGAACTTGATTTTCAGTTGCTAATAGTACTGTTTTAAGGAATAGGGCAATTATGAAAGCCAATAATGTATTTATCACTGTGAAAAAATTCCTGCATCATTCCATACCATTGCAGACAACTTAGAAAATTCTAATAAGCAGACTATTTGTCACTGTAGCGGCCAAAGTTTAGTGATCCCAATTTATAGTTAAACTATGAGTATTGTTATGTATAAACAAAGTTATAAAATATTCTAATGATAGAATTTTAACAGAGTCAGAATAGATTTTTACTTTCTCCATATACGAAGTATAGAGAAAGTATTGTTTTTATGAAAAAAATCGACTTCGAGATTTCAACGGAAATACATGTTTTGGGGTCCCTAGAACACGTTTTGACCACTTTCGGAATGATGTCTGTGTGTATGTGTGTGTGTGTGTATGTGTGTGTGTGTATGTGTGTGTGTGACAGTGGGCGCTCTAACGTGAAAACTGTTAGTCGTATCAATACCAAAATTCATATATAGTACTGTGGTGTGTGCTGTCAGAGTTGATTAGTTTTTCAAGTAAATCGGTGAACCGGAAGTCGAGCTTCATTCATCAAAGCTCATTTCCGGTTTTCAAAATATCTCCATAAATATGATATATAAGTATATTGTAAACGTTATAAAAGTTTTAGATAATGTGTTTTACTATAACTTTTGTATTTAAAATATTTTTGTATCACCAGTTAATTAGGAGTTATTCGTGAAATACTGATCAACCGGAAGTAGCTGATTATGTACTTTGTGGGCACTCTAACATAAAAACGGTTTGTTGGATCGACACCAAATTTCATACAAAGTATTTTGGTTTGTGTCGTTAGAGTTGATTAGATTTTGGAGTAAATCGATTAACCGGAAGTCGAGCTTCATTCTTCAAAGCCCATTTCCGGTTTTCAAAATATCTCCATAAATATGATATTTAGGTATATACTATTATTTATAAAAGTTTTAGAAAATGATATTTACTATGACTTTTGTATGAAACATATTTTTGTATCACTGATTGTGTAGGAGTTATTTGTGAAATACTGATAAACCGGAAGTTGCTGATTATGTACGTTGTGGGCTCTCTGGGCGCTGGGGCGAAAGGCCACTTCATTGTTTTTCATCGTACATGTCCCGAAAAACATTATTTATAATGTTTGTGACGTAAAAGGTAATAATATATAAATTAATCACTCATCTTCAAAGTTTAGATGGAATATAGAGTTCGAAATTACTGTCGTAAATAAATATTTACATCTTATATATGGAGAAAGTCATGTGCTGGCCACATCATATTTTTTATTGGACAAAACCAGCAAGATTTTGCCTTGAATTTTTTTAGAATATGCATATCAAACTAAATAAGGGAAATTTAAGAGTGATCTTTAGGAGAAGTATCTTCAATCAACCCTCTGTCTCTCTCTGAGATACATTTACTTCAATAATAACTAATAATTGGTAAACAAATCTTTCAAAGAGTAACAACACTAGGAAGGTCTTTCAGGAAGTTCAGCCTCACCTGTCATTAGAAATACAATTAAGAGGCCAAAGTTAAAATATATTTAACATTAATGAAATCAACCATTGAATGTAGTAAGTTTTCATTACAGTGATGATTATAATTTACGACACCTTGTACTAACTCCAGAAAACAGTAATTCTGACTGTCCCCACTTACATTGACATTAGACCAAAAAGAACTATGTATGTTCATTAAACAATGGATTCTAATTAGTTAAATTTCATAGACATACTTTTTTCTATCTAGTATACAAGTATTTTTAGCAAGTTACCTTCCTAACCTAACCAATTAAAATGAAAAACTTTTGAGCTTCAGTAAGCAGAAAATAGCTTCTTCTAATAGATTTTGTTAAAGGAAAGATGCAAAATTTAAATGAAACATGAAAATTTCACAAGGCATGAAATTCTTAAACATTATTTGTTTAAAAAATGATTTAATTATCATTAATAATGAATTTCATAATTAGCAGGCAAAGTTTGGGACAATTCAAAGGTAAATATCCATTTTAGTTATTAATAAAATAATTACTAATGGTCTGAATTTCAGATTTTACTATACTAATATTTTCTTTGAGGAACATTTCAACATGAGGTACCCACACCAAAACATAGGTAGGCAGGAATAGGTATCAAGCAAAAATGAAAGAATCACTCAGTATATTCTCACCAATGAGGCAAATAAAATAAAGACAGTGAAATTAAACATTAGTACATATTTAAAAACAGTTTGTACCAAAACAACAAAGCCAAATTTCAACTTAACCTACAAGAAAAAAATTAGAAGACTATTGGTATTTGAATAATTTAATGAACACTTCCTCAAATTGAGGGCTACTCATTTTGATGTGGAAATGGAGAAACATTTTTTTCTTAGTTCTTCCACAGCTTGCATCATAAGACAATTTATCATGACTTAGAAAAAGTAAAGAAGCATGATGTAGGGAAATCGATTATCTTACGTAAATTCTACATAATTTACAAGCTTATCCCTACGTATAATACTTCAGACAATTATTATATTAACTGCTCAATTAATATATCTTTAAATCCAATAAATATTCATGTTAAGAAAGAGTATTTTGTTAGAATTCAAACAAATTACATTGATCAAACAATAAATGAATCAAATAAATAAGTGTAGTTCATACATGGAAAAAGGAATATATGAATAGTCTTTTGAACACACATAAAAACAGATGAGAGATAATAAATAAAATGGATTTATTCAAATGTTTCACTTATGTAACTTGATAATGGACAAGTTTTCAAAATTTACACCCTTCAAGATGGATTTCAAGATATAGATTTGGATTTAAAAAAACACTTTCATATATGCAGTGTTTGTAGAAACTAAAATATACCTTCTTAAGAGCTTTATCATGCTTTCAAACTAAAAAGACGAGACTTTTTATGCATGATAATAAATTTACTGAAAATAATAGCATCATTACCTTAAATTATTCACGTTTTCAGTCTTTCTTTTTAGGTTTTTTAGGATTTCTGCTGCGGGACTTGGCTTTACAGAGGGGACAGATAGGAGCGTTACGATGAATTTGCTGATGACATGAAAGACAGGACTTCATGGGCGGAGGCTGTTGCCTAGGTAACAAAAAAAATGAAAATATTTGGTTAATCACAACAATATACCCAAAACAATCATTAACTACTTTAAAAGACTTAAATCTATCATAACATACAGATATTTCTATCACCATTAACAAGCTTATTTCCTATTAAAATGGAATACTTAGTACTATCCACAGAAATTTTTTTTACCTGAAGATGCAAGTTAACTTGTGAAACCGGTCATACAATAAATTTTCTATGGATAGTACTAAGTATTTAATTTTAATGTCTTTCCACCAAGTGACGCCTTCAACCACCGATTTCATTTTCAAGCTTTTTACCTCTTATTTGGAGAATTGATTTGATGACGAGTTGATACATTAATGTTCAAAAATGTATAAGCTAACATCGCTATTTAAGCAAGAATCATTGTCTAACTTAAGATTGGATGGGATATCTATTATATATAGATGCTTTTCCGGATTCATTCATATAGATAGCTATATAGGTATATAGATAGGATACTAATTCACAGGCTAAACAACAAGCCTCATTGACTTGAAATTTTTACGACGTATTGGCCATAACCTGAAAACACCAGAAAAATTGCGATTTTGGACCTCAGTGTCATGGGTTCGATTCCAGAGGGCCTCTAAGTCCCGATTTTTTCCATTTCAATGCATTGCTTTGATTTTCTGGAATTAAAAAAAAAAAATAATTACCAGATAGGTAGAGAATCAAAACTCAAGGAGCCTATATATATGGTCAGGATCTATCAAAAGTAATAATGACTTTCTAGGAAAATATCCTGGGTTCGATGCTAGGACGATGCAAAAATCTGCCCTTTAAAATACATTGAGGTAGTTTTTCATTATTTTTTGAAGCACTTATCGAAATGATAGGAAGTTCGTGCCTGGCTAGAAGATGTATAGTAAGAATTGCTTTAAGAAAAAAATTTAGATAAGACTGTACTATTCTTGGGTTCGATGCCAGAGCCCATTAACATTTCTCTCATAAGGAATATAAGGGAAAAGTAGGACGTTGTTTGAGGCAGTTGCAGCCAATATTTTTGCTTGAATTTTCACTCATAGTTAAAAATGGCGATCTACTGTTGTGCTGCATAGAAATTTTTACCAGACAGTCCCGGGTTCGATGCCAGGCAGTAAATATATCCCCCATTTAAAATACATTGAGGTTGTTTCATTATTTATTTTAATGCACTTATCGAAATAATAGGAAGTTCTAGCTTAGAGAGAAGATTTATATTAAGACTCGGTTTAAGAAAAAAAATAGGTAAGACAATACTGTTCCTGGGTTCAATGCCAGATTACATTACAATTTCTCACATAAGGAGTATAAGGGAAAAGTAGGATGTCGTTTGAGGCAGTTGCAGTCAATATTTCTGCTTGAATTTTCACACATAGTTAGAGATGGTTCTCTTCTGTTGTGCTGCATAGTAAGTTCACCAGGAAGACACAGGTTCTATGCCAGACGATTAAATTGCAGCAAATTTTAAGAATATTTACAATCTTTTTTTTTTATTTTGAGGACCGTCCTGATATGATGCCGACATGAAATAGTGTTGTCGATCTGCTTGCAGTATGCAAGCTACATTTTACTCATATCCCATATTTATTTCCCACAAACACTTGGATTAAAAGCTAGATGTATTAATAGCCAACAATCCAAAAACAAAGAACAATATTGTTTGTCTTTTCTGAACTAGGATGCCCATTCCGAATGAATACAGAGATTTATTTTTGAACTCCCTAAAGTCATATTTCTACAGATTAAATCTTCATATAATTAACTTAATATCTTAATTAATATCTTAATAACTTCAAAACTTAATACTTAAAACATTAACTTAGATTTTCACACACTAATAAAAGAAAGTTGAGGAAATTCAGGTCAATCATAGGAAGAAAATATCTTTGGCAGAGATGAAGATCTGTCTGCTGAATACAATTAATCTAATTAACTACAATTAGATTTGATAACTATTAGAAAGTAGGAAAGGACTCACATTTTAAAAACAGAACTATATTTTGAATTGGTTAGATTATCCTCTATCATGAGAAATTGCTAAGGTAATTCTGATGAAATGCTATTCTGATAGTACTGACAGATTCGAAGTAGATGAATGATGATTTTGGCCAGTAGGCAATTTGCTAGGGGCATGAAAAGGATCTCAAAATAAAAACTAATGGCAATGTTTCCCAATGATTAATTTGCATCCGTAGGACTTGTCTTGACCATGGGGAAATTAACTTTTTTATTATTCATTTTATATATTATTATATTACATACATTTTACATATCATTTATTAACTTTAAAATTATTCTTAATTTACAATACCTGCACAAGGTATTATCCTAAAACTCTCCTACTAAGGAAGCTTTCTTATCCACACCTGACTGATAGGCATCACAGCCTAAGTTGTTGCCTTCTGCTAAGCCCATTCCTAGACATATCACTGATGTTTACAAGAATTGATATTTGGTGGATGGATACCCTTAAGTTTAGAAGCTCAAAAGTATTTTTTTAAATATTTTTATTGTTTACTGTTTGGAAATGGTGGCCAGAGTTTAAGCTGCATTGAGTTTAGAACACTCTGGTCTATGAAATAAAACATAATTACCAAGTTAGATGTATTTCTTAAACATTTTTTAACAACTTAAAATTATTGGACAAAACTAAACAAAATTCAACTTTGGACAAGAAATTTTTCAAAGGAACAATTTCTCAGCCTTAATATTTTTTAGGGTGCTACACTATAGGGTATAGTTACTTTATTATAATTTATTAATGTTGACAAGATTAGACTTTAAAAAATATTCTCTTTTAAAAATCATATTTTTGATTTTTTTTTCAAATTTTCCTTGGCAATATCTTGGTTGGGGGACCAGATAAATATATAAAATTGCACACATTAAAGGTCTTTATCATATGAAACTTCAGTATAAATTTCAACTTTGAGATTCAATTGAAACATAGTAAAAATAAATTGTCAATTTGAGCATAAAATACGACATTTTTGCCTTTGGTACTACTGAATTATAAAAGTAGGCATGGTAGTTATATGATATAAATACATCCACTCAAATGTAAAATTTATAATAACACATGATTTCAAATAAACTAAAGGTTACATAGTTGAAATAGAATATATAATGATCATAAAAGACAAAATTTCAAAGTTACCAAATTAACTATATGCAGCTTATTTGAAATTCCTAGGGTGACTCATTGCTGAGTAATTTAAGAAATCATAGATACCTGCAAACACAAAAAAAAACGCATGCAGCCAAGTACAAAGATGGCTGCCATTTCCAAACAGTAAATATTAAAACAATACCTTATGAGCTCTCTAAACTACCTACCTATGAGTACCTACCAACCAAATATCATTTTTTTCTGATAGGATCAAACAACCAGTGTTGGACCATTCTCATGGGCGTAACCAGCTTTTGGCCTGGGGGGGGGGGCAAATCAGAAATGCAGAAGGGCCTAGGGGGGGGGGGGAGGGGGGGGGGGGGAGGAAATCAGAAATGCAAATAAAAAATTCAACAAATATAAATTTGCATTTACATGTTCCATTTTTTTTGTGGCGCCTAAAAATAGATGTATTTTTCGGAAATTATTTGCAAGTGCAACCAGGCCCATGCTCAAGGGGGGGGGGGGTTTAGGGGTTCGAACCCCCACCCACATGAGGATCCTTCATACAAAAAGTTTCACGAATGATGAATTGAAGATATGATAAAATGAAATTATTTTATTTAATGTTTCATTTAGTAAACTTTTTCTTCTAAAATTTAGTGCCTCTTTCAACTTAAATGTTCACGTCTGTCAGGAGTCCTGTACGTTCTCGTGTAGGTTCATTATTGATAGTTGTATTAATATAGTTACTATTTTTTAATGAGAAAAACCCCCCCCACGAGCAAATCCTGCGCACGGCCCTGGGTGCAAGTTCTAAATGCCCAAGGAAAGTTCGATTACTTCCATGTAATGCGTTTGTTTACGCATTCGATATGGTCCAGACGTCTGCATGTGAATCAGAACATACTTGCCTATAAATTTTACTTTATCTACAATTTCAAAAATTCAACAGTACTTCTGCATATGCACACAATTAGCCACCTAAATGTATGGGAGCTTGATCGAAGGGTCTGGTGGTGGCTGTCCAGGGGGGGGGGGGGGGGGGGGGCACCGGCCCCCCCGTCGGTACGCCCACCATTTGGTATGGATTGACCTATGGGTGTCAATTCTATCCTTAACCTCTATAAAGTGGGGACCAATGTACTATCTTGATATCTCAACTATTATGCATTTTAAACTCAAAAACTAATAGATATTCATTGGAGAACTTAGCCATTGGAAGTTTTATGAGTCACTTGACACAACTCACTAACCTAACTTTCTTAAAACTTGCTTACTTGTACATGGAAATTCATAACTTGTTCTTTAAGTAAGACTTAATCATGGTCTCATCATATATGACATTTTTTAAATTTTATTTATAGCATCATCAACATAAAAAATAATTATTGTTACAGGCTAAATCTGGGGTAGACAACCTTTCATAATTCATTCATCAGTTACTTCATTTTTTATTTTATATGTGCAGCACTAATTACTAAAATTGACCATAAATTATGATAATGTGCCATAAACTAGATCAATGAACTACAATAAATTCATTTTCTATACTTTATCTGTTGGTTATTGCTTGAGTAAATATTTATATTTGTGAGTATAGATGTACTGTACTGGCCAAAATTATCACATATGATTGAGTTCTAATGAGACAACCAGCAGAACTAATGGCACATACATAATGGCAACATTGGTCATAAACAATGAAAATGAGGTGTCTACTCCTCCAGGGTTGGATTAATCGCCTAGACAAAAGGGTCCCCTTAAAAAAAGTTTCCAGAGTTAGTTTTACTAGTTGAAGGAAAATACTGTGTCTCTGACAGATGGCAAGACTTAAGTGAGGATCATAGTAGTTTCAGTGATTCCATATGTGAGGTGTTTTATATTCCAGAATAAATTATTACAGGGACTGTATTTGTTCAGCTGAGGCTGGAGGCACTGATCAAAGATGTAGGATTTTCATAACCAAGCTGTCATGCAAGACATGGTCAATGAGAAAAAATACTTGCTCCAGCTAAGCATATCAAACACCCCTGTTTTCCTCCATAGTTTTTTTATTATCTGATAAAAAACAGAAACCATTTTAATTACAAAAAAGAATGAGAAGGAAATTGATGGAGGGGTAGTTGGAATATGGAAGGGAAAGTTAATAATCAGGGGATCAGGTCGATTTCTAGAACCCTATTGTGCATAAAATGGTGGGGAATGAGAAAATTGGTGATGGGGTGAAAGATTGGTAGATCCTGAAGAGGCTGATGTGGGGTTTTGTCCATACTACTCTAGATGATCTCTTAGGGCAAGAAATCAGCCCATTATACGACTGAAACTTTAACTCATACCCAGGGCAAATTCTGGAATTAATCCTGGGTATGAATATCTCTTTATGAAGTGTTGGTTTTACACATTTATCCTTTGGGAAAACTAATTGAAATTTTCCTTCCTTTTAATAGCATTTGGGCTTAAATAAAAGGATATATACATCATAAGGTGATAATAAGCACAGATAGATTTCCATCAACACAATTTATATATAAATATGGAGTTAATAAAACATGGTTATATTAAAAATAAAATACATGGATTAAATAGAGACCTGTTTAAATTAATACATAAATTATTTGCAAAGGAGATAGTTAATACATGCTTAAAGTTAAATTTCCTTATTTGAAAATAAAATGTTGCATGATTAAAAAAACAAACTGGACTAAGACTGACTTTACAGACAAAATTAGGAGGTAAAAGTGGGTGTCATGTAGTGGTCGAAAGACAACCAGACAGAGGTTGTCTGTTATGAGAAGACTATCAAATTCATACAGATTAGATCTTTATGAGTAACCTTGATTTATGCTATGAACATCTTACCTAAATGTTGGAGCGGGTCCTGGAGCAGGAGGTAGTGGTCTTTGGTCTGCCTTGGAGCTGCCAGGAGGTCCCAGTTGTAAAGGTGGAGGCTGAGGTGGTGCTAAGAATGCAGATGCTGGAGGGTGATGTGGATGATGATGTGAGTGATGAGGATGAGGGTGTGCTAAACCAAGCCCTTGCATAGTACCGACTTGATCCTCAGTTCTATCAAGACCCCACTCCGGTTTTGCGAGTCTATCAAAGTAGCTAGAAAGAATAAACCTTTTTAAGCATTACAATTCAAGAGCTTACAAAACCATATCATAAGCACATAGAAAATATAAAAATGAGTAATAGCCACTTACTCGGGGGTTATTATATCTGCTTCTTCTTCATGTAACTCTGGCAATCTTTCAAGGCCTAGATACTCTCTTCTCATACGATCAATATCATGTTTTAATGGGCGATATTCATCATGCAGACGTTTAGCAGTTTCTAATGCCCGATTACGAGATTCTTCTGCTTGTTTTATCACATTTTCCATCTGCCGATAAAAATAAAAAGTGAGTTCATCACATCACATTATGTTTGCAAATACTCTAAAATTATTTTAATGACTAACGGCATTAATATCAGCATGAATTTGTCGTAATTCCTCTACATGGGCCATCTTCTCCTGCATAAGAAGATCCATTTCCTGTTTATATTCACTCAAGCATTTTTCTTCTTGTTCCTTAGCTTCGACTTCATGCAATATATTGGACTTCATCTTCTCCAACTGTATAGTTTTCATTCTAAAAAAAACATCCTCATTAACACAACTATCATAACGAAGGAAGATCAATAATGTTCACCATTCACAGGTGAAATATCAATATATAAAAAACCTTATTTCTTTGATCGCTTCTAATTTTGCATATATAGTTCTTTCCTCTAAATTCATGGTGGTCATCTTTTCTACAAAAAATTTTCGAACGATTGTATACAACTGTCAACTACAACGCTTGAAATTTCTACTGGAGGCTCTACTGCTGCGGGAAGGCGTTGATTTTAATTCACATCTTCTGAACACCACTACAAATGCGGTAGATTTAAATTATTATTTTTCATTGATTTTAGAGTTACTACACATCATAAGAGTGATTCAAACTTCAACAAGGAAAACATTTTTATCTGAAATGATATTATTATTTTCTTCAGAATAAATTTCATTAAAATTATGAATCTAATTCATAAACTGCCAAAAAATTCACCTATCTAACGAACAGCCGAGCCTCACATTTGAGAAGTATTAAACATAGAGTATCTCTAATGATTCCCTCTGTAGTTAGTTCATCTACTTGTGGATGTATTTCATTTTAATATCTATATACATTTTCCCAAAATGCAGCAAAATCAGTTCCGTGCCCATGCAGCTGTGAAATCTTAAAATTGCAGGTAATTGAGAAAAATTTACGATAATGAGATGTAAATATGGTTTGAAATAAACTAGTACCAGTAATTATATACAACCTATTTTAAGGATTACTGAAGATTGAATTACGCAAAATGGATAAGTTTGTTATTTCGATTTATTGGATGCAATTGATATATCGAGTTCAAACAGCGCCCTCTCGCTGGTACAGCAGGAAACGATCTCCTGTCCAAAACAATTTGGAAGTTATCTGTGGCAGTAGTCGGTCTCGGAAAGTCAAGGAGTGAGGAGCTACGTGTAATTCTCTATGGGCTCTAAATATGTTTCAATATTGCCGTTGGTACACGTATAAACTGGGCATGTGAAGGATAATTTTGAGGTAAACCGACCGAGTATCGAACGGCTGGTTACTTATGTGGCGTAACTGCTACGTAGTAATGCTATGAAGCACCATTTTGGCTTCAAATGATTCGAGTCATTTTCAATCGAGAAGTGATTGTCAAAATATTAAGAAAAGATGACTGAATGATATGTAAAAAATAACAGAAATAAAATAAATCTCATAATTTAAATCTATTAGTAATTTTTTCGCATGTTTAAGACGAAATCTTATGGCAGAAACATCATTAATTCTAATCTCTAAGTTTAGATTTTTTTGCTTTCTTTTAGAAACGATCACGTTCAGCTAGCTGCACAGTAATTGTTATAATTCTAGCAAATAAAATTTTAATTTGATATAGTAATAATTTTACCTTTTAAGAAGAAAATTAAGTCTTTATTTATGATGATTTTTATTTATTTCAGAGATCAAGATGACTACTAATTTAACTGGAAATCTTGGACAGACACACAATGTATCTTCGCTAGTCGGAGGAGGAAACCAATCAACTCCTCATCATTTGCATCATCCTATTAATGTAGGCCAAATAGGTGTGGGGCAGGTCCCTCACGTTAAGTTACCCCAAGCATCTCCTGCTACTTCTGCATCCATGTCTTCCACTTCTAACTCAGGAAATGAATCACAGGTAATTTATATTAATTATACTGATATTTATGGATGTTTTATTCTGTACTGATTGCTTTATTATGACAGTTTCAGTAATAGAGATAAGAATAAATCAACATTTTTGTGTAGTCTTAGCTGGACAAATTAAGATTTTTTAATTCATAGTTAGTTTGGATTGTCTCCATATATTTTGCCATAAGTTTCCTATGCGTAAAGAACGGTATTCGAGAGAACAGTAGATTAAATGCAGTCAAAGTTACTGAGTATAATTATTCAATAAAATGTCCAAATTTTCCTATGGTCGCCATTCGATGCTGGTTGCTTAAACAAATTAAGATTTAAGTTTTAACAGCAAAGAGTAATATCGTTAATAGTAATTATTGTTTATTATGTAATTATTTTTACTTTGGTAAACATTGTTAGTTTGTGGCATTTAAAAAGCTAAATTTCAGAAGTATTAAAGATTCCTCCTAATGGTTATTAATTATTTTGAGATATATTTAAAAAGTTAGCCAATAACCCAAACGCTGTTAATGACTGATTGTCATTATCTGTATTGTTTGACCATGTTGACATGTTTTATTTCAAATGTCTCTCTCTCTCTTTGAAAGATGCTTACTAGAGCAAGACTGCAGGACTTGGTCCGGGAAGTAGATCCTACAGAGCAACTTGATGAGGAAGTAGAAGAGGTTTTGCTTCAGTTAGCAGATGATTTTGTCGAATCAGCTGTTGGCTCAGCATGTCTGTTAGCCAAGCATCGACGTGCTACTACTGTAGATGTGAAAGATGTGCAACTTCACCTTGGTGAGCAAAGTAGATTATTCTCTTCATTGTCTGGTCAAGTGATAAACCATTGCACAATCACGGACTGACTGTAATTAAACAAATGTGCAAAACCCATTTTTAGTTGATTAATAATTATTAATTATGCAGAAATCTCTCTCTGGTTTCCATCTGGGTTATGGGGATCATACTCGTCAACGTTTTGGCTCCTGTCTTAGCAGCCATCTTCAGGATCATTAATCGATTATTAATTATTTTAACTGATTTAAGAAATGGCAATATAAATAATGGGGCATTGGATATATTCAATTTTAAAGTCTGTAAATGATTATTTAGAACCTATGAATTTGAGTCCACATTTGGAGAAAGAGGATGCTAAAGGTAAAATATTTTTGATGTAGAAAAATCATCAATATATTGTTTCATATGAGAAATAGCTAGAACATGCATAGCTCTTGTCTTTATGTCAAACAGACAAATTATCTCAGAGTAAGTCTTTTTTGCATTGAAGACAATCGCAGTGAAATCCTTACATTTTTCTGCATCCTGTCGATTTTCCTTGGTTATGTAAAAACGTTAAAAAGATCTTTTAAATGAAAGTTAACTTGGCACGAGGGTGCGTGTGCCTTAAATGGGTATCCTGGATTTGAAACCCCTCATCTAGTGTTTAAACCATGTACGACCTGATGCAGATCTCCGTGAAATTTTATTGTTCAATTCTCTTCATATCGACTCATTTCTTATGATGAACTCTTTGTGGTTGTTTCAATTATTTATCCAGTTGTACCTTAGCTGCTGAAATTAATTTTTTTCAATACCAGTATAGAATCAATCTAAAATATCGTTATTTGGGCTTCAGAATAGCCTACTGGGCAGCATTTTCATCTTTATTGAAAGCTTCCTCACCTGCAAAATTAACTAAACTGCAGAAGCACTATTAACAATGCTACTAATTCAATTCTTTATTCTTAAAATGGTACCATGTCACTGTTAAGACACTTCAGTTGCATCTTTCAGTCATATGTTTATGTTGCCATTGTTAAACTTTTTATATTTTTTAATGACATTTACTTTAATTATTAATTTCTCCTCTCCTTGTGTTTTACAGAACGAAACTGGAACATGTGGATCCCTGGTTTTGGAACAGATGAACTTCGTCCATACAAACGTGCAGTTGTAACTGAGGCTCATAAGCAAAGGCTTGCTCTCATTCGCAAAGCTCTGAAAAAATATTGAAACTGATGTTTACAGTAAAATAGACTTTTATTACACCTACCTCCAGGGCTATCGGCTTTGTAAGCAACTTTTGAGCGCAAAAGTATTGGTACCTTATCTTCAATGAGAGCAACGTGATGAATTATCTCTTGATTGTGAGGAATTTGGTGTTAAGTGAGGAAGTAGTTGATGGACATTTATTCCTCCCTTACTAAAATGCAAAGGAATTCAGTTTTGGCCAACTTGTCCCATGGACCATTTTATTACCTGTTAACCTACTTTGTGTTTGTAAATCTGATTCATGGATTCAGTTGGTTTGTTAATATTGTTTCTTAATTAACTATGCAAAATGATTGAATTTTAAATGCTTTACATTATGCATATTTATAGAAGGCTATGCTGAAGTTAGCATGAAGATTTTATAGATCTAAATATAGCACTTTGAGTCATTGAAGCAGCAATTTTTCAAACTGATTTCAAAAATTTGCATGTTGATGTCTCTCAAAGAATATTGAATACATTATTTTGTTATTATTTTAACAGCTTTAGAAATAAGGTTAATTTTTCAGTTACAGGTTTTGTCATGGCAGGGTATTGCGTTAATTAGAGAAAAATTCTCTTTGGATAAACTCTTTCTGGGAAAGATTGTTGCATAAAATAAAAAGCTTTTCAAGCTTTTCGTAACACTGGTTATGCTAGTTTATTATAGGTCACCTAAACATGTATCTTTCTGGTTATGAAAATTGATATTTAATTGAACTTTATTTGATTAAATCTTGTCTATCTTAACTGTGGGTCATTTATTATCTGTATTGTTGACAAGTACCAGCATATGGAGAGTAGTTCATTCCATGCCTTCAGTTGTCTTTGAATCAGGTTGCTTAATATTTTGAGAAATTATATATACATGTTGAAATACCTACAGGATGAAAAGAGTCTTTTAAAAAGAAGGAACTGATTTCACTAAACTATATTTTATTAACAAAAAGTAGTACAAAATTCTAACTAAGTCATATGCGTTCTACTGAAATAGAAGTAATTTTTTTCCTTGTTCTAAGCGTGTTCAATGTGAACACCAACCTCAGCACGAATCAAATCAAGGAGATAGTAGCATTCTTTCCAAATGCATTTCTGCACAATCCTCTGCAGCAATAACACTTATTATATGATCTTTAAGTTCACCCATGTTAGTTGGTAATGATGGAATAAAAATATTTGAAGAAGAAGTTGCATAGTCTTACAAGTTTTACATCAACTAACCAGGCACTCTTGAGGCCTTTTCAGATCCTATCACGCAGAAATTCAAGCAATTTCAATTTTTAACCTTCAAATAAAGATATCCAACTTCTCTGCGGATCTGCAACAATGCTTGGACATCAGAAGATGACTGACATTTTAATGATGTTACTTTCAAAAAATAAGTATTATTATTTTTCTTAAATGGCATTATACATGTACAGTAGAACTCCAATTATCCAAATCAATTGCGACCAGACCTCATTAGGATAATTAATTAACTTCTGTACGTACACTCCTGGCCAAAATTAACGCACCACTGGTTGTTAGGATTGCAAGGGAGGTGATGCGTTAATTTTGGCCAGGACTGTACATTGAAAACGGAAGGAAAAAACTACATATTTAGTATAAAAAGAGCTATGTACTAATTAATTTTAAAAAATGGTAACACTTTGGCATGTCTATTCGTTATGCTTACCAAGTCAGCAAATTTAGAACTGCTTAATGAGATGGTGTCCTAAAGCGATTCGGATAGTCAGAGTTCTACTGTACTCTTAAAAACTTAAAAATTGCTATTGACACTACTGCTACTGAAATCCACATAACCTCCTTGCTGGGGTCTATAGGAGCAATTAGTATTTCAGACCTTCTAGATGGATGTAGCTTAACCAACAAAATTACTTTTAGAGACCCTCTTACTAAATGAGGTAAGTAAGTAGTAATGAGTTTTCCTGCCTGCATAGCGATGTTGTTATTAACATGAAAACTCAACAGAAAGGGCTCCATCCGAGCCTTTTTCGTACATCTTGATGTTATATACAGCATTGGTTTTGCACGTGTTACCCTTTTCTCCATGTGTGAATTATTCAAGATTTTGTTATTCTACAGTGAGAACTTATTAAATCAAAATACCAAGATAATCTACTCCTTTGGAACATTTTTCTATTATCCAGATAATTTCTTTGTAATTGGAAACATTTAGAGCATTTATTCGCATATTTTTGCATTGCATATGAATGACATTTGTCATTCCCAAGTTGCCATCTTCATGAATCCTTTTACTTCCTAGCTTCTTTTATCATTGTAGGAATTGATAAATTATTTGAATTCAGTTTTTGAGATTACCTGGTGAGTCTACAATATAGTAATTAAATAAAATACAAAAATTTGCATTGTGAATGAACAATAAACATTTGAATAATTGCCCTAGGATTGCTTTCCTCAGAAAGAAAACGTTTATTTCACATTCTATAAAATGTTTGTGATATTATGGCAGATAACCAAGAAAAAATTTTTCTCAAAAATTGGAATTACACACCAAACCCTTGAAAATTCTGATATGGATTTTCTTGATAAATGGCAAAATCTAGACAAATTCCACTCATGCAATATCTTTCAAGTACGTTCAATGCTTGAAAATAGGATTAATAGGTAGCTTCTTTGCCTCTCTTACATTAACCATTTGTAACAATATCTCTGCAAGGATCATCGAATTCTTATAGCTTCATCCATAATCCAAATTAGCAATGCATAACCTCTTTGTAGCTTAACCCCTCGGTGAAAAGGACTTGCGTTTCATTTACTTACAACTTATACAAAAAGATAATATCTCTTTATTCAAGAATTTTCAATGAAAGACAACTTATTACAGCAAATCACAATCTTCTTACAATTTTAGTGCTTACAGAGATATATTTGAAAAATACAAAAATTCATTGATCAGTAGACATTTCTTCAAAACCTGCATCCCTACCACCAGCAAAATGAACCCCAACTGCACTAGATAAAAGGGCATTCACATTGCGTTCTTCACCAGAGCCGAAAACATAGCCATTAGCAGTGTCAACAGCAGCACGCACTCTACTAATTAGTTCTTTATTTTTTACACACAGAGGAAGGAATGAAACAAGGCTATAACCTTCAATTAACTCCACCAGAGCTTTATTTAATTTGAGACCCCTTTTGTGTGCAAATGGATCCTCATTTAAGGCATCAAGAAGATAATCAAGGTCAAGAACTTCAGTGTAGAAAGAGGGATGAAATAAAAGCTTTCCATAACGTTCAGTCAGGTCTGTTTTGGAAAGAACATTAACATGAGGTAAAGCAATGTTCAACATAGTCGTTAGAGACATTAGCAGTGTTGAGATGAATTTTCCTGTGAAAGAGTATAATTAATTAAACATTGGAACCAAATAAAAGAATCCATCTTATGCAAATAAAACTAAATTAGACTTACCAGGGTCACTGCAGTAATGAGAATCTATCAAATTAATTGCACACAGATGCATTCCAAAACCAACCAATTTTTCAGTGATGTTTTTCACTGAATCATGGTGTGTATAAAGTTCCACCTAAAATAAAATTAATACTGCTGTAAGCATAACTTTTTAATGATTTAATTCATTTTTACTGAATATATTTCAATGTAAGTTGATAATGTATATGAATAGATATAGCCACACAAACAACATCTGGTGAAAATTTGTACATGGATCATATTCAAAAATGCATAAGTCATACAAATATTCTACTGAACAATTAACAGTTGCTTACGATTAGCACTTCTTTCTTATATGAAATTGAAGTTATTTAAATACTAGGACTCTATGATGTAAAAGAATCAAGTTCTTGCTTTCAAATTAAAGTAAAACAATTACTAATAATAAAACTATTTCTGTTTACCTGTCCTGGGCAATCAAATATAAAGTAATGGCCTTTAAAATGATTTATTTGTTCAAAGAGCCATTCCATGTTTTTCTCCAAAAATTCCATACAATAAACCAGTCCTCCATTTGGCCCAAGATGATAAGTATCCATAACTTCTTCCAGGGTTATTAAATTTGCCACATCAATAGCTGGAGTATACATCATACCATCATTGGCAGGATCTGTTTAACAAATGCAGCATTTTTCAATGAATTAAAATTTTAATCCACATACTAACATTTCTACATAATATTATAACAGATATTGAATTATGTATACATCAGTTTCAGCAATATTTTACAGGTATTAAATTAACTTTAAGAGATATAACATAAAGCATCATCTAGAGATTAAATTTAGGACAAAATAACAATAAAACATCAGAATAAAATTTAACTTCACTCAAATCATCTTGCGAAATAAATAAAATATGGAAAATATTCTTTCCATACCAATATTCACCACAGCAACTTTCCTCCCAATCTGCTCCAGAAATTGGCTCATTTCATGGCAGTAAGTAGTTTTACCACTACCTGGAGGTCCAATTACAATTTGTCCAAAAATACTCGTCATCTTAACACCTCCTGATATAATTATATACTTATTAGTCAAATGATAGGCATCACAATTGTCCAGAACAAAGTAAAGGAACCCACCAAAGAGAATTCTCCTGAAGAACTTCTTTTAGCAGTGAAAGAGTTTTCACACTGTAATCTTTCAATGATATTCCAAAAACAGCAGGCTTGTTGATTTTTAGATGCTCAAATAAATGGCGGGCAAATACATGAATATCATCAGAATCATTTCCTAAAAGAGACCTGTGAATATAAACCAAGAACCAAGCTGTTAGTGTCTATGATTTGAAGGTTGCAACAAGAATAATCATAAAAAATTATGGCAATTCTATTTACTTTTGTGATAAATTTAAGACTAAAACTATATAGTATCTTATGCAGGGGAGAAAATTGAAAGACTACACAAAGTTTAGTTCAAACTGCAATGACATGATAGGTTGCTAACAAGAGAGAAAAAGTGGCAATTACTTCTACAATCATACAGTGGGAATGGATTTAGAATTTAGAAGTATACCACACGAGTTACTAGTGGCATATGGCAGGGGGGAGATTGGATGATATAAGAAATGCCATCAAAGACAATCGTCGTCCTTTTAAATTGACAGGAATTCTATGCTGAAGGTATAACCAATGTGAGGGCATTCTCGAGTCCATTAACACAAACATAAGCAGTAATCACAAGTAATATTGCATTCTATATATCTAAAAAATTTTTGCACTGACTATTTCTCAGTCATAAGTTTTCACTTCACTATTAAATTACCTGGTGCCAAAAACTGGGTCCAAGCTGCTACTCTTGACTTCATCTTTATTAACAAGGACTAAGGCTCCAATCTTCTTAAATTGAGTTATAATAATCAAAACTTTATCCCTGGAAGTAAATATTCAATATGAAAAAATTATAATTATATAGCTAATAGTAATCCATAAAGTTACATATTAATTTTCAGCCAGCTTTTCATACGCCAGGTGAAGAGGTTAAGACCATAAAATCCAGATGCAAGACTGAATGTGCAAAGCAAGCATTATTCACAAAATATTTTCACCCCTTAGCGAACCACCATTAAAAATACTTTCATGATTAAAGGTGCACTTATAAAGTCATAATGAATCATTTCCAAAATATTTCAGTTGGATAGAATTTTACCAATAAATAATTACATAATTCGGAGTAATCAGATTTGTAATAGCAACCAATTCGAATTTTGATATTAAATAGAAGCAAGCCAGAATCATAACTAGTAACTTAGTTAAGCATTTTGTTGGAATGTTACTATCATAGCATTCAGATTCAACCAAAATTGTATATTACTTGAACTAGGAAAAGATTTTTCTCAAGGGGAAACTGTTTTTCACAGGCAATTCACAGGCAAACAGTAATTGCTGTACATGGAATTTATTCAGCAGTGACTATGCAAAGTGTCAGTTCGCACAAATAAAATCCACTTTTATATTTTTGGCCAGCTTTTTTTGATTCTAACCCACTGTACAGAGTTATGTATATTAAAGTAAATGCTAAATAAAATTAAAGAATGCTAGGAAGGTAACATGATGAAATGTAATCCCAAAAATATAAGCTATTGGGAAAAGAAACGTAAGAAAATAATTTCCTACCAACTCGAGATCTATATAAGAATGTACCTGAAAATGAAAAAAAAAACACTGTAAATTTTCCACACTATTTTATTTTAAAGTACGACCGGTTTCGCTACCGGAGTAGCATTCTTCACCAGAAGATGCTACTCCGGTAGCGAAACCGGTCGTACTTTAAAATAAAATAGTGTGGAAAATTTACAGTGTTTTTTTTTTTTCATTTTCAAATGGCTTTCCACAAAGTAACGCCTGAACATCTTGATTTCAAGAATGTACCTGTATGGTGTGGTTGCCTAACTCCAATATTCAGTTGCTATTTTTTTATAAACAAAAAGACCATTGAGTAAAACAGTTGGACACATGTCCACTATTTTTAATCAAAGAACCTACCCTGAAAGATTCGTGCGAATCCATTAGTTAATTACCCACTTAACAGGTGTTTCCCTAGTCAATACCAACTTTCATTTTTTGAAATTGTTTGGCATCAAGTCGGCATGGGTTACCATAATCCAATCGCAATAATATTAAAAATGACTTCGATTTTTTTGGGACATGTATATACATTTTTTTGAATTTCTTTCAACCCATCCAGGCACCCATACCACTGGTTGGGAATCCCTGTTCTAGGACATCCCTAAAGGCAGAAAATTAAATCATCATGGAGAATATGATACACATTAAAATTACTAAATATCCAACCCTCTCCGCTCGTAGGAAGCAAATTGGAGTTCTATTCTTACACTCTCTATTAAATAATCATATCATGTCTTCTTACCTTTTAGCTCTAATAAATTTTAGGGTTCTAATTGTTTGCTCAAGATCCCATCATCTATTTCATATTCCATATGTATGTACTAATTACTTGTATTTGCTGTCTATTTTCAGAATAATGAGAGATTTTAATAGTCATTGTAAATCTGCAGATATTTTTTACTTTTCACACAATGTATTCAGAAATTTCGTTTTTAAAAATGTCTAACGGTGGCAAATTAATAAAGTGTATTTCTCCTTTGTTGTAACATGTAATGTGTTATCTCCAATTTAACTGGAATTTTCATTTGTGTCAATCTTGTTTAATTAAGCTCATATGTTTATAGTTAAACTTTTCTAATGTTACCTTTGTCATTTTCAACATTTGTAATAGAACATTTGTCCGTTTAAATAAATATTATTATTATTATCATAAATTCTTAAACCTAACATAAAAACTTATATTACTCCTACTGATGATTAAAACTTTGCCAAAGCGAAAGATACTAGGGTTGGATGGAAAAAGAGACTTTAAGTCTCAATCTCGATGAATCCACAATGAAGAAATGTTTCATTGGATTTCAATTTTGTTTGGTCAATATATTTCATGATCCGGTAAATTATCAACTTCTTTTTGTTAACCATATTACCATACTCATAGGGATTGGTTAATGTTTCTTTTGTGATTATTAGTGATGACCATGGAGATGAAGATTGATTTGGCACTGATTTTTATGGCCGGATGCCTTTCCTGTTGCCAACCGACCAAATAATCGGGAAAATTTGGGTTCTCAATGGGAATCGAACCCGGAACCGCTTTCGTCAAAGACAAATGAGTTGCTCGCTCAACTATTTGGGAGCTATTGTAAATTAACCACTATGTACCTTGAAAATAGTTGAGAGACAAATACATCACAGTCTAAAGAGAATGATTGTACAAATCAGAACAATTGAGCATTATTATTTTAAAAGAACATGGTCAAGAACTAAAGGATTTTGCTTTACTTTTAAATCTTTTTAAAGGGTATAAAGAGAGCACATTTAGCCTAATAAACAACAATTCCATTTAATTTGGTCTTCAAGTAAAAAAAAATGAATACAAAACCTTTTTAACTCTTCTCTCCCAGTCTCATCCAAGAGTCCCAAAGATTTAAAGAAAACACATTGGGTAAAAAAAATACATCTTAATAAAAAGGATTCTCAGGTTTCCAACTAAGTAAAATTAGGTGACACTGATGTTGCCACCGTCTTGATGATAATTGAGCCAGTCAGTTGAAAATGAAGTCAAAATCAAAAACTGGCCGGCTGGCGACAAATATGTCACCTAATCAGATCAGGAAAGCCTATGATCCTTATAAATACATCTGAAGTTCGAAATACATCATCATAAGCTTACCTGTAGTTACTTATGAAAATATCACAGTGTTTATCATCAATCAGAACACCCAACGATTTGTATGAGATTGGTGACGTAACGTTTGAGCTTAGGTTCACTTGGTGGGATTCTTCAAGAAGTGCTGATTCCATAGCCAAATCATTCCTTTCCTTGTAGAGGTTGCTCAACTATGATCCTAAAGTATAGCAAACAATTATCATTCCAAAAAATGAAAAGAAATACACTTATTACTTTCAAAAAAATTACATAGAAAATTCTCAAAAAATTGGGGATAATCTGAATATCAAAATATGAATAATAACTTTCTAAGCAGCAATTAAATCTTGAGAGTTAACTTTTAGTACACTAGCTTACATTATAAGCTCTATTTTTATAATAACTCTCCATCCTTTTTTTCCCCAATTCCTTCTATAAGGATAGTTGTTCATCACGTTTATTATTTGAATTATGTTTTACTGCTGCAGTCAATGCTGCCTATCACCCGAGTGATTTTCCTCAAGCATCTCATGATAGTATCTACTAATGACTATATAAGCTCATGGAATTATCTAATTTACTATTACACAACACGATTCATAAGAGTAAAACCGGAGGCTTTGAGCTATTTAGTTTGCCTTTAATCATGAGCTACTTAAATTAGAAAAGATGGATGCAGAGCAATACTCCAAAATATCATAGTCTCCAGTACAGCAGTGTCCTAGTTCATGACAATATCTTGAAAGCAAACAGTATAACAGAACCCAAAATATCTTCTTCAGATATACCAGTTGATAGATTCCGACTGTAACATTAAAATAAACTAAGGTGTTTAAGATGACATTGGGTTAAAATTAGTAAAAAATTGGAATAAGAATGCTCAAAGTACAGTTAACTTACAGGAAATCAAATATTTCCAAGGGAAAGCTTACTCTGAACCCTCTGAACTCGGGGAGAAAACACTAAAAAAATTGTCTAACTAACAATTCAGTTAAAAATGTTTTTAAATACTATACAGTTGAGTATAGTTGTACTCTAAACTTCTAACAGTGAGGAAAACTTCAAAAATCATGTTTATTGTTGAATAAATGAAAGCTTACATATCATTATGCCAGCACGCCAAGATATTTCAGCTTATTAGAAGAAAAACACCCTTGGATTTCTAAACAGATATTCAGGATGAATTCAGAAAAAGTGAATGATGTTATTACACAATAACAGAAAGGTATTAAATCAGAGATTTATTCATTCCTTTTATCAAGGGGTTAATTAAAACCACAACAAAAACATTTAAAGAGAAATTACCATTTAAATTTATCTTCTTGATGATAAGTCTCAATACATGTACTAAGTCACCATAACTATTTGCAAAGGAAACTGAGTTTGTTATGTATATTCACGTTGTAGTAAAACAATGATTAACTTTAATATTTCATTAATTATATGAATTTTAAGACTGTATATGAAGTCTGTACAAAATTTTGGAGATGGCTTCTGTAAAATATGAAATATCAAACTATAAGAATATATTCAAGAGCCTATAAGTACAGTAAAATCAAGTTCGGTGGTTCAGTATGTTACATAATACTATTTTTAGTTATAAAGATAATTGAGAGAGTATTTTAATTTTTTCATGCCCTGAAATTCTTCTTTCTCAAATCTCTTGCCTTCCAAATATAAATACCCCTCTTTCACATTCAATAAATGAAATCATGACTTCAATTCTGAAAATTTGACCAACTCAAATGATTTACAAATACATTCAATAATCACTGTATGAGCCATTTTTGTGGCATGAAATAAGAGGTGCAGCCAAGGGTGCACTTTTCAATCTCAAATATTCTCACTTCGCTGAAATAGTAGCAGGGTTTCAAAAGCTCACTGAACTAGCCAAACATCACCTTAACTGCAATAAAAACTATAACAGAAGTCGAGCATATTGCGAATAAGCAGCATTCGGATTCAAAATCAAATCACATGGTTAACCCAACGATAATATGAAAGAAAGAAGTCGTCACATCTCCTTCTTCATAGTGCTTGATTTGGTATACCTAAACTAACTTAATCAAAACGCCATTGCAACAGTTATTCACTCAAATCAAATAGTCGATTATAACGGTAAGATATGCATTTCAAATCAGATGGTAGTTAACTGTAAAATATCAGAGATTAGTTCTTTTCCGTTCAATGTCTTCAATTTTCCGAAATATTTCAGTTATCATTCTTGTGTAATAGAAGTGTTGATAATCTTCAGGAAGGGAATCCAGTGATTTCATGGCATTATGAAGCGTTTGAAGAGCCTATGAAATAATGAAATATGAATTAACAATCAAGATTTATAGTGACAGAGTTACATGAACGTAATCGAATCGACGTAAATAGCCGTTGAAATTGTACTGCTTACCCTTGCAGCAGGAATTGGGTCTTTATTTCCGTAGGAGTCCTTCTGATCGTAAAATTTTTTATCTAAATTCCTCCAAAATACGTTAACTGCCACGCTGAACTCCAAAGGCTCTACGTTATGTAGCCATAACGCAGGAATAAAGATGATATCCCCCGGAAGAAGGGTAGTTTCATACCTTTTCGCTTTCTTAAAGTTGGGGAAAACTGGATTCTCGGTATCATTAGGATCTGTGATCTGGGATTTATCGCCAATTAAATACAAGTTCGAAGCATCAATGGGATCGAACAGATAAATTTTTTTCTTCCCACGAATTTGTATGAGGACATTATCCATTACATCATAATGAGTCCACAGACATAGTTGCTGAGAACTTACTCGTAAAACACTTGAGAAGAATTTTTCCTTCTCAAATATTTCGGGAATTTTAAGATCATTAGAAAGGCTTGGATAATGCTCTTCGAAAATTGCTACATCTGTACCACGCGGTTCTGTACCGAGAGACCTCAGATAATATAATTCTTGAGAATTAATGAAGTAATCATCTTGAAGGTTTCTTGATGCTCTTTTTACAAGTTCATCGAAGGGTAACGTTTTATAGAAAAAGTTTTTCTTGATAAAATCCATCTTGGGATCAGGGCTCACATGAATTTTGACAGGCATATTTCCTACTTTTTGACCTAGGTATTCTGGTGACCAAATTTCAACACAAGGCCCAATATCCATGCCTCTCAACACAGCAGGTTTTCTTTGAATATTGACATGCTCTAAAAAATCATTAAAATCGCTTTTCTCATACAATTTAATTTCTTCCATGTTGTACTTTCAAATACTTAACTAAAAACTACACAAATAAACTAACTTCACCAAATGTATAATAGAACCAAATTACAATCGAAGAACTATCATCCTTGAGTAGTACCTTATAGGGATGAAGCAGAAATAACCTTGGAATTCACTTATATCACCAATGTTCTGAACCAAAACTTAAATAATATTAGCATTCAATATTCCTCACATCCACTGAACGGTTTTAGTCATTCATTTTCCCCGCGATCCTTTGAAGGATTCAAAATGCAGAGCGCTTTCGACAGCTTTCGAGGCATCGTTTGAAATGCGGATTTTGATTGTTTGAATATTGAAATATTAAATATTAGAGAAGAAGAGAAAGCTATTTTTTATATTTAGAAATTCGACATACACTCCACATAAATTGCGAAATTTATTATATTATTATAAAATAATCTAGTATCATGTTTTTAAATGTATCCTTCATTTTCAAAAATAACTTTCTATAGTACCTATGCATAATTGTAATTTATATTATTGTCTCCCAAATAATTCACGTGAGAGATAAAAATTATTTCTCATCTCATTGTCTGGGCTTATATTTTTACCACATATATATTACAATGAAGAATTTCATTGCATCCTGTTAAATAAAATACCATGAGAGAAGGAGGGGGATGGGGGAGGGGAGATGTAAACAAAACCTTTCTTTTTTAAACATTTACTCTTCTGTCTATAAGTAAACTATAATTATTAATATTTAAAACTCATCTCACAAACTTGCTGAATTTCTATGATTTAGAGATAAGTTGATCCTCTATCTGCCATATGTTAGACAAACTCAATGCTTTTTTAATCAAGCTATGATATAATCTTTTTTGCACTATTTAAATTGACACTATACCATCTTTAGTACTATTTCATGCCACAATCAGTTTCATTCATTCAAATTCAGTCTCTCTTAAATAAATTAAGATACTTAGTAATTTATTATGGCTTTCCACAAAGTCACACTGAGTTTATTGATTTTATCAGTCTCTCTTCTTTGCTATATAATAGGCTTGAATTATTATTATTTCGTAAGTGATATTTTTTGTCGTTGCCACTTTACTTATTTAAATAAACTTTCCATTTTTAAAGGTATAGTTTTGGTACTGCTTACATAAAGATCTTTACATCGATGTACTACTCTGCCAAATGTGCTGCCCACATGGCTATCTCAAAGCCCAGTTTAAGCTTCTATCGTATAATCAGAGCTAAGTACCCTTTCCTCAGTCAAACGCAATGTATTAGCTTGATATTATACAACCTTTAAAGCCTGTCTAAGAAGCCTCCATTGATGATAATAATATTTTAAAACATCTTAGCTCAGAAAGTCCATCATGTTTCTTCATTAGATATTTTATAATTTTTTCTAAGAAGTCCATATGCAATTGAAAACCACTGGTACCAGTAGTATTTGAAATTGTAAATATTTGGGAAGAAACAAGAAAAACTAAAATTTACAGAGTTGGCATTTTATTTGATATCAAGACAGCTGTGATAGCTGAAATACATGTAGGGTAACATTGATAGCAGACAAATCCTTCATTTTCAGTGGTGGTGTTCAACACATTCAACATGCTTGGTCATTTCTTCAGTGATCTCAGGGCAGTGCTCATCTCTGACAGTAAACCTGAAGAAAAGAATGGTATAAGTAACTCATTCCTATGGAAATGGTAAACCTTTCTATTACTCCAGAACGATTCTACAATTATAGTTAAACTATCAGTTCAATTAAGTTCATCTTTAACTTATAAAATGAATTATTCAAATTGGCTTGAAAATTATGTTAGTTAATTTCAAATAATCAGTGAAGGTATCGAGAAATACTTCAACTTGCCTGTAACCCAAGTAATCTCCATCTAAAGCATCATGGTGACTTTTGTGGCAGATTTCTGATACCTCTCCCATCCTCTCATAGTACACATCTTCGTTGTTAAAGTCACCACATAGACCACAGGATAGACCACGGTAGAAACCAGGAACAGATACAACAACTGAATGTCCAGTGTAATCAACTTCAGCATATGAGAAGAGTGAGTCAATGTTTACAAACTTATCTTTCCTGTTTATCCTGTAAGTTAACAAATCGTGCCATTATTTGATTTGATTCAATGAACAGAATATTTATATTCATCCTATATGCTTATTTTAATTGTTAAATTATCATAAAATTAATCAATGAATATTTCTGTACATACTTGAAATGGAAAGGTTTCACATCTGGGTAGTGGTATCCATGTACAAGACCACCAGCTACTGTTTGATGGTTAACAGAAACAACATATTCACCATCTTTGTCAGGAATGATCTCCATAACATTTCCTCCAGAATAGATTTTCACAGCCTGAAAATGATATGAACCAATGTAACAAAGAAGTCACCAATTATAATTCTTTAATATCACTTTGTTTATAAAATGTTACACTTACCAGATCATGAGGACCTTCTACTTTCTTTGTAAAGATAGCAAATCTTGGGAATTCAGAACAGTCAGCAGCAACAAGGGTCCAGCAGTGAGATGATTGGTAGTGATATGTGTCGTTATCAAGAGTAAGAACAGAAGATGGGGTCACCACACAGGAACCTGAAAAGAAAATACATTAGTATGAAGTTTTTGTCATAAACAAAGGAGATGTTGCATAATTATTCTATAGAAGCATACCATAGAATCCAGTTTCATAGGCAATGTTTTTCAGCACAAAGAAGCGAGAGCTGAAGAAATGTGGTTTAAATCCGAAAGTATCATATTTCAGATGGTAATCATGCTCGTGCTCTTCACCCTCCCATGACAGGTCAAAATCGACATATGGCCTATTGAAAGATATTTTAGCATATTAGCTGTGCTTGCAGAACTACAAGTAATGGAAAAATATAGATAGAACATTTTGACTACATATATGATACATACTCATTCTTTTCGAATTCTATAACATATTTCATCTCTCCATCCTTGCCCTTAACATGATGGGGTACAACAAATGTTGGCTTGTGGTCATCAACAGTCTTTTCTCCTTCCTTGTAGGAGATTAGATGGAATTCTCCAGCAGCTCTCATGAAATCCACGAATTTATTGGCATTGTTGATGTATTTTTCAGGGATCTGTACAAACAGTGTAATTCAAATAAATATATTGATTTTTAATCAAAGAATACTTCTTCTTACTAGTTTTCAAGATTTTTGAGCCAAAATAATATCTTGAAATCACTTACATTGAAATATTTAACATATCCAGAAAATTTGCGCAAAGTGGTGGAGTCCATGGCAGCTGCAACACAAGCATTGGTCACTGGTGAAGAATGTTCTCCCTTCCATTCTTCATGGACAGCATCATGATGGCATTCAGTGTATGGGTACATTTCATGATATTTTTCATGGTCAACACCAGCAGTAATCATAACCTTCATATCATATGGATAATTTCATAATTAAGAAATGTTAACTATGTATAATATAAATCACAATTTGAAATGTATTAGGATTAACAAATTTACCTTGAAGCCACTTCCATCAGTTGGGCATCTTCCATCAGTAGATTCTCCCCATATCACACTGACCTTACCAGTTACATCTTCTTCGTTCTCTTTCCTCACAATGTACATGTCAGCAGGGATTTCTGGGTATTTTGTTTCAGCATCCATGCAGAACTATTTCAGGAATGAATAATGTCAAAGCTGAATATTTTGCTAATAATCTTACTTTGTAAGCGTATTAATAGATTTTAGAAGGTTTCCATAACTGCAAAAATGCAACAAGTTTAGGTCAGCTGTATCATATATCTCATTTGAATTGATTATGCAACATTTTATTTATGAAACGATAGTTTGAATGATTTTGTGGGATGTATCTCCTTAAATCGTTGGGCTTAAAATAAATTAACAAAAGTAACCTTTTTCATCAGCCAAATTTAGGAAGATTAGGATATTTGCTTCTTAGTCAGTTCATAATTTGATATATGGCTGGTTTATCATATAATGCAATAGCTGTATTTTGAAAATACCTTGAATTCTTTTTCCTTAGGTGAAGTATGGGTTACTTTGACGCTCAAATGGTTTTCTAGGTAATCATGAGTGTGTTCCAATACAGTATTGAAGTCCAAGGTGTGGTAAATGTGTTCAGCATCATCTCCCTTCAGAGTGATTGATCCACGGACTGTATATTTGCCTCCATCAAATAGAATCTTTGCATTGTTATCCTGAACTTTTTCGCTGATGGATTGAATCACACCTTCCAACTATTTGAAAGATACATTTTTAGTTTACAAATCGTAGATAATTTTTAATGAGCACTTAAATGAAAATTCTGAATTTTACCTGAGTGTATGGATATTTCACACTTGGTTTGCTAGTGAATATAATTCCACAGCTTCCAGCAGCTGGTTGGAATCCAAGCATTGTATGCAGTTTTCGGAAGCCAACAACAAAGTGGCCAAAGGGGTAGTGGCTAAATTGTAGGATGAAATCCTATTATTAGGTACTCTTAAAAATTACCAATTATATTCAAATTAGAAAATTTTGATTATCCTATTGATTTGAGAATTTTCGGCTTATTATAATAATTATATATGTAGGCTGCAAATTTTGCAAATAATAATATTAAGAATTCATAGAAAAATAATTTTGATAGATATTATTTATACTTTTAAGTTCTTACCCGAAGTTAAGCTCATGGTCATCAAAAACTTCATACAAATCCTTGGCCAAATCATAGGGAGTATGGGGCTGGTCACAGTCAAAGATCTCCAATTTGTATTCTGAACCAAACTCAGAACTGTCATAGTCAAATATGGTGTACTAAAATAGTAATTGGCAATGAGAAAAATATCCAAGAATATTGACATTTTCTTCAAATGCATACATTAAAGATTAACTCACATCTCGTTTACCCTCTCCAGGTACATGGATAACTACATGTGGTAAGCATTCGGGGCATGACTCATGGAGTACGACATCCTTGGAATAATCAGTTGCATAAACTTGAGACTGAACGTGGTACACAACACCCAGGTTGAAATCCTCTTCAGCTAAATAATAATAAATGTTGTCTTTCAAGATAAACTGAACAATTAAATACTCAATTTACTTCAGTCGTAATCCAAATTTAGCTGTATCAGAAGTTGAATGTGTAATGAACAGAATATGACTTACGATCTCTAGTGATAGCAAATTTCATGTGCCTCTGTTGAGCATCAAAGCTGAGATGGTTATAGATAGGAATGTTGTAAATCATGGTATGTTCACGGTATGTTCCTTGCCACATTCCAGCCAATGGGTTAAAGATGTTTAGAGAAGAACCACCAAAGCGCCCAAACCTAAACAAAAATGATAAGCTCACAAAGGGACCCTGAAATTGACTATGTAGTAAATATGAAGATTATTTCTTCATGGACTGACAAATTTTAGCCATTCATTTCTTAGTGAAGTGGCCCAGCTTTTATAGTTAGGAAAATTATTGAAATTTCTATCTAACACTGACCTCATTTCAATTCCATTCTTTAAAGTAGAGCGAGGTCCTGTATGCCCAACAGAAACATCAGCATTGATTTGGTATGAATGTGGCATAATCAGTTCCCAGGTAGCTAGCATACCAATATCAGTGGGTTGAGCATATTCAATAACTCCAGTGAAGATAAAGTGGTGCTGACGATATTTGTAGTCTCCCTGACCCTTCTTGAAGAATCCCTCAACATCTGCAACCATGAAGTCAAGAAAAATAATTAATAAATACATCCTATAGCAATTTAAGGTCATGAAATTCCAAAGTAATGGTAACTTGGCAAAATCCATCACAAAGATTCTATTACATGCTTACCATGAACAAGATTCATATAGTTGCCCTCATTATAGACTTGGGTCTCAACTGCTTGCTCACTGGCATAGAATACAACTTCCATGTGTAAATCCTTGAGACTGATTTGCTTTAAGTTGAGTTGGGAAAGAATCTTTTCCAAGTCCTGAACCTTGGCTACTTCCATATTAGTTGACTTAAACATTTTCTTTAGCATGGAACTCATTCCTGATATCTTCACAAGAACCTGTTTTGGGATATCATTAAGAATACTAGGTATTAGAGAGTTAGTAAAAATATTTATATTTCTCTGTCAGCAATATCATTTTAAAATACTGTTGATATCAGGGGATATGTAGAGCAAGACATTACAATATCCTCATATTTACTTCCAAGCTTGAAAGGTTATTTCAACCTTCATTGTATTGTCTACAAATAATGTTTTTAGGCTCAGAACTTTAAAATTAATAATTTCTATTCTACACACAATATTTATGTTATTCTAAATTTATTATATAATTTAAAAAAATATTTCCATTCAGGGAACAATAATTTGTTACTTACACCAAAGTAGGTCTGGGTGTAGCCCATATAGTATCCACCCTGAGAATAGAAGATTGTATTGGGGGCACCAGAGTAAGAATCTCCAATAAGACTAAGAACTGAATTGCCTCCCAAGGAATGCTTTTTGTCCATATAGTCCATCATGTACAGTCCAGTAAACAGGTAGGATGTAGTAGGTTTCTTGGCATAGCGTAAAAGACGCTTAGCATGATGTCCACTGAAATTTAATAATTTGAAAAATATAATTCACATACTGAATCATTGAAATTGATATAATCTGCAGAAGCTACTCTATAAAATGATTTATAAGTTCGTTAACAGGTATGGGAATTGGCTTACAGGGTCATATAGCATGGATGATGGGTGTCACTTAAGCTCTCAAGTCCTGTGTAGTAGTAATAGTAGAGCTGGCTGCAAGTCTCTCCTTTCATGTACCAAAACAAAGAGAGGAAGCGGTCGAAGGAAGATTCAGTCGTGATGTAGAGATTCAATGCTGCTATTCGCAAATCTGCTTTTTCTTCTTGGTCTGAGAAGATTGGCCAGTACAGCTTGTAGCCCTAAAAAATAATTGCATAGTAACGTAAAAACTTTCAACACTTCTGATGTACAGGTCATGGATGAAAAACTTTCTGATTTTGAAACAAACTTCTCCTATAATATTGAAAATTATCTACCTTTGCAGCATCCTTCATTGTTACAGTCTTAGTTCCCCAAATAGCAATGTAGCGAAGAGTCTCAGGGTAGCTTGTGTCATGAACAATTTCAACAAGGTAGTCAAAGACTTTTCCCTCCTCCAAGTTGGTCAAAGCATTCAGGTAAACCAATTTCCACAAGTATTTCGTTTCCTCTGAAATTTGAAAGGAATTTCAAAATATATTTTGTCTGTGCAAATAAAGATTTTTCATGGAATTAAATTCTTGTATGATCACATGAACCGAAGAAATTGAACATTAATGCAAAAATTACAAGTTTAGTAATGATGTCTTTACTTTAGCAGTGAATGGTTATTTTAATTTTCAATGAAAACTGTACATTTCATAAACATAGAAAGCAATACTAAAGATTATGTAAAATAATGACCATAAATGTAAGAAATACAATTATAGCTAGCATATTTTAATAGTAAACCAGATGGCTTTCATTAAAATATTCATTAATGATCATTATTGGAACTAAAGTCACCTTTTTGAAAAAGTTCAAACATAAATATTAAAAATATATCTAAATTAAATCATAATAAAAGCATTAATTTACTTCTAAGCATTAAAATAGCAAGTAGAAATTAACCAGATAATTTTCAAAAGTGAGTCTTTCACTTACGCTTGAATAGCATGTAGAACTTGTCAGCATAAGCATTTATCATCTCCATATCTTTGACATGCTTATAGGTATAAAATACAACATTGGAGACAGTGAGGACTGCTGTTTTCTTCACATCTTCACTCAAATCAGCATCAAGCAGGGTCTAAAATATTTTAGAGGATTACACATTATAATAAATCTCAAAGGTCTCAATATAATATTTCAATTGAAAATTGCAGCTAATGACATATTTGTATACCTCAAACTCATGGAGGATTGCTACGCTTGGATCACGGATATATTGTGGGATCATTCTCAGGATGTCAATGGCCAACTGTGAAGGAATTTTCTTCTGCACAACTATGTCGTGGATGAAACTAACAGAAGCCTTGGTTCCTACTTGTGCAGCAAATTCCAGGAATGCTCCTCTGTATAGAAAAAAATTATGATTGTTTTCAAATAATCACATTTTATAGCAATAAATTGACAAGTCACAATTTTTGTCAATTTCTTTTATTTGAAATAATAAATTTTTCTAATTCTTCAATTTTGTGTAAGAAAACAACTTCTCATGCTTTGAATTTCTAGTTCTTGTGGTAGCATCACCTATATGGGCGACAATTAATATTAAATTCAGAATACATACCTCAGATTCTCCTCTCTGTAAGTTTTTGGTTCCACATATTTTTCAAAGCAATGCATGAGACATTCCTTGTCAGATTTGCCAAGATAGTATATAAGGTTTTCATAGAGCTCGGTGTTCAATTTCTCTGGTTCCTTAGACACTTTGACAGTCTCCAAGAAATCCACAAAGTCACCCAACAACTTATCAGTCTGTGGGAAAAATATGAAGTCTCTCATCAAAATAAATAATAATGTTTTTTGATGTTTAGTAGAAATTGATTGTAAAAAAATCAATGGAAACATTTTCAGTTTTATAGTAATAAACTATTTCAAAGAGTGGCTTTTTATGTTTGATTTACTATGAAAAAAGAATCATACCATCTCCATAATCTCTCCTTGACTCTCAACATGGCGTCCACCAGTTAAGTCCTTGATTACACCTTTTTCATTGTAAAATTCTGGAACAGTGTACTTCAATTCCCTTTCATGCTTTGGTGTGAATTCAATCTTCTCCTGAATTTTTCCAAGAGATACAAGGGTGAAGTTTTGTCTGAAAGGAAACAAAATTTTCATTGGTAATCAAGCCATGCTGTAAAAGGTAAGTAATTTTTTGACATGTTCCTTATAATATGCAGTGATATAATATTCATATGTAGACTGAATTAATAGTAATATTCCTTATGTAGACTGGAGAAAGACCAACAATCATAATTGAACCTTAGTTATAGCTATGAGGAACATTCTGAATTAAGTAGCTTAATAGTTAGGGATACCATTATCTGGCAGTAACTCTGACTTAAATTTGATATGAAAAGCTGCTTAGACTCATGAAAAGTCAGAAAAAGGTATAATTATCTGCTTGTATTTTGTCAAAAGGATGCTCTTGTGCTTCTGCATGAAGACATAGAGGGTAAAAAAATATGCAAATATAATATTACTGTATATTATATTCATCTGAATTAAAATTATTAGTTGAAAGGTTGTTCTACTATGGCAATTTAAGAATAACTACTTTTACAATGCAAGTAAGAAGGAAGTCTTACCTGATAAGAATGGTTTGGTCATCAGAGTGTCCATTGAATGGGATAGCAGCAGAGATAGATTGAGAGTAGATCTCCTTCACTTCAATTTTGCCCTTTCCAGTCAGCAGCTTGTAGTATCTGGTGGTTCCTGGGAGAAGGCTATCCTCCTAAAAATAAAGCAGGCATTTGTTATATTATCAATGTGTAGCATTATTTATTTACTGGTACAGTCAAAGAAAGTCTCTAATTACCTTGTGATCAAATTCACATTCCTGGAACCCAACATTGATGAAGAAACGGTAAGGCATATTTTCACATTTCTCATGCTTTTGAGATTTGATGACATCTACCCAACCAGCACCTTTGGGTTGAACGGTATAACCAACTGGACATTCACCAAAAAGGGTTGACTGTGTAGAGGAAATAATTATCATTTTACATGTTTCAAATTGTTTGATATGTAATTTCAAAGGTTCCTACTACTTAATAATCAAGACTATACCTCTTTGGTTACAAAGGAATTTGGCTTATTCCAGTGAAGGTTTTTGATATCTAGCTGGAATATTGCTGCCACAGCTTTCTTAATATTTTCAGACCACTCTGGCTCATCCACTGTCAGCACAGCTTTCACCTACGTCATAGAAGATATTAAAATGTAAAATCTGCAAATTACTTAATTTTCATAATTTCAAATTAAAATTTTGAAACTTTAATTATGGTGAAATTTCAGTGGAAGGATTGTGATTATTAATCATAATGCACAAATATTACATTATCTAAAATTTATCATAATATATCAAAGGAAGCTAATTTTAAATAACTTCATAACATTTAGCATTAGGTTAAACAACCTAAAATTTACATAGGTATATTAAAATCTGCTGAGGTGTTTAAGTTAGGCAAAAGTGCTTCCTTCAGCAGCTTAATATGTAATGCTAAATCCTAATGCTTACCTTTCCACTGTCATAGTTGACTTGGAATGGAGTCAGAAGAGAGCTGACTTCTTCTGCAGCCGGAATGAACTTGGCTTTTGGAGTATCTTGCTCAGCCATCTTCCCGGTTGCCACCTGATAGCTGACATCGTCGAACTATAGTTGAACACAAATAAAGAATTATCAATAATACTGAAAATAACTACTGATTTTACGCAAATTTATTGTTAAAGGAGATTGATTTTGGTAGTATTGGTAGGTATTCCTTTGTAGATTACTTAAGCAGGGAATACTTACTATATAAAGCTGTAAAAATTATAGACCCGCTGTTAAATTTTTACTTTCCTACTTCGCAATCAGGAAAACAATCTACCGCTAGGCCTCGCTCTGAGAGCGTCTACGATGGACCCCCCGCCGCTGGCTGGATATTCATCCTTTAAAAACGCACTACCTTAAATATCTTAGAGGCTACTTTCAGCTGCATATTCTATGACATTCCTTGAGAAGCGGACTGGGGAAAAAACAAAATCAAGATGAGGTAAACCCTCATTCTGAAAGAATTTTCTTCGAAGAACATCTAAACCTGAAATGATGGAATTGCAAATTTTCCGTCCAACAGACGAAAGGAAAATTATGCTCCTCAATATTGTTAAATAGCATCCATTTTCAGAAATAACTAAATGGTCAGATATTTGATCCTAACTTCTATTTTTAAATAGAGTAGTATGCCAGGATTTTCTTAGGGGATTCACGGCGAATATTCTTTGTTGTGTTTTGCTGAATAAGATGCTGGAACTACACCAGGATTTTTATGGAAGTTAATTTTAATTCAATAGAAATTCGAATACGAGGGCTGAGGAATAAATAATTTTCCTAATAGTCGTACGAAAGGAAAGAAATCTAGTCTAAAGTACACGCACCGAAATATATTAGCTTTTTTTCACTTTTTTTGAGCTTTTTTTCACTGGAAATATATTGACAGTAAAAGCATTCTAAATAATAAACTCGCGTCTTTATAGAGATTCTACAAAAATCGCATACAATCTCCACAAAAAAATAATAAATTATTTAACGAAAAAAATCTTTAATAGCTATTCAACTACAGCATCAACTGCGAAATTTTTCGGAACATTCGGGGTATGAGGAATTATTCTCATAAAAAATTTAGCTCCTTGTTCGTTTCCAGTGGACAATCAAATCTTCACTAACTGAATTCACTTTTGACACTTAAAAAAAATTCGCCCACTAAGTCAAGTAAATAGACTTACCTTGAAGATGGCATGCTCGCTGTCCACGTACTGGATCTTCAGCTTTCCCTTAATCCCGAACTGGGAGGCGTATTGCTCAGGAAGATAGCTTCCAGCCCTGACATCACCAAAGTAATCATAGACCGTCTCGTAGCCTGCACCTAAATAGCCTGAAAAATAACCGATAGAAATTAGAAACCGAACAGAGCTATTTTCTCTGAGTTTTAAGAACTTAGAAATAAAATAATTATATTGAATATTACTTACTTTCGGCGTTGATACAGCCTAGGAGAGCTAAAAGCCCTGTAGAAGAAGAAATGATTTCAATTAGTAGTGGGCTATGCGTAAATATTACTAGCTAAGTCACGGATAAATCGATTGTATTATTGCAACGAATGAGAAAGAATTATTAACAACAATTTAACTTAAGAAAGTTTTTCCAGTACAAGAAAATTTGAAGTAATTAAACAATTTAGCGTTAAAAATGCAAAAAAGAATTCGATTTCACTTGAAGACAAAGTATGGATTCGCTGTGGAATAAGAACAGAAGAGCTTCACTTACCAATGGCCAAGTATTGGTACTCCATGGCTGACAATAGGACTAAGCGACGAGTATCTGCGCCCTGCTCCTTTTAAGCAAAAATCTGTCCTGTTATCTCGCTCTCCCCCTCCATCGAATCACTCATCTTTCTGCCCCCACCCAAGACACCGCTACCCTCCATCGCACCGCCATATCCTTGAACTTCACATAATGCTGCCTCTTGAGGGGTGGTCAATGTGTGAGTCCGACAAAAAATAAAGTCACAGGTTCAAAGTATACGGAGATATAGCTCCGTCTAACAATCAAATGGAAAAATTAACAAAGAAAATTGTAACGACGTTTTAAGTTCGCGTATCATGCAGCTGAATGTTATGGCTAAGAATTATTTTCTAATACAGAATTACGTTATCCATTACCGAAGTGTCCGGAATCATAGGCTATCAACCAATGCTAGGTGTAAAAATCTTCAGTCCTTAAATTTTCCAGAAAATATTTTCCGGCAGTATAATTTTCATAATTTGCTTTGTTGTTTTCGGAATAATTTTAACGCGACGAATGTATAAAATTTGTTTTCAATACTTCATTTACTCCCTTTTACTGAATTAAAAAGGGCTGCATCCACCACCATTTCATCAAAATTATGGCGATGATTTATTTGCCATCGTATTTACCTTCAATAAATATATTTGTGTTCTTCATCCGTTTGGTCCTAGGATTTAGAAGTAGGCATTGCGAATTTCAAGCAACCCAATAGAAATTAAAAATTTTTAATCTCAGAGTTAAAAAAACATCACAAAAATAATTAAAAATGAGTTATTGAGCGATTATAATCATATAAACATTAGCTATCAATACATACCTAATAAAGTGTATGTTTCAGCTAATTTGCCATATTTTTTGTATTCTTGAGCATTCTCTCCAAATAAATTAAAGAAGTATTTTAAATGATATGATAACTCATCCACATAATAATCATGGGACTAAAAATTTACTTTACTACGACTTTAAATTTATTTCTGAGATAAAATTGTTTAAGTTAAAAAAATCACATAAAATTCATATCCTATCATGAAAGAGTATTATTTTTTTACGAATCATCTGTTAGTGTGAAGCATGCGTCGATTTTGCAGCTCCACACTGCTTGAGTATAACTTTTGCATGATCTATCAAAGTTAACGTTTGATACATAACTATTTATAAATAAGAATTTAATCCGTTGCTACTTAGAATCAAAACATCCATCCAAAGCCTAATCCATTGCATAAATAACATTCTGTTAAATTTACTTACATCCCATTTCTAACCCATTGTGCGTAGACATACTAAAAAAAGATCAGCAACCCGATATTCATCAGGTTGCTGATCTATGTGGTTTGAATACAATGAAATATTTCTTTATTAACAAATTTGCTGTCGTTAGTGTATCACACAATACATATTTCAGATCAGGACAATCTGAAAGTTCTTAGAGAATCGCATTCATTTCGCTTGATCTCCACAAAAAGTATACTGGCCGTACGAGTCGTATTTTCTAGCGAAGGAAATCTTCCGAGTAATAACTGGCCTTTATTTTCGGTCTTATTTTATTTGCTAGGATATTTTGATTCCATGTTTTATGAATTAATGGTAAAACGACTGAAAAACTGAAGTTCGACATGAATTGAAAGAAGAATACATTTTCAAAAACTTAGTGAGCTACCACCTGATGTATAAGTCTTTATTTTCTTCCTTTTAAGCCGTATAGAAAAAGGGACCGAAAGTTATATTTCGCTTTTATTGCTATTTATTTATTTTCTATATAGCTGCAATTTATCATAAAAATTTGCAGTCAGCGAAATTTCCCGTATCCAGCAAGAATCATCATAACATTTACTTTCACACCATTTTCATAATTTAAGGTAATATCGAAAAGACCCCAGCAGAAATCACAGTTCTCAAAGTCGGAAATTTTTACCCGTTTGATCAAACAAGAGTTATTTGAATCGGCATTGAAAAAAAGGCGAATTATCATGAAGTAAAGGATGAGCTAATTTATTGGAAATTTAAGGACTTTTAAACCTATCGAGAAGTAAGAGATTCGTAATAATGTTTTCACCTCCAAGGGGATCAATGTACTCACACCGGACTGCACTTCATGCTTACATTAATGTTTAAGAAACACAATTACTTTGATATGAACTTGTATTCATCCGAGATCAGAGTCCCCATGCAATAGTATGTCTTTGCAATATGTGAGAACCCAAATTAAAGAACACAGCACAAACACTATTTTATCCTATAAAACTATAATACAAGTATTCTTCGATTGGTATTTGGTATTGTATTAATTGACTCGAGCAAAACTAAACAATCTTAAGTCGCATAGCATACTCAAGTCGATGAGTTGGAATAGGGAACATTTTCTGCGAAAAGTAAGAAAAGGTTTGTTTAACTACTGTTGGCAACATAGATACCGAATGTGCATAAATGAGGCGCTATTCGCAATGCATACGATTGAGTGCTCTTTTCTAGAATGCCAAATGTTTCCATTTCCGGCAGATACGGCTCTTAAGGCATTCTCACTCATCAGCAAGAAAAACGTATGAATTCGTACAAGTACATAGTAGTAGTGTTGTTAAAAGTGGTTCGAAAGCTTAGCACATTTTGCGCGTGGGCTCCCTTCGGGAATAGAACACTTTCAACAAAGCCGAACGCGGTGTTGCCCACATGGCCATCCGGAAACCCTCTGTTATACTGAACATTAACTATATTTAATAATAGTGATTTAATAACTAATTGTTTTTCGGAATTTTCCATGTCAAGAAAGATTCATCCAGAGAAATATATATATACACACAAACACACATGAGTAAAAGTTGCTCGCGTACTGCAAGCTTAAGAGTAGTAATTTTTAAATAATTCCCCAAAATTCTTTCCCGATATGTAATTACTAAGCTCTCTTTGATGGGCCTCATCAGAAGATGGGAATGTGCATTACCCTACATTAGAGGTCTGAACGCTAAATTTTAAGGGACTCAACTTTGGGGCCTTGGAAATTGACATATATTTATCATATATTTCTTATAAAAGAAAATTTAGAGCGATCAAGAGTGGATCTCTGGATCAGTTTGGAAACGGTCAACATCCAACTTAAAGCATAAATCGAACACTGATAAAAAGTTACAAATATGTTACCTAGTTCTGTAAAAATATCTAAGGTGCCTTTTAGCGGATTAGAGATTAATTACATTTACTTCGATAGCGATGGTATCGAATATATTGTAATTGCGTAATTTTAATCATTTTTAATCATTTAAGACCGAATTCTCTTTTGTCTAACAGAAATAAAATACAAATCTGATGTTTATCCATTCAAATTTTAGAACAAATATTGTTTCCATTTAGTGCAAAGTAAAAATCCCCTCAAATGACTGTCGTTGACGAAATGTACTCCAAGCCAACTTGTAAAGACGAATTTAACTTGTCTATAATTTAATGAGAGATATATCGAACTAAGCTATAATCAATCGTGAAATGTTCTGATTTATTCATTAGAAAATGGTTGACTGTTGACTAGGAACATTCTCAACCGGATTAAAAAGTTGTGACTTATATTTAAAAATAACTGTAAAGGGCCCTATTTTGATAAGCATATAACATAAAGGAGTCGTAGAACTCTGAGGTAATGCCGTGATACTTATCGTATTTATGGGGAGAATATGGAGTAGAGAAGAAAAACCATGAAGTGATTGTAGTACTGCTGAAGAACACTGTTCTACGAGGGAAACATCTTGACGAATAATGCCAATATTTTAGTTTTCTTAACCTGCAATCCGAGAACAGGAAACATACGAATGAAAATGATTTGCAAGAAAATCTTTGAGCCATCTCTATACTAAAAAAGGTGCAGATATTGAGAGCGAAGATGATGAAGATCGCCCTCTTTGTGGTTTCTTCTAGCAGCGCTACGTGTAAGATGACGTATTCAAATTGAGTACTAATTATATCATATTATTTCCAGGTTTATTATATGTGTGGATCTATCCATAATCCAATCAGTCTAAGCACGCAATCTTATGGGAAATATATAAAATCATATATTAGATCTATCGGCAATATAAGATTGTGTGCATTTTCTAAGTATTAGCTCCAAGAACGTACGGCGACTCATTCGCATTTTGCGCCATGGGCAATCTAGTAAAATTGCTCTGGCTTCACTAAGCCCATTGGTAGATGTAAAACTAACACAAAAAATGAATAAAAGTTGAGATAATAATTTTCTCAATATCGTTTTAATGACTATCCATTTCTTCCAAACCTTTTTCGAAGTTCATTTTCATATTAATAGCCAGATCTTTCTCAATCTTTAAATTATTTTATTCGCAAAAATTGATGCTGGTGTAAAGAAAGCTGTTAATTATCAAGCATTTTGTTTTTATCAGTAGTTTTCATTAGTTTCTACAGAGAAATGATAGTCAAATTGTGATACATTTTATTTCAAGCCGATATTCCTCAAGTATGTGTCGGATGCATTTATCTTCGCATTTTACTTTCTGAAATTCTAAGATTAGCTTTACGAGTTAAAACATCCAAGGGCAGCCTTCAATACTCAAGGACATAAAGTATCATTAATATCAAAGCGTCCCTTTTCCATCTCTCCGTAGAGATTTTATACCAGAAACTTTTTAATTTACCAACGTTCACACCTATGAATATCAATAGATATCTAAATACCACAATATTTAACAAGCGATGTTTCCCAAATAATGTTTTTATTATAATTTTTCTTCTATGTCGTTTTATATTACTTCGTCGTCATTTAAAATGATTGGAGAGTGCTTAGTAAATGTACATTAATTTGGACACAATTTACAGCGTTGCATAGTTATCATGCAACATACTGACAAATTAAATCTAATGAAACATAAAGAAATACAAATTATAGAAACAAGTTAATAGGATGAAATGTAGTTTTCCTTTTAATTGAATGTAATATTCAAATTATATGAGAAAAAGAACATTTTTATAAGAAAGTCTGAAATTTTAATTTAAAGCAGATTGCATTACATCACTAACCTCGAAGTTTTCCATTTCATTTTAATAAACTGGGGCGAAATGACCCTCGTTGTTGAAGCACCAAAATACCCTAATAATACCTCTGCTTTTAATGTTCTTTGTGTCAATTTTGTTTCCAGTTAATGTTTCAGTCCAATAGAATAGGAAAGATAATTATTTTTCTTACAGACTATGATCGAATATACTCCAAGGAGCTTTAAGGAAAGAACGGTGAAGGAGGTGAGGAACATCGACAAAGATGGCTATTGGAGATTTTAAACCTCTAATTCAAGGATCTTCAATGAAGTTAGTTTTTCATTCCCTTTCAGAAGCTCTATCGTACATCGACTCTCAATAACTTTTCTTAGGTGATGTAATAGTAGAGTATATTTATGGTCCAAAAGTCATTCAAAGGAAGCAGACAAGAAGATTTTAAGATTAACCGAAGTCAATAATAAATATTTATATGTAGTCTTTTTTAATAAATCGTTATCATTGTAAATTTGAAGCACTTTAATTACTCGCTGTCATCGGTTTGCACAGGCGAAAGTATGTATGTAAGAAAGTCTCTCGGCAAAAATTATCGTGATTTTACCTTTTTTAAATACTCTTAGCAGCTTCTTTAGTTTCGTATTTTTTATTACGAGGATTTGAATCATTATTATTTTATTATTATTATTATTATTATTATTATTATTATTATATTTTATATTATTATTTTCCTCTCACTTCCTTCGGTACTATACTACTAACTTACTACGTATCTTCTTCAGTAGTGAAGCTTAGTTTATTGCGAAGTTACGAGACTATCTATTATCCGACCGAGAACTTAAAAACTTACGACAAACCTGCTACGTGTTTTTATAATAATAATGAAACGTCTTTTATTAGGGCAAGATTGAGACTTTTAAATCTCTCTTTACATCAAATCCTTACTAATTAACTTACCACAAGTGAACTGCCTTGAATCTGTATAATCGTGGAGGACTCGGCTTTACTATGAACCAGTAGCAAATGTCTCATGAGCTCGAACTGGATCATCGAACAACTTCTGTATAGTAGTAATCGTAAAATTATTAATAAAGCGACTTTATGTTTATGAAAAAGCTACTATAATGAGCCTCTCCTTATGACCAATTCACCATTGATTTACCAATTGAACTGGTGTGATTTTATATTTTCTGTTATGAATATTAAACGAGGGCTAAACCATAAAAATACGAAAGTCGTTAGTTTTTCTTTTAACAGCAGTCAACTATGATCATACTTCACTTCTTTATCCATCATTTTCTTTTTATAACATTTTTTATAATATATTTAACTTTACGTAAAATCCCTTGATAAAGCAGAATATAGACTTCATCTTCAAAAAAGAAAACAAATTTGGTTTGCCTGAAGTCGTATTAGAAGAGAATGAAACCTAAATTAATTTAGAGATATTCTCCGGAGTTCTTTTTCTCTGTGCGTCACGTGAACAATGAGCAGAGTAGTCGCATTCTGCAGAATAAATATTTGAAATAATAATCTTTCAAAATTAATTCAACTTCACAAGGACTTACTTTTACAGTAATGTGCCGTATGCATTATCAATGAGAAAAAGCGCCCACGGCTGCTGTGGCAGGATCCTTTAGTTTCCTAATTCAACACTATACACCGAGCTCGGTAACCAGGGATGGGAAATTATTTATTTATTTCTTCCATTATCTAATTAATTTAAGATAACAAATTGGGATTGTAATTCATTAATTTTTTATTTAGTAGCCTAATTTCGATGGTGCATAACGCTTAATAAATTTTCGTGATTCATTACTCGAAAACTGTCACCACATTTTGCATAGATTTCAACCTAATATAGTACGTACTACATATGCTTTTGTTCATAAGTTGGTCATCATTTCGTCAAAATTTCGTTCAAATTTCAATCGTTACTCTGAATGACAGAAATGAAACAAAGCAGAGGGGAATAAACCACTAACATTTATATGCATTAATTATTGGGCTTCTACGATAGGAAAAACTGCAAATAGCGTAGAAAAAATCTTTAAATGTTAGAAAATGGGAACTGCGTTTAAACGGTGGTCAACGTTTATCGTGATTAATTATAAAATATTTTTGGACTTAATTTAATTAAAATATTTTACAGATTTGATCTGTGGAGCGTAATAATGGTTGAAAATAACAAAGAGCGACATACATCCTAGAAATTAGACGAAAAACTTACCTATTCCTACAGAATTAAAAGTACCCAGTGAAATCTGGTGGAATTTAATTTAAAATGAGATTCTACCGGATTCTATTATCATCTAAAGGAGAATAGGATTCTGTGGAAGGTGAACATCTTATTTCTTCTTCGATTTTTAATCTATTCCTATAATTAAAATTTTTAGTTCGTATTGCTCTAATTTCCTTTATTACTGAGGTAGCAATTAGAATAAATCGTTGTAGAAGACAATCCCATATCGTTTATACGGATTGCGCTCGATTTCAAATCCACCGCCTCCCTTGGATCCGGATTCCGATCGCCTTCTAGGTCAAGAAAAGCAGCCGCACGCACATTTTTTGGTCTTGTTCCCAGGATTGATGGATGTCACCCCATTTACGAGATTATTGTCCTCTGCTCGAAGCACGATCTCTCCCGTGCGTGAATAGTATTAATACATCTTTATGTAACCGTTCCCAGGGCAACTCTCCTCCCGCCGCGTCTTATTATCTGTTGTTTGCCCTTGCGCGCCCTCGTGAATTAAACCTCCTCCAACTTCTTCATTATACTCCTCTCTTATCGACCCCATCCCCTTTTCTCGCCCACGCTCCTCTCCCTCATTTTATTCCGCTTGGAAACGGTCTTCCAGTTGTCTGAAATCCTCGCTTATCTAACCACTGAATATCCCGAATACGGGTACTTTTATTGTTCTTTCAATTTACATAAACAACCGTCACAATCTCTCCAGTCTCTAATGTCAAATAGAAATTGCATAGCTTAGATCGATTCTAAATTCAAGCTCACTAATTATTATTGTTTCTCACGCACTAACTTATTTTTAAGTAGCAGATGTTCGGCCGGCAAAAGAAATAAAACTTCCGTCGGTGGTATCATGCCATAACAGAATGAATTAAACTAGTCAAACTAATTATAAATTGAATATATATTTATTTAAATTAATGTTTATTAAAATTCATATTTATTTAAATTAATTTAATAGTGCAACTAGTTTTCTTAATTCCAAATAAAACGTGAACAGGTTCCCTCCACAGAAAAACAAAAACGAGATGATAAACTACTCTAAATCATTAAATAGTTATCATTGTCATTTAAAGTATCTACTTTGAATTAAGTTAGTTGAAATTTTCTTCAATGAGATTAAATTATAATATTAAAGATCTATTTATTAAACGACTCTCGAGTCAATGTTCTTTCGTACATTAATTCATATTTATCGTCAAAGTTAACACGGCTATACCTATGAATCAAAACATATAGGGATCGAAAATCTCCAAAGAATTTTCAGCTAAAATCGTTCGCGATGAACGCTTTAGCTAATTTTTATGTAAAAAAACTTTATTACTTTATGTCAAGATTTCTATTTTGAAGTCATATTCTATCATATTCTGATCAACTTCTTGGATGCATCGCGGCAAGGGGGATCAGTTTACGACACGCGGCTTGGGTAGAAACAAATAAGATAGATGTAGAGATACTAATTACCCCCAGAAATCGAAAGGTATAAAATTATAAATGTACACAGTCAAATTGCAAATCAAACTTAAAAATAAATTCAAGTACATTACTTAACTAATTAATTAGTCGCATTTAAAAGTAATAATCTATATATATCGTATAAAGATGTGACAAAACAGTCACGCGTCAGAAACACAATTTTACTTAAACTTCGTTTAAAAAGTAAGCTGTATCCTTAAACGACCCGCCGAGCAATGCAAAAACCGAGCCGAGCTCAGCCGATTGCACATTTAGCTGTGACGCATTGTGAATAGTTCTATCCAATGTCTAATAAGCCTTATATTTTAATAAAGCTTAAAGGCGATAAGTGAATAAGTGATTCGTGAATTAGAAAAAAATAACAACAAAGGATAATACGTATCGTAAAGAATAAAGTTGCCACAAATTAGTGACATTTACGTGGACACTTCAAGTAACAGAATGGGAATCTTTTGAAAATAGGAGTTTTAAACTCCGGCTTAATAGGCTTAATAGATTCAGAGAAATTACGTTCTATGAAGATTTTCCCAATATTATGCATCCTCTCTGTTATATAGGCGGTTCCAATAGTGTAATAGATACATAGATTCTAGAATAAGTCGTTTAAAGAATTAATTTTTTCCCGCCGACGCCGACGGTACGCGAAAGTAATCGATTAGGGAAGTAGAATAGTAGCTCATGCATCCCTTACCGCATGCCATAAGATTGTTGTAGGAACACGACTTGCAGGATACATACGTAGATTAGAACAAGAAGTCTAGTATCAATTAAATAAGTCCATATCAGTAATTGCTGATGCGAGAATGTTTTATTTCGTAAAAGTTACTTAAAAATATTCTATAGCAAACTACTCAAGCTTTCTTCATTTTTAAATCATAAAAGCGGGCATTCGTTTTATATTTCGTATTTTCATTATCGGAGCAGTGTTATTTTCATAATATTATAATAAATTACATAACAGGTGGAGTAACAGTCCTGTGATCATGTCAATGTGTAGTTACACTTGAGTTCAATTGCTCATGTGCACGATATATTCGAAATTTTCTACTATAGAGCTCTCCACATTTAGTTGACATGTTGCTCAAATGGCCAACGCTGTTGCCAAACCTACGGTAGCGGGGCGACAGCGATTACACCGTCGCCCCGCCTCCTGAACACCGCGCCGAATTTGAATTCATAACCAGGAGTGTTATGAATAAGCTAATAAAAAAGCTAATAAAAGTAAAGTTGTTACCTTACAATATATCCGCATTGATACATATTTTCATAAAGTTACTAATATGAAAGGATGACTTATGATGATTACGTCAATACATTTAAATGGGGTTCAGTTCGCAGTGGTACGGTGGAAGTCGTGGAACAATGCATCCCGCTGATTTTGCAAGCTCGTCAACCCTAAACTTCTCGAAATTTTCTCGAACTTGATCGACTAAAAATAATAAGTCTCTTTTCAAACAATCGTCATCGAAATTTATATTTTTTTGATTATTTTGATGCGGTCTTTCTTCCAACTTGTTGTTGGAAGGTATTCTAATTTTCTAGAGTGATAGGATGCATTATCCAAAACTATTACCGAGCCTCTGGGTATGCTAGAGAGAAGGCAGGTTTCAAACCAGCTCTCATAACAGTCTCCATCAACTTCGTCATGCTCGTCCATGGTATTCTTCTTGCAAAGAAAGAATCGCAATGTTCCTTCAATAAAACCATTTTCCGTTCCGGCGTGAATTATTGCAAAATGACCTCTGGATGTCGGAGCCTTTAGTCCCCTACCCAGAGAGAAAAGCATCACATGGTGTTTTAATTCCTTTATCACTCCAAATCTTGTTTACTGTTTGACCAAGATTGATCCACGTTTCGTCGATAAACACTATTGTTCTCTGTTCCCTTCGGTATTTCTTCTTTGTACGGCTGTGTATTTTCTTAGTTTTTGACGGAGTCACTAACGCTTCTTGAGATGCTTCTTTCCGTACTCTATAAATTGTCGACTGTGGGCATCCAGTCGCTTCCATGGCATCTTTACTTGCATCGGAAACACTGAGGGGCTTACGGAGGTAGGTGAAGACGTTCAATACTATTTGCCGTTCACGGTTTCTCAATTTCTTCCTTCAAATTTTCTCTAAGAGAAGTTCTCTACACTTCGGATATGGTGATCGCAAGAAGTTAAAAACGACTCACTTGGAGAGAAACTCTACAGCACTGCTCGACTTCTTCTACTAACTACACAAGGCTTCTATACTCTTGGAAATCCAAAGGCAAACTAAATACAAATCGTCATCCCTTATATTCCGAGAATCAACATTGAAGAGTTCCAACCGTCTCCCGGATGTTTTGTGGCTTGACCAGCCATAGCGGTTTTATGTACCCTGTGTGCATCGGTGTTGTTAATCTTACTAAGGGATAAGCGTGCCATTCATTCAGTAGCAGGAATTATACCTCAGTTTTAAAGAGAAAGTTGTATGTTGTTTTTCTGTGCTCTTTATTTTGTGAAGACTTTCATTAGGAGGACCCGATGTCCTCCTGATGTAGATTTTTCTTCCGACTGAGAACTTGACTGTGGTTGAATTAATAAAATATTACAATGTCCTTCAAAAAATATGAACGGCCTACATTAAAATGTATGCAAGCGTTTGCGTAGCGGATATCAATGTTCGCCAAATTTCGAGAAAATCCCGGAAGTCGGAAAATTAATAAACCATCAACAAATATAGTTCATCGGCTACAGCGTCGTCAGTAAGGGTTTCTAAATTTATTGGAACTTCTTTTTCTTAAAAAGAATGAGGAATCTTTCCGATTTTCCGAGGATTTGTGCTTTCTTCCCTCACGCTTACAACAGCTGAGCAGGCATTCACGGGCTAGACGGGGGAACTTTGGCGCGCGGCAAAAACGACAGATTGAAAAATTAATAAATCCCTCTGTAATCAAGATAATGTCTTTATTTCTTCACCAAAAATATCTTTATACTTTTCTTAAAATTTCATACGCAGCATTTATGGAGGTATTTCTTACGGTACGAGATTTAGCTGGCGACCGCTTTTAGGAATGCAGATTTCGAAAATTTCGGTTCAAATGATCTTATTCGTGTTATAGAAACATTAAAACGAGGTAAAATATAAATTAAATAATACTGTCACAGGAAGTAATGCATGAAAATTTTACTGTATCAATTTTATGACGAATGTATGAACGCCTCGTTCACAATAGCGTGATAAAGATAAAATCGGAAAATGGTCTCTCCAGGCGGAAATACTAGAAAATAATTTTATAAATTCTATTTTAAGACATATGGATAAATTAAGTGCATTATTCGAAGTATCGTTAATTTTTACAACAGAAATGATTTTTTTAATCAACAAATTAAGCTTTTGCTGCATTTGGCAACACCGAGCCATGCGCCTTACGGGGAAATACACGGGAAAGGAAGCTCCATAAGCCCCTGTACTTTCAACTAAATGTGGAGAGGTCTATACAATTAACGACGATTATTCCCGAAGAAACAACTTTCTTCATCTCATCTTTTTCCCCCCTACAATCATATAAGTCTGATGATGCCCAACATATTTAAAATTCTATTTGTCTTCGAATTTCGCTAATATTCCTTTCCATTCGTACCTAAACTACCTTAAATAAAGATGTCAAATAAGCCTTTAAAGTTGCTGAGAACAAGCATTTGTAAATATAGCTATTTATAAATGTAGCTTTCACGTACTCAACTTATGAAATTCCGCTGATCCAATGAAATTTGGTGGGATTCCATCATATATAATAATTTATTGTACAAATTAATGTGTTTACAACGTGTACAAGATAATTTAATTTCATTGTAGTACAAGCATTTTTTATGGTAAAATTCCTTTCAAATCCAGTGCCGTTAAACTGAAAGACATTTTTCTTTCTTTTGGCATAATCATTCATCATAAAGAGTTATCAAACCGAAGCTCAGTTTGCAGCTGCTCTCCAAGGTTTTCTGTCTGTCTATTTATTTTCTGACTTAAATACTTATTATCATCTGCCTTATGTAATTCAAACTAGGCCCTCTCTAGTTTTCTCGTTACATCATCCCTTTCAGTACGGCCATCAGGGGATTTTCTTTCCTCATCGTGAGCCTAGCAATTATTTTTACTTAACATAAATAGGCATTGGAGTCATTAAATCCAATTACCACAGTAATATTTGTGAGATATTTATCGTAAGAATCAGCTGGAAATAACCACTGTATGTAGCTACGACTGTAATCCAAAAAATAATTCATTCAAGAAAAGCACTGATTTATGTTAAGAATACCAAAATAATGCAGAAAAATTACCCTTCATCTATCTCACGAAAAATATACAAAGAATACACATATGTATATTATATATTAAATTTAAAAGTTTTGGTAACAGAACCGGTAGTCTATGTATAGCATCCAAAGCAGTAATATTTTGTCCTCAAAATTTCAATCATGAAATTTTCTCACCTCGATCAAGTGATTTAGAAATAACTAATAACTGAAAAAATAATAATAATAACTAAAAATGATAAATAAGTAAATTATAGTAAATAAAAAAGTAATTTCAAAACCTCGTATTCAGTATTTCAGGTTCTTGTCAACCACGCTTCATAGTGACTGAAAAGTTACAGTTGATGGAAATTAAGTTAAACGTTGCACATGAAAGTTTGCGTCTTATTGTTAACCCAAGGTTATTCAAGAATTGAAATATAGTGACTTGGCTGGTACTCGAACTCGGGTCTCTCACTTTCCGGGCAGATGTTCCAAACTAACTGGTGAGCACACCTGCCCGGAAAGACCAGGGTTCGTGTCCCAGTCAAGTCACAATTTTTCACTTCTTGCACAAACTCAAAAGTTATTTTAACAACACTTAATGGAAATGAATAATAATAATGAATAATAAAAATACTAAACTTGATCACTAATCAGTTCCAATAGTACATACATCTCCAAAAACTTAGTTATTTGAATCCTAATTATTCTATAATAATACAATCACAATAAGGACTTCTTGTTTCTTGGAACAATTACTTCGAATGACCTCTCGCCGCATCGTCTCAAAAGGTGCTTTCATTAAAAAGGCAGGAAATTCGTTCTTGATGGATTAAAAAAAATATACTCAAAATTTTTTGTTTCATTGATAAAGGAAGGAATCGGCAGATATTCCTAAAGATTTATCCTTTGAAAAGGGAGGTCAGATAGACGCGCTAAAATAAGCTGAATTCGGCAGAACTTCCGATACTATCAAACAATGAAATGGTATGCATTAATCGCAAATTCGATCACATTTTATATTCACATGCTTAAGGTATGATAAAATATAAAATAAGTTCGGAGCCGGCTTGAAGAGTAATCGAAATATTGGGCCGTATGCATAAAAGGAAGCAAAACCTTTTACTTCCAAAATTTCGAGCAAATGCTTCAACAATTATGTATAAAAATTGAGGTACAAGCTTTTACTTTTTTTCACAAGAAAATGCTTCTTCGGCCGACCTTTTGCTCATCCGAGAAGTAAAAGGTTAGGCATAAAGTTTTCCTTTTACTCACAAAGGAAAGCAAATGCTTCAAATCGTATGCATCTAGTCAGTCGTAGACTCAGCGGCTGAGTAAAAGGTTGTGCGTGCATGGTCATGGCAGAAATAGTGAATGTGCGGAGCGCAAAAGTTTACAAAACTCGATCGAGTACCCTTAATAAAGACTTTTAAAATTTGTTCCGTTTCGAGGAGGACAACGTTAAGTGATTAGCAGAGACTTTCTCAGGGGAAGTAATCGAACATCGAGGTGGAGCACTGACTCCCTTGCATAGAATGAAATTATTTTTAAGGTATCTCTCGGAGCCGGGGTTTCAAAAAGGCGTTGGCGAGGAGTTAGGAGTGGATCAAAGCACAGTATCGCGAGTTCTGTCTAGTACTCTGGACAGAGTGAAGCTGAACACTGGATTAAATTCCCAGCAACAGACGAAGAGGTAATGGAAGCGAAGACACAGAAGGTTCCATTTTCCAGTTGCTATTGGGGTAGTGGACTGTACCCATGTTGGCATTGAAAAACCTAGATTACATGGGGACGAATATGTTAATCGCAGAGGTAAAGCTTTAATAAATGTTCAGGGAACTTGCAACACTCGAGAAATGATTACTAGCATCGATGTGAGTTGGCCTGGATCAGTTCATGATGCCCGGATATGGAAAAATTCAGGTGTTAGAGAGACTATGTCTAAAACCAAAAATTCAGTGATTATTGGTGACGATGGTTGCGGAATAGAACCGAGGCTGATGACGCCGTACAGTGATCCTATCAGTGCTCCACAAATAAACTTTTATAGACTATTAAAAAAGAAAGAGTATTAATAGAGTGTTGCTTTTGGCAACTGAAAAGACGGTTCCCAATTTTGAAATATGTTTGTAGGGTAAAGTTGGCAAATATTCCCAAAGCTGTAGTGGCATGTGTTGTACTTCACAACATTGCCAAAAAATTAAATGACAGTGACTTTGAAGTCTAGGATTACCTTTCAATCAGAAATGTGAGAAAAGGGAGGCGGAAAGATATAAGTACTGAAGTTGATAACTAATTTATGGATTAATGTTGTATAATCATTAACTCTGCTTTAAAGAAAAAAAGGGCGTAGGCTTAATGTAATGGAAAAGAAAGAGATTAATAAAGTGAAGGACTCTAACATTGTCAATAAATATCTTTCATCGATTCCAATCGGCGGGAATTCTTAAATCCTCTCAAATCTATCTTCAGCCCTCTTACCCTCTCAAATCCCTCCCCCATTAATAATCCAATTGCAAGAGTTGGGTGAATCTGATGATACCTAACAACCCGTCGTTTATGAAAATTAATAGTCAATTTACACAAAAACTATATTTCATACGTAATATAGTTTATGTGAAGGTGGATTGACATAGCAATTATATTAAATGTATATATTTCGAAAATGTTTGAAATTATTAGGGATATTAACACAATAAATTTGAATAAATTCAATCGAAGAAGCATTACCTTGGTGGAACTCCGAAATTGGATTCATATTAAATGAAAATTAAAAATTCCACAAAACAAAAACCGGACGGTCGCACATTGAAGTTTTTGTTTCATGGAATTTTTAATTTTTATTTAATATGATCCCGACAGTAAATTTAATTAAAATTTGTTCTATCAAATACTCAAAGTTAGTGAATAAAAATATTGTGGTGACAGATCTTTCACTATAACTTCATTTAGTTCCAATGAATCTTATGCACCTAAACTCTATAACTCTATACATCCTCACTAGAGGATGATTATTATCTTCCACAAACACCACTGATATTCACAATTGAATGTAATTCAAGCCGTAAGTTGATGTATGAATATATCTGAAGTTCTCACAAATTTTACTGTTCTAAAAACTTCGTGATGCCACCCATATTTCCTATCATGTTCAAAAATATTTTCGTTTCATTTTTGAACACGATATTTAATTTGCGAAATTTGGTATTATTATAAGACGCGTGATATTTATCGTGATACAAAGCGAAACACGTCAGTTGGCGTTGGGTCGATAGTTATATATTAAATATGTAGTAATATTTAAGTGGTATTTATACCTAATGGTAATATTAATTAATAGTTATCGTAACCGATAGGGATACCGGTGAGGGCAATGCAAGTGTCAGAATGATTGCTTACAAAATAAATTGGTTAAAACTGAATCAAATCTTTAAAAGTTATGCATGATTCACGTTAAAGAAATTTTAGATCGTGAATCTAGGACGCACTTGAATATGGAGGCACAAAACTAAAAGAAGATTCGAGAATATACGGTAAAACACAAAGCATTGGGTAGAATGTAATTTCTTAAGAGGAATTTATATTCATATTAAAAAGCGATCTTCAAAAAATAACTTGTTTTCAACCCCTTCTTTTTGCATGTTTTTATCTTACACCATTCATTCATAATCAAAATTCTATGCTATGGAGCATGTATGATTCCTTACTGATCTCCTCTACGAAAGACCAGCTTTGGATTAATAAGAAAAATATTTCTCCCTTTGTATCAGATCCTCGCACCGAGGAGGACAAATTGGTTTAACTACTTATTACTTGAACGCAATTAATCGCGAACGATATTTTCCCAATTAGTTCGGATGATATGCACCGCCTTGTTTCTTATAGACCATTCCTCCAAACATGAGAAAGAGTACCTCTACATGTGGGAGTTCTCTATCACTTTTTCACGCGATTATAATGATTTTATTAATCATCAAATTAATAAAATCTCATTCACAAGCAACAGTTACCGATTTACGTTTCAATTGAACTAGAAAATGCTCTCTGTGTGACGGCTAGAGCTCATTTTCATGGAAACAAGTCGACCTTTTACTCGTCACTTGAAGCATTTGCTTGCAAGTGAAAGCAAATGATTATACATATTAGGAGAAGGTTTTGCTTTTACTTCTACCTTTTACTTTTGAGTAAATGCTTCTTTTTATGCATACGGCCCATTTAGGCGAACATATTTATTAATGCGCAGTTACATCGAACTTCGGACTCAAACATTTGCGATCTGAAGTTATTACGCATTATCAACGAGGAGAGTCGTATACTTTAAAATATTTTTCACGCATGAGAAAATAAACGTTATAATTATCGTGTATGTACGCACCCGCTCGATACGAATCTTTAAAGATAATCCAGAAAGTTGATATATAACGCAGCTGAATTAGAAACTTAGTGTATTCTATTAAGAAAATGTCTTAACTTTCGAGCATGCTTTAAGGACAGTGGTTTTTGCCCGGAAATGTTTAAAATAAATGACGTGGACAGAATTTACCTCATTTATCCGTTATATCTAATGTGAAAGTAATCCTGTCAATATTTCAATATCGTCGAAAACCTGCTTGTGCTTCCAGTGTTGGCGTTCGAAAACAGCTACTCCTTCCGCATCTAATGTTTTTGATTAACTAATGAGGATGAATACATGTATTTCATAATTCACTGATTAAAAACGTTTCTACAGTCTTAATTTCAGAATTGATTGCTCGAATTAAATGCAAATTAAATTATAAGTCCCGATCCGTAAATGCTGATACGCAGATTGCTTACCTTCTTAAAAAAATGTTATAAATATTTCGTAGCAAGTTTTTACCAGTTTTCTTCAATTTTAAAACATAAAGTGAGCATTCATTTAACATTGTATATTTCTAATATGATTTGAGGAAATTTTATGAACCTGAATTCAAATTTTTCATTGATATTTTTATGTTATCTGCAATGTTAAAAAATACCTGTAGGATGAGGTTCTATACAATCATGCTTTTTGATTGTTACTTCTTTCGTCAAAATTTCGGCCAAGTCTCAATTGTCACGCTCAAGAGCGGAAATGACCCAAAGCAAAGCAGAAAAATCACTCACAATTAGATTTATATTCATTAATTGAGTTGGTTTCTACGCAACAAAGAATCACGAACTGCGCGGAAAAATCTATAAATGATAGAAGATCGTAACTATAAATGGCAGTCAAAGAATCTCGCGAATAGTTAACAAGTATTGGCAGTCACGGCTTAATTTAATTTAAAAAAACCCATCGGCTGATATATTTAGAGCGTAAGAATTGTTGAAAATGAAATAGCAAGAGACAAATCCTACTAACAAGACGAAAAAAATCTATTACTCTTAAAAATTTAATCTACTTTCCGTTAATTACTGAAGTAGCAATTAGAAGTGAAATTTCAGTTCTAGTAATCAACATCTGATATAGAGAATTTTCGTAGTTAGGTGCAATTTATCTCCGTTATATGTGCACTAAATAATAGAAAAAGTCAAACTCACTTTGTAGAGTCTAAAATATATTTTTTTCATAAAAACAACCTAGGTTTCGTTACAGCGTACCATCTTCAGGTGAAATACAAGGAAACAAACCATAATCTATAACCAGAAAAGAGGAGGGTGATGGTGGGAGGGGAAGCTGGAAAGGTGGGCGTATTGAAGGGAGGGAAAAATTATTCAATATTATTAAAATAATAAACATATTATATATTACTAATAAATAATTTAATTATCAAATACTAAAACCATTTTTTGGACTCTACAAAGTGAGCTTTACTTGATTTTATGATGATTGAGTTCACCTAGCCACACTTCAATCCGTCATGTATGTAGTAAAGTTAAATTTACTCATACAACTAATATAGAGTAAAGTAGAAAAATTTTTACGTATTGATCATTAAAAATTGTAATCTTCATGAGATTTTCCCGCAAAGTGTTGCTACATTTAGGTTGCCGGAAAACCATTCAGCATTTTAAAATTATTTTAAAGGAAAACATAGGCATTAATGCGTTCTAAGTATGTGTAACGTCGCAAATGAAATACATTACTTATATACCAACAACCATTGATGGACTATACTTTTACGAAGCTCTGCAATAACTTCTATTGTTGAAACTAATTTAATGGATTAATTAAACCTTACAAAACTTTTAGCTAGATGTGGTACGAGAGTATGGCATGAGAGAAAGAACTTGCAATAAAAAATAATTGGATGTGCACATATTTTTATTTCCTTCATGAGTTTCCGGAATCTTGCACTCATTCACAGATATTGGATGGAAAATCTGTACGCTTAGGATATTCGTCTAAAACAAGTGTCGCACTGGCGTGAAATAAAATTATATAAGCACTCAAATTGAGATTAAAATAGAACTGTGCCTTATGCATTATATAAGTTATTTTTCATTCCATATTTATCGACCTTCAGAGAACAATGGAACTCCTCATATGACATTTTCTCTTAAGCAATAGTGTTTCGGTATTTGAATTGCGTCGGCATCTTTAACAAGCATATACACTTTTAAATTTTTGTGAATAGAATTCCTGATTCCTACTTTAAACAAAGTCGGAAATAGAATAATCATCCTTATTGAATAAAATAAGTTTAATTAAACAATTGTATTCCTCACTTGCCCAAGCTTGCATTGTTCATATATTTCTATCATTGCTATAATATCCATGAATTTTTGAAATTGTGTACAAAGTGATTTTAAACGAACGAGCTCTAAGCTCCGCGATAAAAGGCCCATATTCTTATCATGATCTGATTATTATTCTTAGTTGTTGGATTACCATTTTTAAACAAATATTAATTAACTAATTTTATGGAGAAATAGTCTATATTAATCGTTTTTTTAATTGATAACTTGTTAACGATTGAGTAATAAGACAAAAATCAACAAGAAGTAGTAGGTATTTAATTATATAAAATTTCGAAATTCATGAATATGATAGCAGAGATAGAAATATATAAACGATACACATTAAATTTGGCGCTAAACTAAATGAAAAAAAGCTAAAATTGAAATTGTTTCAATATAATAATTTGCATGTTTTGATGAAATAATTGAAAATATTTTCGACAGAATCAAAGTGATCTACTTCGGTTGTCATCCATCAGAGTTGAAACCAAAAACTTTTTTCAATTAACGTTTTAAAAAGTTAGGCTTAATTAGAATAGCATTTACTATCGTCAATTATTTCATCGTTTATACCTGTTACTCGACACGTTCATGCATATACATAAATATATCCGGTAAATTAAAAATTAAATCGTGAAATTTAATGCCCAAATTGAAAAAAATAAGAAGTGAAATCCTGAATTGCTCCTTAAAAGAATTTTCCCTGGATATTCTTTCTCGGATTCATACAACTGATTAATATTAAAACTCTACCATCGAAAGCAGAAGTAGACAACGAACTGGAAATTAGTAAAAACGTACCTATAGTTCTATTCATATGTTTCGATTTATAATAATTTAAATTCAGGTAATTCAATAAAATAATAATCACATATTATTACACAAATAATGGAAAGAATGAATTGACTTTTCACATGAAAGTGTGCGGCTTAAACCAATGTTATACAGTGGTGAAAAATAGTGACTTGGCTGGGATTCTAACCCGTGTAACTAGCATATTATTACGCTTAACATTATTTATTGAATGGCAAGTGTGTATAAAATTCTTACCGCTGTTTCATAGATACAATGCTCATATTTCATCAAGTCATGAGTTAAGGTATAATTAAAAAAATTGCTTTCAATGCATACATTTTAGTATTAAATTTTAAAGACTAAGACCCCAAAATAATACCGCACGTGCAGCAAGCCATTCGAATCGTAAAACAATAGGCGTCTAAGATATTCGGTATATTTTGGGCTTTGATAAGTTAGTTATCTTGGAAAGAAATAAATCTTAGTCACATTTAATGGGCTTATAGAGAAGGTCGATGTTTCCTTGAATCCCTTTCTTTGGAGATGCGAGGGGAAAGGTCACATTACGTAAAGGCTAGTAGAGATTCGAATCCGCGCGGAGAATTCCAACCGAATCGCTCTGGGACCGTCATCGCTAAACTTATCTTGGCCAAAAAATACCAATAACTCATAGTTAAATGCGTGTTAAATTTTTCGTTGTCCATGAATTGTGAAACCTTAAAAAAATTCTTTTCAACGAAATTAATCACAAAAATAACGCTGATATAATTGTCAGGTAAACAATCCTGGGAGATAACATACGTGCAGAGAGCGCTTAGATCACCCTGCAATTACAACACCTAGCTCCCACAAAAAATATCGTTTTCCATTTTCGGGACGAAAGGCTGTCATTCTGTTTTTCCTATTATCCCGAATTTACTATTGTACTTATCGTACGTTATTCTTTTGGGTTGTTTCAGCTCTTGTGATGTTTTTTAGACTCGTCTCTATGATTTGTCACTCATTCATCATATCCTTATTTATCTCACTTTCGCGCGTAAATATCATCGCCATCGCTTGGATAAGTATGTTAAGCAGTTATTGCCGAGAAAGAATATTTACTATACATTTAAGATTAATTTTCTTTATGTAATCAAGGATATAATTCCGTAATAGCATTCGTAATGACTGAAACATAATTTACATGAAGTCACGTATAAAAAACATTCGCAACATCTTTTTCAGATTTTCAATTTCTCAAAGTGGGTCGGGAATTTTACCAGTGCTCATAAGTATTGCGCAGCCGCGTATATAATAAACTTAGATTTCTTGGAGATTGAAAATTGTTTTACGGATTCAATATTGTATTCGACAGGACGGAATACAAAATATTTCCTCCGATGACTTCTCGAAATTCGAAATCCGATCACGTTAATACTCTTTGTACCTTGGCAATCCTTCACCTTCAAGTTCTTTTTGAACTGTACTCATTTGATAATTAATTAAATTCCTAAAAATTAACTGAAAACCACCAGAATAAATGAGGAAGTGATTACGTGAATTGTTTAACGAGATATCGTAGATCATCTAAAATGAAAGATAACGCTAGCTTTGCGTTCGTGTCTCTGCCATTCCATAGCAACGGATGATTTTTCTCGTAGTTTTCTTTATTAGATAAAACAAAAGACACTCATATCCTCTGATTCCGCTGACCTCCTGATCCATCGTATGTAACAGTGAGCAACCGTATAGCTTTTATCAAAGCTTTTTACGACTTTCTGTCGTACATTTCATTGTCCCAAGTAAATCTCCTTAGTCATTTGTGGGGAAAAATTTTCCACCGGGCAGTTCTAAAAAGTATCTTTGTAACATTATACATATTTACCTTCTAGAAGACTGAAAAGATTGATTTTTGATACCGTCGAAAAAATGTTCCATAAATCATAAAACCTTAGCAACGATCCTTAAAGCGTGGGGTTACATAAGGTAATATTTTAAAATTAAACCCTTATAATTCCTAAAATACGATCTCATACAAAGAAATTTCCTAAATTTCGAAAGCTGGTGGTATTGTTTCTCTGAACAAATACTCGTTAAAATACTATATTTCGCATCACTTTAAGGATTGTGGTTTATCATGAATACGATAAAACATTCTTACACCTAAAAAGTTTAGATTATAAATTATTATTCAACCAAACAATAAAACTAGGAAAGCAGCAAGTGAATTCGAAGGGCCTCTAAAAGCATAATGTATCCGTGAGAATTTTTATTCAAGCCTGGAATGCGATTTGGATGGAAAACGTATCAGAAGATTGATGAGATAACGAATCAATATGTAACTTAAGGTATGCGACGAATTTAAGTAATAAGATCGGTTAAATATTGCACAGGATAATAAAGTTTTCGGAAGCTAGAGAGATAGCCTTTGAAAGCCTCTGAAAAAGAAATTATAAACTCTCAAAAGTGTTAATTCAAAAGCACAAGAAGATACTCCTAACGAAAAATTCAATAATAGCGAAGAAAATTCATGAGAAAATAATATCTAAATCCTTTTTCCTCCTTCCGTTACTTGCTACCTTCTCTCCCCTTCCCCCCCTTTCATGTGTGTATATATTCGGAAGTGTATTTTACTTGTCACCTGATGATGTAGCAACGCTACGAAACCCAGGTCGTGTTTTTTCAGATATTTAGTGGTCTAGTAAAAGTTGTTACCATGATTTTTTTACAAATTAAGAAATACGGCAATGTGAACCCTGAGGTGGTTTCGTTTCTTTGAAAATAAATTTGAAAAATTGCATAGTAGGGCTCAAATCTTGTTGAAAATGGGTATATCAACAAAGTATGGTAATAAAATCATTCTTAGAAAATCGGAGAATGCATATAAGAATAGTATATAATGCTTCGAAACAAGAAGTGAAATGTTAGAGGGTTCATAGAATCTAAGATACACCATTTTTGTATTTTTTAGAGATGCATTATTGGAAAGCAGCTCAAATGAGAAAAGTTACTTCAACTATATGTGTAATGGTTTAAGTTTTCCTGCCTTTTACCCCCAACAACCAAGTTGAATTTCAAGCTGTCACAGACATGTACATTTATGGACGAGTTGGGAAACGTAACACGGCGTGTATTAGGCATTTTACAATTGCCTTATTATATTCACCCCCGACATGACTTCTAAGACTTGGGCGCGTCTTAGATTCAGCAATATACGGCGATTTAACATCCATTTCACACTACCCTTAATTTAATACCATTTTTCTATGCATATAATTCAATTTCATCTGTAACCAATTGTATAATGTAGCTCGGAATGAAAATCCATGGTACAACTGGCGGAATAGCGTTGAATTTAATAGACTAAAATATAAGCAACAGAAGATCTTCAATCTTTAGTATTATATATACAGAACCTGATGAGCGGTACATATGCTTTCATGAGTTTTCTACTTTCTTGACTTCTTAGACAAGTTACATAAGGGTTAAAAATTAAAAAATAGCCAAAAAAAAAACATAGTTACACTTTTGAGAGCAAAATAAAAACATTTTCACCATATTCCATGAAACCATGCCCAATTGAAGTCTACTATTCATATACATTTATCTCAATTATTTAACACGCTTCAATTGGGAGAAACATCATCAAGAGAAGTAAATTTGTTGCAGTTTGGAGTTGCAGATTTGCGTTTCACAATGTTCCGAAAGTCTAATACTCAAGGCCGCGAGCGAACCTCTTGAGAGCTCGATGAGTTGATACGTAAAATAAGTATTCCCTTATCATTAATTTTCGCTAAAAGTAATATTATTATTATTATTATTATTAAGTAATATTATTTTATAATTTTCGCTAAAAGTAATATTCTTCGTAGTTTTAACTACTTCAAGTTTTTTAATCAATTACAAAGGAGATGATTAAAACTAAGTATTCCCATTTAAGGTAGAATTAAAAACTATTGAGATCTGGTTTTTCAGTAAATGTTATCCTATCAAAGAGGCAAAATAAGTATTGTTAAATTAATTTATTAATGGCATCCTCATAAGGAATAAACTGAGACCAGACATTTTTCTCTTTCAGCATTGTTATGCTGCATAACTTGCATTCCGGAAATTGGAAAGATAATATAGATTAAAGATAAACTTGTAAGAATTTTTGGCTTTAAGGAGCATATAAAAATACTCAGAAAAAAGTATACACTTTTACGCAAAGAATCATGAACAACGGAGAATATTTGAAAAAGTAAAAGTTGCGAAAATAAAATAAACTTAAAATTATTCATTATATCAAAGGTGGTGGAGCGAACAATTTATGAATCCAAATAATTTACAACTTGCAAAAACTTGTAAGATATTAAACCGTTAGACTTTTTAGTTAAGCCCTCAATATGTTTTGTCATTCGAAAATTTCTAGAGAATAGCTTAGTGTAAAATTTTCAATTAACTAAATTTGTTGAAAAGTCTCTTCCTCGTGATTTGTCTCATGTGCGCATTAAGAATTGTGGTATCAGCTGTTTGTCCGTCGACTATAGCACGGGCGAGTTATCAATCTGCTTCGAGAGGTTAGAGTAAATGAAAAGCACAACTGCGTCAATAAATTAGATTAATTTACGAGAGACAATTGAAGAATAACTCTATTTCATAAAATGACGAATAACGGGTAAAATTAACAGATTTTTTTAAGCGAATTAAAACAAGGTACTTCTATATAATAATTATAAATGTTACGGATTTAATAATCGCTGTAATTCAATTATAACAACTTAGAAAAATATATTTGATGATAAAATAAATGCCCTACAAGATGAATTTTTATTCATATCAGCAATAAAATATTCTAGAGCTTCATTAACAACTTTTGTCATGCAAATACATAGTTTTGGATTTTTTGACGTATTTTAGATGTCACAAGTAGTGGAATGGGAAGGGGCAATGGTGTCGGAATCGTCGAAAATGCGTCGGGAATATCGTATCCTCCCCGTAATGCTCCAACGGAAACTTTAAAAAAATATTTAAAAAATGCTCCTTGGGAACGAAAATTAAGTAATTGATTGTATCCCTCAGTAATGATACAATTTTCATCTGAACATAGAGTAAGCTTACTTTATGAGCATAAAGTGTAAGTAATTTCAATAGGGTAAACAATAAGCATTCACATACGCAGTCGTTCCGGAACGCTAAATATGGACTCATATCCATAGAAGCAATGCAAATTTCCACTCAGCCAAATACGTAATGAAAGCTTATAATAAGTTTTGATAATATTTCATTTGAATATGAATCCAAGTTTATTTGAATATCCAAGGAATAAAGGAGGAATACTTTTGATGTGGTTAGCACCTTGATAAAAATGGAGTGAGACTGCGCTGTATGATATATAAATTGGCGAGAGAGCCTTTTGTGGGAGTTTTGTCTCTCCATCGCTTCTATCTAATTAGTATAACACGGAAAACAGAAAGGATGCTTACATGATTTTTCAAAATATTTCTTTTACGGCAAGTGCTTTTAGAAGTACATAAATCTAATATAATCATTCCAATTTGCTATTTTATAAGAGAGAATCACAACATTTTTAATAATAAATAATTATGAATTTCATTATTAATTTTAAAAGTTTTTCCTGTTGGCCCCAAGTTAACTTTTGAGCAGTAAGCGAACTATACCTAATGTCATATCGACTCTTGTGGTCTTTACCGACCACTTTACAGACTAGGCTAGGGAATCGTGAAAATAGAGGGTATAGATTTGAGTCCCAGTAATTTCCACTTTCAGACTTTCCATTTTTTTATTCCTTACTTTTTCTGGGCGTACGCATTCTCGTGAAAGATCATTTTCAACATTCGTTTTTTATTATTTTCGGAGAAATTACAAATCACCTAAAAACGTGGATTTATTTTACAAACATATGATATGTAAGAACGATGTGACTGAATGGTAATCTATTATATATAGATGCTTCTCCGGATTCATTCATATCTATTATATATAGATGCTTCTCCGGATTCATTCATATATATAGCTATATAGGTATATAGATAGGATACAAATTCACAGGCTAAACCAGAAGCGTCATTGCCTTGAAATTTTTATGACATATTGGCCATAACATGAAACCCCCAGGAAAAAAGCGACTTTGATCCTCAGTGTCATAGGTTCGATTCCAGAGTGCCCCAAAGTCCCGATTTTTCCCGTTTGAATGCATTGCCGTGATTTTCGGGAATTTTTAAAAAATACTTTCCGGATAGGTAGAGAAGTAAAACTCAAGGTGCCTATATTTATGGTCTTGGACTTTCGAAAACATCAATCACTTTTACAAAAGTTATCCTGGGTTCGATGCTAGGACGATGCAAAGATCTGCCCTTTAAAATACATGGGAGACGTTTTTCATTATTTTTTTAGATGCACTTATCGAAATGATAGGATGTTCGTGCTTGGCTGGAAGATATATAGTAAGTATTGGTTTAAGAAAAAAATTTTCATAAGACCGTACTATTCCTGGGTTCGAAGCCAGAGCACAATAACGTTTCTCTCATAAGGAATATAAAGGAAAAGTAGGACGTCATTTGAGGCAGTTGTAACCAATATTTCTGCTTGAATTTGCATACGCGGTTAGAGATGGTGTTTTTCTGTTGTGCTGCATAGAAAGTATTGCCTGAAAGACCCGGGTTCGATGCCGGGCGGTAAAAATATCACCCATATATAATACTATGGGGTATCTTTTCATAATTTTTTATGCATTTATCGATATGTAAGGGAGCTCTTGCTTAGATGGAAGATGTATATTAACACTTTGTTTAAGAAAAAAAATAGATAAGACCATGCTGTTCCTGGGTTCGATGCCAGAGCACATTATAATTTCTCAAATAAGGAGTGTATGTGAATAGTAGGACGTCGTTTGAGGTAGTTGCACCTAATAGTTTTGCTTGAATTTTCACACATAGTTTGATATGGTAATTTTCTATTTTGCTGCATAGTAAGTACACCAGGAAGACCGGGGTTCGCTGCCAGGCGATTAAATTGCAGCGAATTCTACGAATATTTTGAATTTTTTTTTCTTTTGATGTCCGTCCCGATATGAAATTAGTGTTGTCGATCTGCTTGCAGTATGCAAGCAACATTTTACTCGTATGATATATGAATGAATCCGGAGAAGCATCTATCTATTATATATAGATGCTTCTCCGGATTCATTCATATATATACCTATATAGATAGATAGGATACAAATTCACAGCCTAAACTACAAGCGTCATTGATCTGAAATTTTTATGACATATTGGCCATAACGTGCAACCCCCAGGAAAAAAGAGACTTTGATCCTCAGTGTCATGGGTTCGATTCCAGAGGGCCCCAAAGTCCCGATTTTTCCCGTTTGAATGCATTGCCGTGATTTTCGGGAATTAAAAAAAAATACTTTCCGGATAGGTAGAGAATTAAAACTCAAGGTGCCTATATTTATGGTCTTGGACTTTCGAAAACATCAATGACTTTTACAAAAGTTATCCTGGGTTCGATGCTAGGACGATGCAAAGATCTGCCCTTTAAAATACATGGGAGCCGTTTTTCATTAATTTTTTAGATGCACTTATCGAAATGATAGGATGTTCGTGCTTGGCTGGAAGATGTATGGTACGAATAAGTTTTAGAAAAAAATTTTCATAAGACCGTACTGTTCCTGGGTTCGAAGCCAGAGCACAATAACGTTTCTCTCATAAGGAATATAAAGGAAAAGTAGGACGTCATTTGAGGCAGTTGTAACCAATATTTCTGCTTGAATTTGCATACGCGGTTAGAGATGGTGTTTTTCTTTTGTGCTGCATAGAAATTATTGCCTGAAAGACCCGGGTTCGATGCCGGGCGGTAAAAATATCACCCATATATAATACTATGGGGTATCTTTTCATAATTTTTTTATGCATTTATCGATATGTAAGGGAGCTCTTGCTTAGATGGAAGATGTATATTAACACTTTGTTTAAGAAAAAAAATAGATAAGACCATGCTGTTCCTGGGTTCGATGCCAGAGCACATTATAATTTCTCAAATAAGGAGTGTATGTGAATAGTAGGACGTCGTTTGAGGTAGTTGCACCTAATAGTTTTGCTTGAATTTTCACACATAGTTTGATATGGTAATTTTCTATTTTGCTGCATAGTAAGTACACCAGGAAGACCGGGGTTCGCTGCCAGGTGATTAAATTGCAGCGAATTCTACGAATATTTTGAATTTTTTTTTTCTTTTGATGTCCGTCCCGATATGATGCCGATATGAAATTAGTGTTGTCGATCTGCTTGCAGTATGCAAGCTACATTTTACTCGTATATAATAGATATATATACATTCATAGGGGATCAAAATTCTAACCATGTTCCTCAAGTGCCACCGACTTGAAATTTTTACGACATATTGGCCATAACGTGTAACCTCCAGGAAAAAGCCGACATTGAACCTCGGTGCCATGGGTTCGATTCCAGAAGGCCCCAAAGTCGCGATTTTCCCCATAAGATTACATGGCGGGGATTTTCGAAAATTTTTTTGAGGCACTTCCCGGATAAGCAGAGAGTTGAAACTCGAGGGACCGTTAAATACCGTACATAGCCAACGAAAATCGGAAAGACATCTTCGAATATTGTCCTTGGTTCGATGCTAGGCCGGGGCAAAAATCGGCCGTTTAAAATGCATTGCGGCGATTTTTAAGATTTTTTTTGGATCCTTTCCCGATAACATGGATACTTGAAACTCGGCACGTCGATAGATATCATGAATTTATTTCATAATCGAATTTTACATATTAGCTTATGGTCCTTGGTTCGATCCCAGAGGACCATTTGCACTTCCCAATGCTTTTCTTACGGAGATAACGGAAACAAATTTTAGGTACTCCCCGGAATGCTATAAACTTCAAACTTTGCATGATACAAGAGCAAGTCTTTACAAATCAAACTGTGCATTTACAGCTTGCAATACGTCCTGGGTTCGACACCAGGTGTCTCTGAAATCAGAAGTTGATCCGATTTTTAGGAATTATTTTGAAACCTTTGCCAATAATATAAAAACTTGAAATTCGGCATGTAGATAGAGATCATGAATAACTTTCAGAAACATTTTTTAGATTTCCAAGATCGTCCTTGGTTCGAATCCAGAGAGCCATTTAAATTCGTGAGAATTAGAACGTATTTTTGAGGCAGTTGTAGCCCATATTTCTGCTTGAATTTTCACAAATCGTTAGAGATGGTGATGTTCTATTGTGCTGCATAGTAAGTTCACAGTAAAGACCCGGGTTCGATGCCAGACGATGGAATTTAGGCAAATTTTAAGAAAAATTTCAAGCCATTTTTTTCTTTTGATGGCCGTCCGGATATGATGCCGACATGAAAATAGTGTTGTCGATCTGCTTGCAGTATGCAAGCTACATTTTACTCGTATACCTATATAGATAGATAGGATACAAATTCACAGCCTAAACTACAAGCGTCATTGATCTGAAATTTTTATGACATATTGGCCATAACGTGAAACCCCCAGGAAAAAAGCGACTTTGATCCTCAGTGTCATGGGTTCGATTCCAGAGGGCCCCAAAGTCCCGATTTTTCCCGTTTAAATGCATTGCCGTGATTTTCGGGAATTTAAAAAAAATACTTTCCGGATAGGTAGAAAAATAAAACTCAAGGTGCCTATATTTATGGTCTTGGACTTTCGAAAACATTAATGACTTTCACAAAAAATATCCTGGGTTCGATGCTAGGACGATGCAAAGATCCGCCCTTTAAAATACATGGGAGCAGTTTTTCATTATTTTTTTTGATGCACTTCTCGAAATAATAGGAAGTTCGTACTTAGCCGGAAAGTGTAAGGTAAGGATTGGTTTAAGAAAAAAATTTTCATAAGACCGTTCTATTCCTGGGTTCGATGCCAGAGCACAATAACGTTTCTCTCATAAGGAATATAAGGGAAAAGTAAGACTTTGATTGAGGCAGTTGCAGCCAATATTTCTGCTTGAATTTTCGCACATAGTTAAAGATTAATATCTTCTATTATGTTGCATAAGAATTTTCAACAGAAAGACCCGGGTTCAATGCCGGGCAGTAAATATGTCTCCCGTTTAAAATACATAGGGTTAGTATTTCATTATTTTTTTGATGCACTTATCGAAATGATAGGAAGTTCGTGCTTGGCTGGAAGATGTATGGTTAAAACTGGTTTTAGAAAACAGTTTTCAGAAGACCGAACTATTCCTGGGTTCGATGCCGGAGCACATTAACATTTCTCTCATAAGAAATATAAGGGAAAAGTAGGACGTTGTTTGAGGCAGTTGCAGGTAATATTTCTGCTTGAATTTTCACAGATAGTTAGAGATGGTGATCTTCTATTGTGCTGCATAGTAAGTATAACCAGGAAGACCCGGGTTCGATGCCGGATGAATAAATTGCAGCGAATAATCAGAATATTTTCAATCCATTTTTTTTTTCTTTTGACGGCCTTCCCGATATGATGCCGACATGAAATTAGTGTTGTCGATCTGCTTGCAGTATGCAAGCTACATTTTACTCGTAGGATATATGCTTACCTCGGACCCGGTAAACCCGGTCCGGGGCGCCCCTGCCTCAGAATTTTAATGAAACCTAATGTAACCAAATTAACACACCTATATGAACCTTCTTCTTCAAGGTAAAGACTTAACCGTGAAATAAATTCATGTTCCTTGAAAATTCCTACTTCTCTACCGCCTCTTCTTTACTTCTTAATACGAATTAATATAATCCAAAGACTTTTGAAAATAAAACAATAGCGAACACTGTGTCGACCTAAAATTCAGCGTATCTTTAAAATTAAATTTATAGATCAACAATTTACGCCAAGAGATGATTTCAGTTTACTAAAGAATGTACTTTCTTCCAATAAATGACATAATATTATTCACGTAAATGCCGTCCAAATCAGCCCCAATGAACCGCCACCTGATGAGTTGCCGCCACATCCTTTGCGTCGGTTGGCTGAGTGTTTTGTAGTCCACGCTTATATGTTTTATCTGTATCTAAATTCGTGCCAAATAATAGCACGAAGCGAAAGATGTCAAAACTAAGCCATAAATCCATTTCATTTGTTTATTGCTATCGCGGATCATGTGAGGGGAATAGTTTTCGAACAATTTGTCATCCCATCTCTCATAATTATTACCCACTGATTTTGGGTCAGCTAAGGTAGCTGTAAGTTGCACAATATTTATTCCGTCTCCTAGGATCGCACTTTCCCTAAATTTATGAATTAAATCCAATCTATAACTATTAACTTGTGGGAGAGAGATTTTAAACAAAATATAATTTTTTTTTTCAATTTCTTTGTATTTTTAGATTTAAAGAAACAGAGATCAAGGAGGGTTAATTCTCTATTAGTAACAACTGAAAATGACAATCATACAAAACACAACGCATGCATAGTAATCGTAAAAATACACATCTTTCTGATTATGGGTCATATATTTTGGGCCATTCATTTTATTTTAACCTGCGTTGCGAGACTACTAAGCAAAAACAAGTAATAACAAATAGCTTTTATATTTATAAAGGTAGCAGGTGTATCCAAAAGGATCATAACATTCATTTATTTTAAATAAATAGATAGCGAATTAAACATATATAGAGGATCTAGACAAATTAGTAATGTGTTTGACTTGAGTGAGGGTCCCAGGTTTGACTCCCAATGGTTCAGCTAAGATAAAAATATGATTAAGTTTAAAATTAAACATATGAGAGATACAACATCATGGACTTGCCAAGTCAAATCTAATAAACCATAAAATAAATCATTGATGGGATTAATTTATATAGAATTAAAAGCAGATACTCATTTACAGAATAAAAACATTGAGCAAACAAATATAGAAAAACTATTTTTTTGTGAATAGATGTGAACTTTTATGAGACAGGGAAAATGATTGTAGAGCCTAACAAACATTGCTCTTGCTTTTAAGTCCATAATAAGTCTAGAGGAGTATGGATGTATATTGTTAGAAGTTCTAGTAGCGTATGTGTTAAGGACATTTTCTCTTGAGAAATCAGATTTATGGTTCTCAACAAAAAGAACTGAGTTATATACATAAATACATGGAACTGGTAAAAGTTCTAGCATCTTGAAAAGAGGACAGAAATGGGCTCTGTAGCGCTTCTAACACATACATCTCACAATGTTTATGTATTAAGAAAACTTTATTTAAAGAAGATGAAGATCCCAGAAGATCCAGAGTATTATTCCATAGGATCTCTTGAAAAAATTAATCTATAATCTAACATTTTGAGAACTTCAATACTAACAATATGTTTAAAAGTTGAAATCTGATTAAACTACTTTTAAGTTTTTTACTGAGTTATAAGATATGAACAGCCCATTTTAAATTAGAATCGATGTACAAACCAAGAAATTTAAAGTTTTCTGCCATTAGATAATCAGCAGATGCTAGATTTATTATGTTGTTTGTAAGAGGTTTATCTCTTGGGGAGAAGAAAATTATTTGTGTTTACTGATAGGTTGTTGTTCCCACACGATTTCATAATTTTTTCTATGAATGTGTCACCCATGTTGATAAGTTTGCTCCTTCCAACATTTGCTGTAAGAATGCTGATATCATCAGCATACAACATAATCAAAATAACTACTAATTTTTATATATTAAATATTTATCTACACTCATTTCTCTCATGCCATCTATTAAAATTATAATATTATATTAATGTTCATTATACATAGAATAAATATTTACGTTAAACATGGAATGAATATTTTACTTGGAAATGCAACAGTTATTCCAGCATTTATACTTCTACTGCATAAATAGAACTAAAAGAATAGTAATCCTGATTAATGATATTTGGTTCACAAAGAACTTCAGTAGAATTATATGTAGTGGATGGTAGCACAACCAAAAATAAAATAGGTAACAGATAATTTTGTATAGTTCTGAGAGAAAAAGGGAAGAAGATAGAAATAGATAAGAAATATTAAAAATATGATGTAACATAATATGAAACTAGGCTATCCAAGTTGATATTTAGCATAATTGGTACTTAAAAGTACATTTTCATATTTTCTAATCTAAAATTTCTTAACACACTTGGTGGTGAAGATGAGCGTGAGAAACAATTAGAATGCCATTCGTTCACTCACTTTCACTCTTGTTTCTCTCTGATTTTTTGAGTACCGAAAAATTAACTAGATTTGCTATTTGTAGTTGGATGAAAAATATATATTTAATCTTCAAACGTTTGTAATATGTTAAAATGTAAACTATTTCTTTTTCTAGAAAAATTCTAAGCAAGTACATACATACATTGCAAAGATTATTTTTAATTCTTTAAATAACATATTTTGTAATAAAATGTAAACACTACTTGATGTAAACATGAATTTTCATTTTATTCAAACTTTTTTACTAATTGTAAAATATGAAGTGATTGAAACTCAAACACATTGAGTGGCTTTGTATTTAAAATATATCAATTTACTCATAAAATGAATTGATATTTAAAATTTAATAATCTAAACTATCCATTTTATATTAATATATATATTGTGTAGGTCAGCTGGAAGCTGATGACACTGTTGCAGGACAGTATGGACTGGGCCAGAGAAATGAGTGAGGTCACCTCTTAGTAGAGTTTGTGTTGGCGGAGTATCTGAATGCTGGTGGAACAGAGATTACTAATGTTTTAGAAAAAATATTCAGTAATTGTCTAAGACAAGGGTTCCCAAGGAATGGAATTACTCAAGGATTGCCAATTTAGAAGTGGTTTTTAAAGCCACTGATTGGGAAGAGAAGAGCGTAAAAGTAAATGGGGAATACATCAGTCATCTCCATTTTGCAGATGATATAGTTTTCTTTGCAGCCAATGCAGAAGAACAAACTTCAAGACTTGAAAAACAGGATTAATGAAGTAAACAGAAGAATGAAACTTGGCTGGAGTGCATTTGGTAAGGACTCGGACATTCTGAAGTCAAGAATGCCAATGGCTTTGAAGAGGAAGGTCTTCAACCAATGTCCAATTATCTGTCCTGACCTATGCTAGTGAAACTTGGGTGTTCAATGCTGCAATAACCCAGCAACTTCAGACAACTCAATGGAGCACGGAGCGCTTTATATTGGGAATCGCAAGAAGAGACAGGAAACACAACACTTGGGTGAGAATGATGACTGGAGTTACAAACATCATAGATAAGGTAAGATCACTAAAATGGAGGTGTGCCGGCCATGTTACGAGAAGAAATGACAACTGTAGTTCTCAACTGGATACCAAGAGATGTGAAGAGACCAATAAGAAGACCTATTGACAGGTTAAAAAAGGGTTAAAGGCATACAACCAAGTTATCGGAGAAATGGAAATTTGAGTGGATTTCTCTTAGGAAGCAGAACAAGAAAAAAGTTATTTTTAATTAATATTCAAGAGATTAAATTTATATTCAACCTAGAGCATAATTTGGATAAATAACATGAGAGTGGATGCCAAAACAAGATTATGTATAGTATTAATAAGTGCTGTATTTATACAACAAGAATAAATGACCAGGCCTTAGGCTTTGCCAAAAATTAATGATAGAATGTAAATATGGGTAGAGTTAAGTGTAGAATAAAATAAATAATAGGGAGAGGAGAGGAATGGACATAAACAATACAGTAATATGTAGGGCTTTACCAATTTCAAAATAGAATGAAAAACATTTAAATACCTATTACAACAATAACCATAATTAAATTCAGATATCTTTAAAATTTTATATCAGTCTGTTAAATAGAGCTCTACCCTTTGTATTTATATAAAAATATCCTCCTATACATAGGAGGAAAATAAGTAATAAATCTATGACGAAATCATGTAGGTGAACTTTTCAAAACATTAGAAAAAGTTTGAATTGTAAGCGATAAGGGTCAGGTAGCAAAAAGTTAGAATAGACCAAATATAGAGGAGAAAATATTCTGAAATTTGTTTCAATGATGTTAAATTAAAATAGAGCAAAAGTAATTTTTTGGCATTGAAACAAATCATGATGGCTCAGAAAATAGACTGATAAATCAAATTTATACTAAAGTAGTTTAAATTTAAACTACGTTATGATCATGAGGATTAAAAAAATGCTATCTGAAGGCCAAGTGACTAGGGAACTGTAGCAAACAAGGAAATGAAAGAACTGATTTGTCCAGCAACAGGGACAGGGTAACTTGAAGCTGTTTTGCACATTGAAAAACCTTCTGTCTCTGTGAGCAGACTAAATCCAAATGACTTTAACTTTTGAAGGAACTCCACACAGTGATGGTGCAATCTGCCATCAATATTTCTATAGCAGTTGTGTTCCCTGAGCTGGTAAAGATATTTACCCAAGAGAAATTTCTTCTATGCACCAACCAATCTAAAGGGTATCTTGGTGCTAGTACAGAAAACAACCAAATATGTTTTAGTGGCTATTTTTGTTAAAAATTCAGCTTTCATTAACATTTAAATAAGAGGAAAAACCTGGATGAACTTCTCAGGATTATAATTTAATTTTTACAATCAATTTTATAATTTTCCTACACATTCCCTCTCGATTGATTAAATGCTTTCCCCACAAGATTGATTAGCTTTTGAAGACTTTAGAATCAAGTAGTAACAGGTTCACTGTAGTTGGTGAAGATATTTTCTCTGAAGACTTCCCCATACAACTTAACTATTAAAGCTAACCAAAACCTTTGAGATGAGTCCACATTTTATCAAACCAGAAATCTAGCTTTTCCAAAATTATAATTGACAATATTTCAGCAAAACTGCACCCAAAAGAATAGCTAACCTCAATTTGAGACCTTGATTTTTCCACTAGCTCTTTCATCGAGGTTGCTTACTAGGCAAGTCGAACCACTAAAAGTAAAACTGTAGCTGCAGTGATAGAAAACTTTGAAGTCAATACATAAATTTTTAAGTCTCCACTTGAAAAAAGTAATCATGTTTGGGTTTCCATTGGTTCAGCTTATGATAGCATTGAATCACTCTCATCATTAGCTAGATTCCTATTGAATAGGGTTCAGCAAAATAAAATATTATATATGAAGGAATGCTTAGAAAATCGAAATATTAGCATGAGAACTTGAAATGGACTAATCAAAAAAGGCTCAATAATACCCGAAGCATTTTAAAATCCTATTACAGCTTATTCATTTCAATTTCTACTTGTCATCCTCGTATTACTCAACTTCTTCTATCTTTGTATCAATAAGAAGAGTTTTCTGTGGAATTTATATTCCTACCATTCGTTTATTTTTATGAATATATTATAATCATAGGAAATATTTATGTATAAGGTAAAAAGCTCCCTCATAACATACATGCATAGCTACCATAATCACCACTGAAATTTCTTCATAGATGTGCATTTATACTACCGGACCTTTTTCTGTCATAAATACTGATAGAACAGTTTTACCTGCCCTCCTAAAAATACTTAAGGTCCAATCGTTGAACTATGTAAACACAGAAATGTTTAATAATAGAAGGTCGCCGATGGTTGAAATATAGAATAAACGAAGCACCAAACACAATTTCTTCAATTCAACTTCATAAAGTTCTTTGATGGTTTCTGGTGCTCCGTTTATTTTACAGAAATTTTTGGTGAAATTGGAACTAAATGTTTTATCCAATTTTATGTAAATAACTTCAAATCATTTCTTGTATGACTGCCATAGAATAAGAATAGATAAATAGACACATTGTACTTACATTAAGACTACTATAACTTTAAGAAAAACAGAAATTTGCTTCGTTTTATTCACAAACAATGAAGGATATTGCAAGATAACTTATTTAATTACCGTGTTCAGCGATGACAAAAAAATGATGGTAAAATTATCGTTTAGATAGATGCTCGGAGATCGTGAGCCTTTTTGCACCGAATAATTTAAATGTATATTTTGAACGATTTTCGATCGAATCTTTTAGCTACCTTGAAGAAAATTATGATACGGGTTCAGAAAGAATTTTCACATTGTAAGGCATTTTTCAGTATTTTCAGTCTATTGAGATTCGTTTCGAAATTCAAAATACATAGCCAGACAAAATACCCTCTAATAAGTCATATTAGTTATTACCTTCAAATTTACCCGACAAAACTTAGGAAAATAGTTTTGTTACCGTAATTTCAAACAGTATCTGTGGCTGCATAACGCATGAGTTCATTCATATCATTGTAATATGTTTAAGTTCTCGTCTTTAATATTTCAAATTATCTTCAATGACCATCAACTAAAAAATTGACACATTCCAGCGGCACACGAATACTTCAAAGCCTTTTCATCAACTTAACAATTCATATCTGCGTCTTCGGGTAAGTTTAGATTGCGCAACCGTAGATTAAAATGTACATTTCCGCCAATTAATTAACCATTTTGACCGTTAAAATTAATCTTTAACCTAAAACTTATCTTATTCCGACATATGTTCAATTCAACGCATTTACATTGTAAATTTTAGAATAATCTTGCAATGAAAGAGACGCGCTTTGATACCATGATGCAATGTGATTCTGTTTGACAGAGCAATAGCGATATTGGTAACGGTTGGGATTTGAATACGGATACCGAACGTTGAGGAGTACTAGTGAGTGTCTGAGTGAGTTCAAAAAGAAAAGAAAGGATTATCGGTTCTTTTTATTGTATTGCTACTTCATAATGTAAGCTGTTGTTTTCGAAGAAGATGTTACCTTCCGTTTAAAGTTGTGATTAGTGGTAAGTTTGCTGAATGATTAATCAATCTCTTTGTTTTTTATAATGCTTGTATCTTTGTTTCTATTTTTAATTGAATTCTAAGCATCATACAATCAGGTCATTCGCATGCCAGAAATCATAGAATGAAATTTAATTTCATTTAGATAGTATTCATTTTTATCTACTAAAGAACTGCGACAAAATGTAAAGATTTGTTTCGGCCGTAGACATCGATCACTTTTCTCAGCTACAGCAACGAAACTAAAGCTTTTCCTACCACATTTCTTCATCTCAAGCTTGCTACAGTCACTGCTTCGGTGATTTTCTACTACTACAAAAGCTAAATTATATAATATCATTTGATTAAAGATTGTTCGTCCTGAACTAAACAAAAAAAAAATGACTTAAAGATTTGAAATTGAGAAACTTTAATGTGTATTCCATCATGCTCCTGTGAAAGTTTCGAGCGAAATACGCATTGCAATATGTCTGGGTCCATTTTGCTCTCCGGTAATTATAATTTATTCTATTTGATTTTAATTCAAAATATAGGTTTATAATAGTTTCACTTTCTAGAAATAAGAGATGTTGTGGGCTGAATGAATCAATAGTGAAGCACAGGATTTAATAATCCTTATAATAGCCCAAATAAACCTTTTTGGTTGCTCCAAAGCTATATAGTGCTGCTGTATTTTCTAATTGTTGTATATGAAGTGTATTTCTTAGCGTGGATAATGTATTAGCATGCTTGGAGCTAACATAGTGGCTCGTTATTTGTAAAATGTATTGTCAGGGTTCAGGAGTCAAATTTCAGAATATGATTTGGATGCAAGCTCTGTGGTAGTATAATTTGGCTGAACTAAAGTTTCCACAAATTTTCCCCTTAGTAGTTTTAAGTTAAATAGTTAAGTTGATCTAACTAATTATAGAGATACATTAATAATGATTTCAAACATTATTAATGTACCTCACTTAATAAAATCATAATGAGTTTGAACTTGAAATAACAGTAATACTCGACGTTTTACTATACATCTTAGTTTCTATCATTATGTATGTACATTATTGTGGAGTAATTATTATTTATGTTATAACTTTAATTGCATGTTCAAAGTAACTGTTTGACCATTAAATTTTTCTAGGATTCTCTTCTGTTAAATTTTTATTACTACTATCCCTTCTCAAATCAGAATTCAATTGCATTTCAACCATCCTAATTATGGCCATGATTTCTAGTGGTATTTGAGAGACTAAAGTGCACTCCTAATTCTTGTTTAATTTGATGTTTTTAGGCATAAAAATGTCGAGGTACTCAAGAGGTAGTGATGATGGCTACGAAGATCGGAGGTTTCATAAGAAAAGAAGGCTTCTGCATGATGTTAGCACTGTTGATGATAGTTTGTGTCAATTTAAGAAAGCTAATGCTAATTGGAATGAAGTTTTGGATGACTCTGACCGAAGAGTTTTTGATAATGAAATGAGAAGATATTCATCTGCAGGCGCAGAGATTTCAAGATCCAGTAAAAATTTTAGGCAAAATCGATATTCTGATTCAACGTTAGTCACACCTGGAAGTAGTTTCTTCTGCAATTCTGAGGGTGATTCTGAAAGTATTGCATCCTCATTCAAGGCACGTCCTAAACATCATAAGAGAGATATAGTTTTGTCAGATGAATTCAAATCAGCTCTCTCAAGAGATGTAACTCTAGCCCAAGATCCATCCTTTGGTGCGGCTCTTGAGTCCAATAAAAGCTGCTTTATAACTGATAATTCTGGCAGTTGCACTTCAGATACTACTTTGGATATACACAACCATAAAGGTTTGAGAATGAAATATCGTCGGCACAATGCGAAGAAAGATTCAGCAAAGAATGGAGAGGACTTTGAAAATATTTTGAATAATGTAACTACTTGTGATTATCAAAGTAGAATGGATCCTTCTACAGCTGAAGACAATGCAAATGAGGTTACACATCTGGATTTGAATGAAGTATCTCATTTTAAACCCAATGAAACTAGATATGGAGCTCCATCTGCCATAACATATTGCCATTCTAGTCAAACTGTTACTCAAACAGGACTGGTAGGAGGAATGTCTTATGTGACTATATCCGAAGTAAAAGAAAGGGTCATAATTCCTGGGAGAAGTTGCCCGAGACCAGTGAAGAAAGAGAGGACGGAAGGAACAGCTGATTGGATGACTGGAGTTAATTATGACGAAGACAATGACCTTGACCATGGAAATTCATCTATGAAAACAACTAATTCCATAGCAGAGATGGGCATTCATAGAGAGGGTATTAAAGAATTATATGATCCTGAGAATCAGTGTGAAATCTTATCAGATTTTGATGCAGAGAGGGATGATCTGAATTGCTCGCGTCCTAGACCGTCACATTACAGCTCTTTGATGCGTTCCAGAGAGCGAAAGCAAAGAAATAAAAAATATGTAATTTCTAAAGATGTCTATGAAGAAGTTTACAAGGATGATTCAATTTTTAATAGTGATATAAATATTGCATCCTCATTTAATATAACTGAGATAGATGATTCAAATACCAACAACTCTTTAAGATCTCATAAAGCTCTGCGATACCAGAAAAATGCTCGACATAGCAGAAGCAGAAATCAAAGTTATGGCAGCTCTCTTAATGATTTATCTTTAAGGTCTCACAGTAGAAGGTCCATTCTTAATGAGATAAGTCAAAATGAGTTTGAACTCAGATCAATGGAGGATGATACTGAAAGTAATGGTGATTCAGGTGGTGTCTTAAGGAAGAAAAATGCCTCCAGAAACTCTGAGAAAGTGTTTATTAGTAAAGTAGATGCAGTCAAAAAAGTTCATGATCACGTCACTAATAAAAAAATTAAGAGAGATATGTCTACTGAAGTCAGAAAAATGGCTAGAAATTTTAAAGAAAGCCTCAGTGAAAGTAATATAGAATCTGATGAAAATGCCATGAATGAGCTTGATTCAGTTCCCATGATAATGGAAAATAGATCAAGATGGAGAAATAAAAACAAAAGGAGAGTAGAAAATGAGTTTGATACAGCTAAGAGTAATTGTTCAATGTCAGACTCTGTTAATAGTGTGTCGTTTGCACCCGAGGAAACTAGTGTCACCAAAAAGGGAAGACTGCCTGTGGCTTGGCAAACAGGCTCCAAAACTCTTGAAAAATGCAGAAAAGGTAGAGATATTGTATACTTAAAGGAAAATGTTCATAATTCAATTAAATGCTCATCAAGTGGTAGTAGAGATACCAGTATGGAAGCATATCAGAGTGATGAAGAGGTTAGGAATGAGGAAAGCTCACTATTGGATGTAGAAAAACCAAAAAGGAGGAGTAATAGAAGGAAACGAAAAGGAAGTAAGGAATTTAATTTAACCATTGAAAATGCATCATTGTCATCAACAGCTGATTCATTATCTATGCAAAATTCAGCTTCTTTCATGCATAAGAAGAATGCAATAACTTCAAACTCCAATAATGATGATGAAATTCAATTGATTGAAGGTTTTCCTCTTGAGCAAACACAAAAAGACATACCTTCTCTTGGCAAATTGAAAAGAAACTGCAGCAAAAGTATGTCAATTATTGATTCAAATATAGATAAAGAAGACACTTTTAATTTGAATCAGCGCCAGCCAAGGAGGAGAAGAAATCAGGTTAAAGCTACGAAAACTGATGAATTCAATGCCCACTTGGAAGATGTCTCATCTAACATGGAGGAGTCCATCTCTGCAGTAGCTGAGGCTTCCTGTCAGTCAAATGTGGCTCATAAATCTTCAGTTTCTGCAATTGAAATTCAAGCTGCTACTGTAGATCACCAGAAAACATCTAAGCAAGTTGCCAGGGATAGTACATTGGCCACGGAGAAGAAAATAAGTAATGAATCTGAAAATAACTTTGAAAAAAGAAGATTACTATCTGACAACTTTAAGCCAGAAGCCAATCCTCCAATAATAGATACTGCAAGGCCAAAAAGAAGAAGAAATCAAGTTAAAACTACAAATGCTGATGAATTCAATGCCTTCTTGGAAGATGTCTCGTCTAACATGGAAGAGTCCATCTCTTCAGTAGCTGATTCTTCCAAACTGTCAAGGTTGGCTCATAAGTCTTCAATTTCTGCAGATGGCATTCCAGGTGTTGCTTTAGATGTTCAGAAAAAAACAAAACAAAGTGCCAGAGATAGTTCATTGACCGAGGAGAAAGAGATGAGCAATGAAACTGAAAATAGTATTAACAAGAGCAGGTCTTTATCCCATGATCCTTGTCCAGAAGCAAATTCCCCAGTAGTAGATATTGCAAGCCCAAAGAAAAGTAAGCAGTCACTGTCAGTGAAAGATGATGTATTCAATGTCCATTTGGAAGATGCCTCATCTAAAACAGAAGAGTCCATACCTTTGATAGCTGCAGCTTCTCAACAATCAAAAGTAGTCCATAAATCATCAGCATCTGTAAGTGAAAGTCCAGATGCTACTGATAAACAGGTTAACTCTTCTAAGCAGAAAACTGAAGAGGATACATCTACTATGAATAAGCAGGTGAATGATGAAGCAAAAATAAGCATAAACAGGAGCAGTATAATAGCTGATCCTAATTTGGGAGATGCAACAATTTCTCCAAAAAGGAATGCAGCAGCACAAGTAACAGATATTAAAATGAAGCTGTTACAAGACACAAGAATGTCATCCAAGAATGGGCAGCCAGTCTCCTTAGTACCAGAGTATATTGCTGAATCAAAGGGGGTTGAAGAGTCATCAGTTCCTGCAGTTATAATGCCTAAATCTACTGTTAGTTCAGAGAAATCAAATAATAAAAATAATTTAGAGGAAGAACCAGTTTCTGCAGATAAAATTGCTGCCATAGCTGTTGAATCACAGCACACTTCCGAGCATGAATCTGCTAGTGATGCCAACATCATTGATCAGCAAGTGAATGATGAAACAAAAAGAAACATCTCCAAAAGCAGGGTAGCATTTGATGAAGAGTCAGGTTTGGATGTCAAATCTCCTGTATTGAACTTCAAAAGTCTGAGGAGAAAGAAACAGAGGACGTCTGTGAAAGGTGATGATTTCAACATTGCTATAGAAGATGTCTCACTATCAAATGCAGCGGATTCCATTACTTCAATAGCTGAAGCTACTCACAATGAATCGTTGGCTTCAGGAAAAATAGTGGAAGCCACTGTTGAAAATGTAAACAGAAAGGAATCTGTTGGTGCTCCAGCCGTTGACCAACAATTGCAGGATAATACAAAAAGAAACATCAGCAAGAGTGGATTGCTGTCTGAAGAAGAGTTAAGTACAGTTTCTTCTGCAATGGATGTTGGAAGAAGAAGTAGGAGAAGAAAGCAGGTGAAGGCAGTGCAAGGAGATGCATTCGCCATTGCTATGGAAGATGTCTCGTTGTCTATTGCCTCAGATTCCATTGCTTCTGTAGCTGAAACTTCTCATCATTCAGCTTCGGCTCAAAATGAATGTGCTCCTGCAGAAGAATTACCAGAAGCCACTGTTGAACAATCATTGCCTTCTGGAGAAGCAGTAAAAGTCACTATTGAAACAGTAAACAGGAAGTCATCTGTGGATGATGCTCCAGCCATTGACCAACAATTGCAGGATAATACAAAAGGAAACATCAGCAAGAGTAGGTTGCTGTCTGAAGAAGAGTTAAGTACAGTTTCTTCTGCAATGGATGTTGGAAGAAGAAGTAGGAGAAGAAAGCAGGTGAAGGCAGTGCAAGGAGATGCATTCGCCATTGCTATGGAAGATGTCTCGTTGTCTATTGCCTCAGATTCCATTGCTTCTGTAGCTGAAACTTCTCATCATTCAGCTTCGGCTCAAAATGAATGTGCTCCTGCAGAAGAATTACCAGAAGCCACTGTTGAACAATCATTGCCTTCTGGAGAAGCAGTAAAAGTCACTATTGAAACAGTAAACAGGAAGTCGTCTGTGGATGATGCTTCAGCCATTGACCAACAATTGCAGGATAATACAAAAAGAAACATCAGCAACAGTAGGTTGATGTCTGAAGAAGAGTTAATTACAGTTTCTTCTGCGATGGATGTTGGAAGAAAAAGTAGGAGAAGAAAGCAGGTGAAGTCAGTCCAAGGAGATGCATTCACCATTGCTATGGAAGATGTCTCGTTGTCTATTGCCTCAGATTCCATTGCTTCTGTAGCTGAAACTTCTCATCATTCAGATTTGGCTCAAAATAAATGTGCTCCTGCAGAAGAATTACCAGAAGCCACTGTTGAACAATCATTGGCTTCTGGAGAAGCAGTAAAAGTCACTATTGAAACAGTAAACAGGAAGTCATCTGTGGATGATGCTCCAGCCATTGACCAACAATTGCAGGATAATACAAAAGGAAACATCAGCAAGAGTAGGTTGCTGTCTGAAGAAGAGTTAAGTACAGTTTCTTCTGCGATGGATGTTGGAAGAAAAAGTAGGAGAAGAAAGCAGGTGAAGTCAGTCCAAGGAGATGCATTCACCATTGCTATGGAAGATGTCTCGTTGTCTATTGCCTCAGATTCCATTGCTTCTGTAGCTGAAACTTCTCATCATTCAGATTCGGCTCAAAATGAATGTGCTCCTGCAGAAAAATTACCAGAAGACACTGTTGAACAATCATTGGTTTCTGGAAGAGCAGTAAAAGTTAGTATTGAAACAGTAAACAGGAAGTCATCTGTGGATGATGCTTCAACCATTGACCAACAATTTCAGGATAATACAAAAAGAAACATCAGCAAGAGTAGGTTGATGTCTGAAGAAGAGTTAAGTACAGTTTCTACTGTGATGGATGTTGGAAGAAGAAGTAGGAGAAGAAAGCAGGTGAAGTCAGTCCAAGGAGATGCATTCACCATTGCTATGGAAGATGTCTCGTTGTCTATTGCCTCAGATTCCATTGCTTCTGTTGCTGAAACTTCTCATCATTCAGATTTGGCTCAAAATAAATGTGCTCCTGCAGAAGAATTACCAGAAGCCACTGTTGAACAATCATTGGTTTCTGGAAGAGCAGTAAAAGTTAGTATTGAAACAGTAAACAGGAAGTCATCTGTGGATGATGCTCCAACCATTGAACAACAATTGCAGGATAATTCAAAAAGAAACATCAGCAAGAGTAGATTGCTGTCTGAAGAAGAGTTAAGTACAGTTTCTACTGCGATGGATGTTGGAAGAAAAAGTAGGAGAAGAAAGCAGGTGAAGTCAGTCCAAGGAGATGCATTCACCATTGCTATGGAAGATGTCTCGTTGTCTATTGCCTCAGATTCCATTGCTTCTGTAGCTGAAACTTCTCATCATTCTGATTTGGCTCAAAATAAATGTGCTCCTGCAGAAGAATTACCAGAAGCCACTGTTGAACCAGAAAACTCTCTCAGAAAGAAAGCTGAATGTGCCGTCTCTGACATTAATCAGGAAGTGAATCATGATTTGAAAGGAAAAACCAGCAATATTAGTGTGATATCTATGGATGAGTTGAGTCTGGATGCTGATGTTACTGTATTGGATGATAGAAGACAAAGGAGGAAAAGAATTCAGACAAAGACAGAGCAAGTTAATCAATTCAAAATTCTTGTGGAAGATATCTCTTTATCTAATTCTATCTCTTCAATTGCTGAGACTTCTCAGAATGAAAAATCAGTTAAAGGTAATGTACAAGAAGGACCTGTTGAATTAAAAGATATTTCCAAGCAGAAAGCTGGAGTTGCTGATCCTACCATTGGCCAGGAAATGAATGATGACGCAAAATTCAACCTCAGTAAGAGTAGATTAGTCCTGGATGGAGAATCAAGTCTTTATGCTGAGTCTATTGTAATGGATATTAGAAGAAAAAGTAAGAGAAGAAATCAGCAGAAGACAGAACAAAATGATGAATTCAAAACTGCTGTTGAAGATGTCTCCTTATTAGATGAATCTGATTCCACGCCTTCTGAAGCTGAGGCTTCTAATCAATTGAAGGTAGCTCAAAAATCTACAAAACTTGGTCATCCGCAGCTTGTTAGTGGTTTCACTGGCCATGCAGAGACTAATACTAGTAGAATACAAATCCTTGTTGATGGAAAATTTTCTGAAGAAAAACCAGTTCAATCAGAAATAGTAACTGAAAACAAACCTGATTTGCCTCAAATTACATGTTCATTGGACAATTCTCTATCTGTGAGCAAGATTTCCAATGTTTTTGTAAATGATGTTGCTGAAAGCACTAGGGGATTTATTAACAAGGGGTTGATCTATGAATATTTTGGAAATGTTAGTGGAATTACAAATGATACTTTAACTGACAAAGAAGACTGCATCTACCAGGCAGAGTTTCCTCATAATAAGTCAAAGAAATCACTAGATTTAATAAACAATAAAAATGAAACTTTGGAATTGCCTCATGAAGCATTGCGTGGAAAATCTGGTGGTGAGAACTTTGCTCTTGAGACATTTCTCATTCACTCCCTTGAAAAACATAGTTTACATTCACCAGATAGAGTGAAATCTAATGTGCAAATCAATGTATCAGCCAGGAATATTTCTGATCTTGAGACATGTGGAGTGGATTTGGACATGCCAGTATCTCTGATTGCTGAGGGAGCTATATCTTCTACAGGTCTTTCTGAGAAGGATGAGCTTGACATCATTGAACCTCCAACAGAGGCCCCTTCAAAGAGTGAGCTGTCTATGTCTTTGAAATCAAATGTTCAAAATTTGGAAGATAATACAGAAGCATCTGGCAATTCTGACCCAGAGAAATTAAATGAAGATATTTCTAATTTTAAAGTCGCTGTGGAAAATATTGAAGAAGAGCAGCATAATGAATCAGCCAATAAAAATGATCGTGGAAATAGAGACTGCAAACATGTAGTATTGAAACAAAATGAAAATCTACCAACTAATGTAACCACAGCCCCAGGAGGTGTTGGTGAGCTTGGTGAACCATTTATTGAGTATGTAGATATGGATAAATTGAATCCATCCTCAGAAGTGGCATCAATATCTGTGGAAGCAGCTGCTCAGGCTAGTTCTTCTAAAAGCAAAACAGCTCAGATTAAGGCAGCTGCTGAAGGAGGAACTGTAGTATTGATTGAAAAAGTTGTGGAAACGTCTAGTAATTTAGTCAGTGATCGTATTGCAGTGGTGGAAGAAGTACCATCAAATCAAACTTCTGAAAAACTCAAAGATAATAAAATTACTGCAACTAATGCTGTTGATTCGCCCATTGAAAATTTGACTGATTTGATTTCTGAACCACCTGTCTCAATAGCACCAGAAGAGATTTCAACTGTTCAGCCAGATGCCAACGAACCTATCTCTTGTACCTCTTCAACTGCAGATACAGCTGAGCAATTACATCAAACTTTAGCTCATAATATGCTATCTTCAAAGTCAACGAAGATATTGACAGAAGGTGGTATTTCGAAAGATTTATCAAATCAAAATTCCCGTCTTCAGATAAAATTATTTGTGGAACAAAATAGTGAAGTAGTTAAACAGCTATCTAATGCAGAGTCAATCAAAGGAGAAACAATAATTAAATCTTGCCAACCAAATCCTACCATAGCTCCTAAACTAATGTCAAAGTTGCCAGTTCCTATCAAATGTAATAAGAAATCCATTACTTCTAAAAGTTCATGCTTGCTGAAAAATCCATCATCACCTCCTAAGTTGATTTTTCATGATTTGCCTGAGAAAGAAAAACATCTGAAAAAATTGGATACTTTGAAGTCAATCAATGAAGAGACATTTACTATTCTGCCATTATCAAATTCTTCAGAGAAAGCAGATAACTTAATTGATGAGGTGCTGAAAAATCCAGGAGAATCCATACTTTCACAATCTGAAGCCCCTGAAGTGCATGATAATGTTCACACAGTTTCCAAAGCATTGGACTGTGAAAATCTAAATGCTGATGAACAAACCAAAGATCCAGTTATCAGTAATGAAAAATCTGAAAAATTAAGTCTTTCAAAGTCATTTGCATTCTTGGAAACTCAAGCAAAAACTTCGACCACTATAAATGAATTAACCTTTATAAAAACTGCTGCTCCAGGAATGACCAGCACTCCACTTCCTTCTGTTCCTTATTTATTAAAGATAAGATGCACAGAAGATGACAGCATGTTATCAGGAATAAGTGAATTGGCTCTTGACCAAATAGTAGCCCAAGAACATTTAAGTGACGCAGAACAATACTTAGATCCAGATCCCAAGGGCAGTCTTTCTGTAAGTGAATCTTCACCTGCCATTCATGAGTCGTCCCCAATAAAATCAAATTGTCATTTGTCAAATGTTGGGGAAGGAGGCTCTCTGTTTTTGCGTGACAAAACACAAAATCAGGATGTTTCACTAAACAAAAAATCTATTCCTGTAACTAATGGTGCCAAAGAATCAACTGATTTAAATGCCGTGAAAATTGTAATTAATTCTCCAGTCCATGATCACTTAAAATCATCACCACAGGGCTCAATACCTTGTTCTCTAGAACTGGGAGTGGAGCAAAATAAAGAAAAGGGTATCCACTCCGTTAAAGAACTGACATTCACAATTTCTGTTGCCCCACCTGCATTTTCTCCCTCGAAAGCTTCTGTGCCAGAAAATGTTGAGGAAGGTAAATTTGCATGTGCTTCAGGACCTGCAAATGAATGTGAGGAATCAGGCAATAATGTATTACCAGCAATTGAAAATGAATGTACTAAAAAGGTTAGTTGCGAAGTGCCATCTGAATCTAATGAAATTGACTCTGCAGGAAATGAGATAGGTGGAATTGCTCCTGAGGTTCATTCAAATGTGGCAAAAGTTGGTGCTCAAAATAGTGCAACCATTGCTAATTCAAGCGTTAATTCAGTTAACAAAATGCTGCAAGTTTCAGCAAACCCTTGTAACCACTCAAAAGATGATGGTGTAAATACTGATTCCCAGAAACCTGTACCTCCTATTGTAGCTTGTGCTACACCTCCAGATCCAACTTACACCAT